>BSBM01000195.1:4425000-4742500 GCA_027924585.1 Larix kaempferi | reverse complement strand
AGGGGTGTGTCTAGGGGTGGTCAGTACACAAGGGGGATGACTAGGGGTGGTAGGTACACAAGGGGGATCATTCATTGATCCATAGAGAACTCAATAAATCAAAATATCATGGGGTCTAGGGAATTCTTCAAAAAGTAAAATATAGACTTAAATTCTCTTCATCAAGAGACCGAGATCACCTTTTCAACAAAAAAAGGAATCTTTTGGTATTTTGGAACAGCGCCCTTATCATTCATCACTTACCCAACAATTCCATTTCCAATGACAACTCATTAGAAAAACTTGTCAAAATAATAAGGTCTAGGAAAAGGGAAAGTATCTCCCTAGTCATCATATCAAGGGCCCCATAAACTTTTGCCATTAACTACTCAAGGTGTTGAATTTTACCATCGAACTTTCATCCTTTCATTGTGATGTTTACACACTAGTTGGATCTTATTAGAATTCCATTTTACGATCAAAATACCTTTCATAATACAAAACAATTGAAATAATATTCATAATGTCAATTCTAAATCTAGAGTCACACTTAAACCTAACAAAGCATCCATGCTAAGAAAAACACAACGGCAAAGGGATGATGGTCCCTTCACAAGGAAACATTCCAAGTGAAGGAGATGGGGAGATATTTTTCATATATTTGACCACAATGATGATAGAATAGGTCACCTAAGTACGATTGAAAAGTCATTATTGGTTGGTCTATTTTCAAATATTAAACATCGGTGGAAATAATTATTTTTATAGTTGACATTGGTTCCAAATGATATGAACATGGTCAAGTGAGTATGTTTTGTTAGAGTTCAAACACAAGATTTTTTTCAATCGACCATCCAACAATGACTATATGAGGCGACTAGAGATCAAAAATTATCTATTTCATCGTAAACGAAGGAAAACATATCAAAATCCATTCAAACTCAACCATTTGTTTTAAAAGAATAATGTTGTTTATTAGGCAACTAGACACAACAAGAGACAACAAGATAGAAATAGAGACAACATGGATATAAATCACATAACTAAAAATCCATGTACATTAAAGCTACAAAACGTATCCAAACATATAAATTTTCTGGAAAACAGTGGAACATGGTTCCCAATGTACACACGATGGAAACTTGTGCCCTATTGAAAGTCCAGAAACCTGTGCCCTAGATCCAAAATACATGGCAACACGTTCCCTAAATACCAAGTACATGAAAATTGGTGTCAAAAAATGCCACATTGTGGCTAATGTTCATAACATGGTATGTCAAGCATCGTTCCCACCCTTGACACTCCCAAGCGCATCCCTGAAATTGATCTTCCTCTTCTTGGAGCTAATGGAATCTCGAGCCTTATTTTGTCTAGGAGTAGACTATCTCTCCGGGATCTCAAACAAATGATATAAGATATCATCATTTTCAAGCATTTGTAACATTTACCACATTTATAAAATGAATGTAGAATTCAAATCTTAAATAACTCGCCACTAATGGTAGTGGGAGACGTGAGTCGGGTGTTCTCCTCGATCTAATGAGCCTCTCAGAAATTCCACCCTACAACATTTACAACAATCATTTCATTGAAAAAAATAATTGCTTAAATTAATTTTTCATTAATCCATCACAATATTTTCATAAATTAACTTAATTCTCACTATGGACAACTCAGGAAATGGAGATGACTGGGCTTCAAGGCTACCAGGTGGAGCAGTTGGCTAGAAAACCTGCTCTGATGTAGTCAAGGGGGAGGGGAGGCATATGTAGTTGTAGAAACTACATGTGAAACCACTGTAGATGTATCGATGGATGCTGCAATATTAATTTACACAATAGTGGTGAGAACTAAAGAAGGTAGGGTGGAAGAGGGCATAGTGGTATGGAGTGGAGGAGAATGTCATGAACGATGAACGCATACTGTTTGTACGATAGAGGGGATCGAACTAATAGGGTTTGGGGTAATTTTTAGGGATGGTGGATGGGAGGGTAGTCCTGAATAGAGGATGGATCCAAGAGGGGGTTTTGGACGAAGGGGGGAAGTTGGATGGAAGGGGGGTGTGGACGAATGGGAGAGAATGGATAGATGAGGGGCCATGGATGAATGGGAGAGAATGGATAGACGAGGGGCCGTGGACGAAAGGGGGAGGCTGGATGGAGGGTGGAGGATGGATAAAGGGGTGAGTATGGATGAAGGGGGGAGTATGGACAGGGGGGGGTCTGGATGGAAGCATGGGTGCGGGGTGACTCATGGGAGAGGGTAGAAAAATGGGACTGAAGTGGGGAGGTGAAATAGTGGCACCTGCAACTGATGGTAGAACATACATATACATTTGTAATATCATAGTTTAGTAGAGAAAAAAAAATTAAGCTATAGTAAGTCATAAAAATTCAAGTTAAAAGCGTGCTTTTAACTACACATTATACCTGTGTGTATGGTGACCTACCAATCCCTGGAGGAGATGTTTGGTCATCATATTCTATGCATACCTATGGACACCAAAATGCATGCACGTTATGAACATATTAAACAAGTAATTATTTAGGCAATAAAAATATTCAAAAATATTGTAGGAACTATCATAGTGTATGTCATAAATATAAATAAATATATAATAGTAATGACATAAGTAAGTAATAACAATATTGTGTGAGGTACTGAAAATGCCTCCATGTGAGGTGCTACAATTTCATTTGCAGCTGTCATTACTGCATCCAGTTTGGGAGATCCTACATTATCCCATGTCGGCATCTCCACTCTAAATAAATGTAACATTGAATTAACAATTTATTCATACACAATTGCTTTAAAATTACTTTACAATTTCTCCAGTGATGATTGAAAAATCATTAAAAAAATGTGCTAACCTGCTCCATATAGCATCCCTCGATCGAGCCAGTGCAAGTGTGCCCACAATGGGGACAAAGATGTGGCATTGTCCCCGTCGAAATAGAAGGCCCAACATGGATACCACCAGTCACAGGTCTATCCTGACTTTATTGTGAAGGAACTACACCTGATTCTCTCAAGGTCAACCTGTCTCTCCACTGTGGTCACTACTACAAATGCGGTGTGTCTAAGGAGTCCATGTTCAACACTCCAATCACCCCCTTGATCTGATCAAGTCTGTGGGGTAATTTAGGTGGCTAGGGAGCAGGGTTGGGCTCATGCCTAGGAGCAGGTGGCCCTCTCAGTGGGTTCCTCCTGGCATCAGGTCGATCTTGGGAAAATCCAAGACAAACACCGTGGAACTCGGTTATGTCAAAATCGTTGACATGTAAACCGAGCACAAACTCAACCCATAGTTTTTGAAGGAAGTATTTCAGAAGCTCCCCATTATTGCAGGGATGTTTATCGTAAATCATGAACCACCTCTGCATCCAGTTGTCCCTCCATGGTTGGTAATGACACTAATCCATGCAGACACATGGCTTTCCAATGTCTAATGGTTGTTGCATTCTTGGATCAGTGAACATACTGTATAATTGGGCCTTCGTAATATTCAATGCTTTTATTTCCTCCTTGAAAATGCCAGTGGAATAATACTCCCACATCCTAGCTCTATACTCAGTCATGTCTTTCAACTGGCGATGTGCATGGATAAGGGAGTCAATTGAGCTCTCAATTGAGTCGTCAAGGGACACTTGGTATGGTTTCCCTATGTTTCTTAATTCTCAGGTGTGCACTCTCATTTCATTTAGGTAATGGTTCAAGTCATCTTGGTCTAAATTTTGTTGGGGGTTTTGATTTTGTTGGTCGTTTTGATTTTGTTGAGGGTTTTCATTGGTTCCAAGATTTGTGTTTTCTCGTGTTCCTCCAGAATCCATGTAAACATTTTTTTAATTCATTGTATAGGTTCAGAATCTGCAATTGAAAAATTTCCATTGTTTTAGTAATTTGGGAATTATTAAAAATTTAATAAACAATAAAAAAATCAATAAATTGACAAAAACAATGATCTTACATATCCAATGCAATGGATGATCACTTGGTAGATGGATTGATGGATTTCTTGAGTGCAATAGTTGAGTGGGGTGGTCTCTTATTATGTGTATGCATTGGGTGGATGACTCTCAGTCGTTTGGAAATGAAATAGACTGCGTTGTATGCCCCCCTTTTTTTATTTGGTTTAACAGGAGTGCGTACGCACCCTTGGGCGTGTATGCACAAACAATGCCCACGCGCAGCAGTGCGCAGACACCCTGGTTTGGTTCCAAGCCTGAAGGCGCATGCACATGTCCTTTTTTTTTCCGCTAGCGCGGACCCATTCAAATGGTTTTGGGGAGCAACTTTGTGTGTCCACCCAACAACAACATATCAATTTATATAATACCCAAAATGTAGAAGTAGATAGGAAAATAGTGAGGAAGCTCCTAAAATTTTTGTATATAGCAGGGAGCAAAATAAGATGGACTCATGCAGAAAACTACAGAATCCTACTTTCAATTATGAAATATTTTTCCTGATGTAAAGAGAATAAAGAGAATAGTTGTGCTCAACCTTTCAATACAAATATCTTAAGTTTTTGTAACAACAACAACGAAATGAGAATATGTTATAATTTATTTAAAGGATCAAAATTGAAAGAACTACATATGCATGGTATAAGTTAAATAATGTTTAAGAAATGCACATATAATATATTAAAGAATTAAATTATGATAAATAAGAATAGAATAAAATAAATAATTAAATTAAATTTAAATGAGATATAATATAATAGAGAAATAAATTAGGGTGACATGAGAATATAATATAATAAAAATGATTTAGGATGATCTTTTAAATTACAATAAATTTATCATAAAATAATAAGGTCTAAAATATCAATATTATAATATAACATAAAATTTAAATATTGTAATATAATATAATAAAAAAGTAGTCTTAAGTTTAGTTTAAGTTTAGTTTAAGTGATTGTGAGATAAATTTGAGATTTTTCCTTTTTAAAGTTGGAGAGATCATGGGTTGGACTCTCTTGATTCGATTTTTTGTTAATGTGAAATTTTTTACATAATTACCTCACTAAATCCATAATTCCCATAACATCAAATATTATATAGTTCAATGAAACCAAAACAATATACAAAACTCCTTGAAATTGAAAAACAACCTCACAATTTTAATTAAAACGATAATACAAACTTTGCCATTAACCATATTCTCCTTTCCCATCTATATTATATTCATATAGTTTTTTAATTTCTTTTTAATTAGATTTATCCTCTAATTTTTCATCTTATTGATCTTATCTTAACACATCTCTTACTTTTTCTCTTTAAGTATATCTCCTGGTTTTTTTTTTATTTATAATTTTTCATTATTTTATAATTTAATATTTCGTTTATCTCTATTTCATATTTTCTCATCATAACTTCCCAAATTACTATTTCCTCTTTCACTTAGTTCAAAATGTTTTAGTATTATTTTGACCTCTTAACCTTAATAATTTTAACTTCCAACTATAGTATCTTCCCCTTTTTATTAAATTGATTACTTGTTATTTATATTATACTTTCCTATTAACCATTTTTTTATTCTTAGTTTATTTTATGGTTTTATTCTTTGTATTATTGCAGTGAAAGGTGCTTTCTACAACCCAAGTGAGTGAGATTTGTCATGTCTGTAACGCTAACATGACACATACATCAACTAAAAAAAATATATAAAACCAAGCATATGTAGAAACGATATTATAAAATGAATCTTTATTGTTTGAACTGTATTGAGTGGACATATGCTGACAAACATATTTTAGAGTGTGAGTATGAATAAACTTATGTCAACAACTATGTGGTTTCTGTTTTAAATAAAGTACTGATACATAATCCAACTAATTAGTAATGAAAAAACATATTTTAGAATCAAAATGAACAAAACTAACAAACAACCCAACCCAACATTTATATTGGCACATTATTATTTCAAAACAAACAACCATGGTTTGAATGTCAATTAATATTACAAAACAGAGGCATACACACCCATGGTTCTAGAAGCATCACTACCACCATAGAATGTACCATGGACTGATTTCCATCTGCCATATCCATAAGCTCAATCAAACATCCATAACAATCCCAACAATGGGAACAATGCAGTGATGTGTATTAGTGCCATTAAGGTGCAAACAAGCAAGCTCATCAATTCACATGGTTATTATTTAGATAGAATCGAAGTACTAGAAAATTATACCAAGTGAGTAGAAATCTCTCTAAATATGTGAACCAACATATGTATGAAGAAATAAGTGTAAGATACAACCATTAAGGCTTAATGACTTGTTGGATAGATGCATTGAGATTTACATAGTAAATTAAATACATAGATTTAATGTTAGTTGAGTTGATTGCTCTAAATCATTGAACCAACATATGTATGAAGAAATAAGTATAAGATATAACCATTAAGACTTAATCACTTGTTGGATAGATACATTGAGATTTACATAGTAAACTAAATACATGGATTTAGTGTGAGTTGAGTTGATTGTAGAGCGATTTCATCATATTGTCAATTGTATGACCTAATGTGCAACCTAGACTTTTAATATGACTTGACTTTGTGCATTTCTAATTTAAATAGAAAAATTTTCATTTCCTTATTTCTCAATTCTATATTATAAACTAGCGTAGATCCATCTTAACTTTGGCTCTATCAAGTACCAAGAATGATCAAATCTCTTAAGGCGTAAACCTTTCTTGAAATCTAAAAGGCATTTCAAATTGTTTGATCCATCTCAACACTTGATAAGGTAAAAATGAAGATGACCAATGATGATTTAATCAAATCCAATATAATATTAAATTTATTCTAATTTACTCTCTCAACCTACTTTAAATATTTACTATATTACATTATCATTTCATTTATTATATTATAAAATATTTTTTAAATTTTATTCATTTATTATATTGTAATTTTTTTTTTAATGTTATTCTAATTTAGATCATCATCAACCTCGTTCATTTTGCATACACAGCTTATTATCTTTTATTTTTATTAAAAGGTCCCTTTTTAACCAAATTTCCTATGATGGTATTTTAAAGGTCATCTAAAATTATGCATATGTTTTTATTCCATCCATTTTAGGTTTAACTTAATAATATATCGATGTAATATAATATTTACATGTCATATGGTTTTCGTGGAGATTTCTCAATGATGAAGTTAGATGTAGGAAAAGAGAGGAGGAACATTTGTAATAAAATTATGCATATGTTTTTATTCCATCCATTTTAGGTTTAACTTAATAATATATCGATGTAATATAATATTTACATGTCATATGGTTTTCGTGGAGATTTCTCAATGATGAAGTTAGATGTAGGAAAAGAGAGGAGGAACATTTGTAATATAATATTTACACGTCATATGGTTTTCAATGGAGATTTCTCAATGATGAAGCTAGATGTAGGAAAAGAGAGGAGGAACATTTAAAAGCAAAAGGTAAAATAATTGCAATTGATAAAGCCACAACCATAAGTTGCATCATCATTTTTTTTATTGTTTTCATCTTTCTTATCATTTGTCACTATGTGGCATACTTACATAACAAGTGGTTGGTGGACTTTTTCAATGGATATTTCTCAATGATGAAGCTAGATGTAGGAAAAGAGAGGAGGAACATTTAAAAACAAAAGGTAATACTTACATAACAAGTGGTTGGTGGACTTTTTCAATGGATATTTCTCAATGATGAAGCTAGATGTAGGAAAAGAGAGGAGGAACATTTAAAAACAAAAGGTAAAATAATTGAAATTGATAAAGCCGCAACCATAAGTTGCATCAACATTTTTTTATTTTTATTGTTTTCATCTTTCTTATCATTTGTCACTATGTGGCATACTTACATAACACGTGGTTGGTGGAGTTTGGATAAGAATAATCATTGTTAAAGAAGAGCTCATCTACTACCATTCTATCACATTTTTTTATAATAAAAAGGAATAGATTTTGTAGTAAAAGAAGTTGTCGTTGAATTAGATAACAAGCTAATATATAACGAGAGACGATCTAAGTTAAAAAAAACATATGATCTATTATTTCAATAAGATTTAAGTTAAATAAATCCTTGTGGTAATGCTTACAAAACTGATTAAAGAATTGATGATAGAGTATACTCTGAAAAAGACTTCTAAATATAAAGAAAATTTACAGAACATTAACACCTACAAACTTAGAAAACACACATACATGCCTCTTTTTCATACCATCAGCTTAGGCATGGTTGGAGGAATGAGATTCCTACTTATCCAAAGTCATGTCCTCGATCAAATATTACTGCATTCTTTCCTCTTCTATGAACTTCACAAGGATCAATCCCACATAACCATTTAGGTTGGAGGCTATAAAGAGACCCTTGTTGAGATTTATGACTATGGACCTTAGCATAACACATTCTTCCTTTAAAAGCTCAATTTGCTTCTTCTATTGAACCATATTATCCATTATAATTCCATTTTAAGAAACTTACTACTTCTCCAATTCATGAACTTTAGAAGTGATAGAAAAAGATTATTTCTAGAGTATAGAAATAGGCCCCTTAATATAAAACAAATTTATAGAACATTAACATGTCTACAAACTTAGAAAAACACATACATGCTTACTCATAGCATTAATTTGGGCCTTGTTGGAGAGTTGAGATTCTTTGCTTTTTCAAATCCATGTCCTCAATCAAATATTGGTGCATTATTTCCTCTTCCATGAATTATGGTATGATGGACCCCACATAAACATTTAGGTTGGAGGCTATAGAGAAGAGCCCTTGTTGAGATTTATGATTATGCATCTTAGCATATCACATTCTTCGTCTAAAACTTGAATTTTCCTCTTCTATTGAACCAAATTATCCATTATAATTGGATTCTAAGAAACCTAATAGTGATCGAATTCACCAACTTCAAAAGTGATAGAAAATATGGAAGTCTTGTTCCCATTGTAAAATCCTTATGTCATTGAAGTACTCTATGTATTTATTAGATGTCTCCTTGACAAAAGGAATGGTGACTGTGACAATCCATGATTACAATAAGCATGAAATGATGACCCAAATCCCAAAAGGAACCACTCATATATTTGTTCAACTACAACAATATCAAACCACTTCTACATGGTGGGATAGGTCTGTTGGGGGAGATGTCATATCTCTTATAATTTCAAACAACAGAGAGAAGGAATCCCCAAAGTGAGGACAAGAGAATATTTTTCCCCATGAACAATGCAGAAACCTAGAACAAACACAAGAAATAGGACTAATTTGGGCCAAAGAGTGCATAAAATCCAAGCCTGAAATCGAAAACCACTAAGCCATACATAGTCATTCACATAACGAACTTGAATGTTTCTCAAGTAACCTAAGGAAAAACCAATAGGCACAAATTCTTGAACAGTTCCAACCAGAACATATGCTAAAAATAAACAAGGATGCTTGAATATTTAGCCATGAATCCCTGTAGGATACCAAAATTCCCAAATTTACACCCATAACCAAATGTAGTCCACAATTACAACAATTGACTAGAGAGATTGATGGAGGGGTTCCTAGATTGGAACCATAAACCAAAATCCCACGTACATCTACAACATAGATCTCCATGGCTTGAAAAGTCACGGGTGCCAATAACTATAGCATGTGTGGAGGCAAAGCTCGATTAAATGCCTCATCTATCTTCCCTTTGAAACCATTACTTTTTATTAGACATGCCCACCCCATAATTTTGGTTATTTTGCAACCATTTTGGAGGGTATAAACCTAGGGGATGGGATAAAACTTCACCGCCCCATTTAGTTTTAATAATACTTCTGCCAACTTAGAGGCAAGATTAGCATATGAATTGAATTCCTTGTTGAGGTTCCACAAGATATGATGGATTTGAATTTCCTTGAGCCTATAGAGTGCTTTTTTTATTCGGGCAATGATTCTACCAAGTTTATCATCATTTGGGAATTCATTGTTATTATGAATAAATTGGATGATGATAGAGGAGTCCCAAAAGTCAACCAATGTTCTCATGTTTAATAAAAGTTGTGATCATAATTCCCTAAAGAAGGGCATAAGGCTTTTCCTAGTCATTTGTTGTTGTACATAATCTCCATTTGAAATTAAGTTCTTGAGTTCATCCAAAATCATAAAAGATCCCCACACCTACCACCCCTCATTTTCTCACATTTTCTACCACTAGAAAGTGATCCCACCCCTCATTCTCTCATATTTTCTACCACTAGAAAGTAATCTCATTTGTGAGATCAAAACTTAAAATAAGAGAATAAAAGTTCCACTTACACAAAACTTCATAAATGAGACCTCTTTATTTGTAAAACAAACAACCCCT
Organism: Larix kaempferi; assembly: GCA_027924585.1. Classification (NCBI taxonomy): domain Eukaryota; kingdom Viridiplantae; phylum Streptophyta; class Pinopsida; order Pinales; family Pinaceae; genus Larix; species Larix kaempferi. The sequence continues at coordinate 4,732,181 of BSBM01000195.1, read as the reverse complement.
TCCTTACCGTTATTTCAGTAGTTAGTTTATCACAATGTTCATATACTAACCCTTTATCAAAACTCATATATACTCACTTAAACATATAATACTACTTAAAATAAATTTCAACTAACTACCCATTTTAGTTTTTAATTAAATATCGAATAATATAAAATTTTCATTAATATCTCCACATACATCTCATGCCACCCATATCTAGACATGTGACAATAAGTATCTTTCCCTATCAAGATTGGTATCTGTCGCTTTCCATGAATCACCTCAATTCCACATATGGCACACAAATCAACTGCCATCTAACAAGAGCAGACCCGTGAAATTGGCTATCTATCCATTTCCATCAATCACTTTATTTCAAACATATGACCAACGGGTAAAAATTAAACCTGTCCCAATCAGATTGCTATCTATTAATCCCGGTGGCACAATGAGTGGTAGCCGTATTAATGTACCAAACAGTTTTCGATTTGGAGTGTGAAACCAAGTCAGAGTTGTTTTCATCGATTTAGCTTTTTCATTAAATTTTAAAATTTTGAAAAAACCTTAAGACAAAATTTTACTATACGAAATTTTAAAATGCTGAAATATTTAAACCTACCTCAATTGTATTGAATTGTTTTAAAAACCAACAAATTTATTCACATTTCAACGTTTTTCATGGATATTATGAAGCATTTAACTGAATTAGTTTTAATCGTGATTAATTTTATATTTTAAAGGGTTTATTTTATGTTTTTTCTTTAAGGAAACTTTATACTGAGTGAATTGTTCATTGAACAGCCAAACACTTATAAATTTCAATAGATTTCATTTTAAAAAAAATCCAATAATATGGTTTTTTTAATTAAAAATAACCTAACCAATATAAATAGATTTTTAAATCTTTAGTTTTATGGAACGCACGTACATCTAATCTCAATTTGTGATGCCAACAATCTGTTAATAAAAAAAAAAATTATGTTTGTTTCCTAGAGAGCCTATTTTCTAAAATCATTCAAGGAAAAAAGAGATGTTTTCTGCTATAAATTCATGAATTGTAAGATGCATTTAGTATTGAAAGTAAATAATTAATTCTGGAATTTTATATCAATCAAAGTTCTCATCACTGTTGAAATTTGACATCCTATTTTGCAGATCAAGAAATTTTTATATGACTTTATATTTGACTTTTAAATCTTAATTTTACAGTCACAATAATAATTGTTTTTTTTTAAAATATTTATAATAACTATATAAAATATTGAATTATCATATCCTACCTCATAACAAAAATAAACAATTTACAAAAATATAATAAACAAAAACACATAATAAAACATAATAATTTAAGAAAATATATATTTACATTTATATTATAATTAATATTTTATAACAATATAAATATATTACCCAAGTAAGATTAATAGTTGAATCTTATACAAACTTGTCATAAACACCTTTATTTGTTTGACTGGTAAATAACATCATAACATGGGATGTGATCCAAAGGAAAAATAGAGAGGGATCGGGCAGAGCTGAAGAATCTTAACTTTCATTTAGCAGTTGAGTATGAATACACAAAAAATGTATGGTCTGAAATAAAGAAGAGGATAAATAAGGTAGACATATGGCATGGAGAGTCGGTGGAAAAACTCTCTTAATATTTAGAGTCTGAATAATTCTCTTGAGAATTACAGATCTTTTCCATTTATTACATCTTGGGGAATATGGCTTCTTAAGATCTTTTCCACTTATTACATTTTAGGGAATATGGTTAGCAAGGAAGGCTAGTTGTTTAGAAGAAAAGTATATACTTTCTATATAGTATTCCTATCAAAATTTGAGTATGCTTAGCTTTTACCCTCGGGATAATGTGCAAGTCAAAATTCGTCAAGGGGTTGAACAAGACATTGATGAGGACAATCCATGGGCTTATTTTGGTGCTGCAGGAGGGGAAACACATATTTTGGGTGCAGGGGGTTACTCTACCTTTCTAGGTAACATTGGCTTAATTCTCCACATATTTTTGGTGCAGGGGTTACTTTACCTTTCTAGGCAACATTGGTTTAGTTTCAAAGCTGGTTTTGAGCAAGGAACTAATAATTATGTGGAGCTAAGTGTTCTTAGTTTTTTGTTGTTATGACTGATAATGAAGTAAAATGTCAATATACTTCAAATTTTTGAAAACTCTCACATGATAATAAGGTGGATAAATGGAAAAAACAGGATACATACCTTGCCGTTGGTTCCTCTCTTGAAGGAGACCATAAGCCTAAACGATATGATGGACACAGTACACATTAATCATGTATATAAAAAATGCAATTCAAAAGCAAATGATTTGGCTAAAGAAAGTTCACAATTGCATAAATATATCTGGTATATCTGAAAATACAAATACAACATGAAATGGTTTTCATGTTCCATTCAGTGATTAATAGAAGATCTTAATGATAATATATATATATGTCTATTTCTGGAAGCTTATATAAGCTTTATACAGAGTTTTTTTTGTGAGAAACAACATATGATGATAAAATTCATTTTTGAAATGATACAGGTTGCTTATGTTTGACTGGCTTCTGATTATAATATCTAGAATCCTGTTTGGATGTAATTACTAGAACTACAGAAGTGAGCTGTTGTTTAGAGGAATGTATAATTATTTTGATATTTGTTACAGAAAGAATATTTCAGATTTCAAGATTTTGGGTTGGACTTTGTTTTCAGTTAGATATGCTCATGCTTTTTTCATAAAACATTTCAAGAATCTAACTATATTTTCTATAATAAAGTTATAAATTTTTTTTGGAAAAATAAAGAAAAAACATTATAAATATGTAATAAAATATTAAAAAGTTTAATTTCATAAAATTATAAATATGTAATAAAATATTAAAAAGTTTAATTTCATAAAATTGTTCAAATTTGAAGTTATGAATTTTTTTGGAAAAATAAAAAAAAAAACTTTATAAATATGTAATAAAATATTAAAAAGTTTAATTTCATAAAATTGTTCAAATTTGATGGGTTGAGTAAATTTGAAATTCCAGCCATTTACAAGAAGTCAAGTGAGGATCAATAGATAAATTAACACATAAAACATTAAAGTTCCACTAACAGCTATAGCATCTTGGCCATGGCAGCCAGCGTTCAACCGTTGGATTTGTACGTAAGTTTGTCGCTAAACGTACAGCACCCTGTGCTTTTGCGTAGTACTTTTCAGTGTAAAGATGTGTAAACGTACAGGTGTCAGGCATTGCCAACATGGAGGGAAACATGTTTGTTATTGGTAACCGTGGCAGCAATTTTTTTTGGGAAGCTCAAGGCATATAATGAACGGTCCAGTCAGTGAGGGAATGCTGAAGGCATATAATGAACGGTCCAGTCAGTGAAGGAATACATATAATGAACGGTCCAGTCAGCTTTCAAAGACAGAGAATTATGAATTTATGTATAATTAATTAAATTGAATGGAGGTATGGTTCTCCAATTGCTGTTTGAACCGGCGAGTATTATTAACCTTACTGTGCGCTGCTGTCTTTTGATTCAACAGCGTATTATCCACGTACTGTGTAGCATTAAATGCTGTGTGAACGTACTGTGTAGCAGTAAATGCTGTGTGAGTGGTATCTCTGCTAGTTTCTAAATTAGGTGTCTCTATTGTATTTAATTTTTTTAATTATTCAACCACTTACACACCATTTAGTACAGCATTAAAATTTGGTATTTAAATTATAATATAGTCTTTGCATGAGTGAAACGAGGTGCTCTACAGCCCACTATGGGAGAGATCCTCTAACCTGATATAACGTTTCAAGTTAGTAACAAAATAATTAAAAAAATTCATGTCAGTTCATAAAATAAAAAATTATGGAAAATATTTAAAAAAAAAAATCCATGTTGGTTCATAAAATGAAATAAAAACTTAAAACTTAAAACTTAAACCTGATCTATCAATCAAGAAAGATCAAATTTCTTGAGTTTAAATTTAAAAAAAGAAATACACCTCAAGAAATTGGATCCCTGTGGGTGCTTGATAGATACGAGTTTAAGATGGATCTATGCTGGTTGTATATATAATTATAAAATAAAGAAATTAAAACTGACTTTTATGTATTTATTTAAAGGGTGTTAACATAAAAAGTAACAAAGAGCAAAGACTAATTATTATGTAGTGTTAAGAATTGTAATCTCACCAAAGAGTAAAGACTAATTATTATGTAGTGTTAAGAATTGTAATCTTACGGGTCCACTACCCAATATTGGTACATTAATTAGTTTAGTGGTTAGTTGGTTAGTTTGACTAGGACACTTGGATGTCCCATAGTTTTTACTGTCCCATGGTATTCACCCGTGATTTTTTGGTGTGATATAATCCTTTATAAGCCTATGCTTAATAATGAGAAGACAAGCTATTGCCCATAGTGTTTTTCTCTTCTTATTGTTTTCTCGACGAACATTGTTTATTTGCACAGATTTTGCTCGATGCACCCTGTCACGCATTGTGTCACTTAAACTAGTTGCGACACTGTGTTTAAAGGACCAGATAGTCTATCAAATTTCCAGAAAGAAAGAAGAGCAAGTATTGTTGATGCTGAGCCAAAATATTGGACAACGTTTCAGCATTGTTCAAATCAGATTGAAGAAGATCGAGTCTTGCAGAGATCGATCCAAGAAGAACATGTGTAGAAAAGGGCAAAGAAGATCTGTAGTTGCCATCAGAGTTTCTATCCAGTTTCCAAGGATCTGAAGTCTGAAGGATTGTTGATATCGATGAAGAAACGACCAAGAAGATCGAATTTTGAAGATGGTGCTAGAAGAGCTACCAGAAGAGATCGAAGAGGTAAGAAATATGTTAACTTCAATAGGTTCATGGAAAACATTTGATGGAGACATTTATGAACTATGGTCTTTAAAAATAAGGAATTTGTTAAGGTTTGAAGATTTGTGGCATTTTGTAGTTGAAGAGGACCCTAATGATCTAGAAGAATTTGAGAATTTGACAGAATATCAGAAAGAAAGAAGACAAGTTGTTTCCTTAAGTCTCATACAAAATAGCATAGAGTAGTCCATCTTTCATAACATTGCAGAAGTTTATACTCCAAAAGAAGCGTGGGATATATTGAAAACCGAGTTTAGTGAAGATGAACGAGTTGTAGAAGAAGATGACTTTACAAGCTAGACAAAGCACCAGGAATCCCACAGTGATGTGGAAGACAACCAAGAAGATTGTGTTTATGAGGTATCCAATGATCAAGTAAGCCCAACAAAGCTTATTGATCTAGCTCTATTTTCTTTTGATAGTGAAAACAAACGTGTCAATGTAGCAGTCCCCAGTAACGTGAGTGATAGTCTCTCAGAGAAAGAGACAGTTGATAGCAGCAATGATAGTCTCTCAGAGAAAGAGACAGTTGATAGCATCATAGAAGTTGCACCAACAACCATTTCATCACAAAAACAGAAAACCAGAAGTTTCAGGGAACTATATGAGCAGACTCCCATTATTGATGAGCAGTATGAATATGCTTTGTTTCCTTGTGAGCCCACATGTATTTAGAAAGCAGTAAATGATGCACAGTGGGTACAAGCGGCAACAGTTAATGAGAATGATGATGTAGCTTCAATTGAAACAACATAAGAGGAAGATGTATACCACGAAGATGAGGAACATGAAGAAGTGATTGCTCTCCAAGAAGAGGTGAAACTCATTGAAACAAGAGAAGAGGAAGATGTGAATGCTCTCCAAGAAGAGATGAAATATATTCATATTTTTTCTCACAAAAATTTTGAGTGTTACGTAAAATGGACAACAACATACAATATGTTGAAACAAAAGAAGAAGAATAATTCTTGCACTATGAACATGTTATACAACTTGGCGAGAACTATTTACTCAAAACGAGAACTCTAGCCATAAAAATCCATATTTTTGCATTAAAAAACACCAAAAAACAACTTCGAATAAAAAAGCGGTGCTACCGGTAGCACCACTTTTTGATTTGGGGTCAAAAATATAGAATTAAACCAAAACATTTGTTAGTGTTGTTTGCAAAAACCTTAAAATCAAGCTCTAAATTGAAAACGCTTGCTACCAGTAGCACACTTTTTCAAAAAATGTCATTTTTATATGATTTTGTCAAAATTCAAAATTGTGCTTATTTAATCTATTAGTAACACTGTATAAAAAAATGCATTGATTTAAACACAAATTATTCAATAACCACTATTTTCATATAAAATACAAATATTTAAGTAATTCATCAGAAAATCATATAATAAACCATAATACGTAGAAGTAATTCATATCAAAATTCAAGCACTCCTTTAGAGTTTCCATACAAACAATGGCATATTAATAAAAGTTGACAAAATGTTTCATGTGCAAATATTCAAATCAACACATGGATTATGACACACCATCAGAATCTACATTTTCTTCAGATGAATGACTCAATGAAGATGTAGATGACTCGTATTCTTCTCTCATATCAACGAGTGCACCATCTGAATCTTCATGTATGCCCAACATTTCATATGCCATATTCCTTCTAGATCTACGCCTTGGTTTAGCATACTCCCATGTTGCAACTATTTCTGGTGCCAACAATCTTTTGATAATATCTAAACTCTTGGAGCGAAGAGTGCCTTTCCTTGGATAGTATGTCAACATCCTCTAATTTCAAAATGTCTATTCAACGATGATTTACATTTTGACCCTTTCTTTTTCTCTTTTTGGAAACCCTTTTCTCGATCACCATCTCCAGCTTGAACACACCATGAAATGGGTGTGTGTCTGTTGCATACCAGTGTGCTTCAATAGATATAACTTCTTCATTTTCTTTATTGACCTTCATAACTTTTGCATTCCATAATGGTTAACCACGTGGATCTTCTGTGGCCAAAACTGCAATCATGCAACCCTCCTTAATATCTTGTATTGAGCCTTTGTAAAGGTCTTCCATCGCCTCACGTCGTGCAGTTGATCTTCTAGACCCAATGTACATTTCCCTTTCTTCTGGTTGAGAAGGATCAACATCTTCAGGCTCAACATTTCTCTCCTCATTTTCATTTGACACACTTTGTGGCCAACCAAATGGAGTCTTCAGAAAAATGTCTCCATTTGTAGAGTTTGTAATTATGACATTTTTCTCCATGAAAAATGACTCCCACCAAATAGAATCAACAACCTCAAAATAGTCATATGTATCTTTTATAGACTTTTTTATTTCTTCCAAGCATTGAGAAGAATCAACATCTCTATTGTGCCGGTGTGAATTTTGAATCTCAATAGCTACTTGCAACAACGATAACTTTGAAGCATACATTTGATGACCTGGGATGAATTTTAGAAATGCTAAACCTGATGTAGGCCCCCATTCTGCACTTGTTGAGTACTTCTTACCCCATAGTAGTATTTTCCCATCAATTTTTTTTATGCGAAATTGACACTGAAATCTAATGTCATTAAGTTTCTCAATGCACCTTTCTTCACCATGCGATCCCAAAATAAATCTTCACACATGTCAATAGTTTCCTCCAATGTTAGCACAAAAGGTTTTGGACTATATGTTTTTCTAATAATTTCAGTTAATGATGGCAGGAGCCCAACATTCTTCCTCCCCAATGTCACTGCAAAACGGCTAAACATTTAATCAATATGGTCATGTGTATTCCCAACAAGAAGGAAACCAACTTTAACTTCTGAAAAATTCCCAATTCAACAAGCATTTTCAGATAACCAAACATGATCTGATTTTTGTTTTCCTAGCTAGTGTTGTCCAATTGGAGATATAGAACTCGAGGAGTATTACCAGACCAATGAGTCAGCACATGGTGAATTATGGTATTGGTCAGATTTGCATCATTATGAATATTGGGAGTTGTAAAGTAAACCTTTGGAAACATTTGACCATTAAAAACCATACAACCAACCAAGTGAAACTGAATAAAATTTTCCTCCTTTAAATTCTTTGGTACATGAACAAAATGTGGCAAAAGTGTTTTTTTTGTGATCCATGCCATCAATTATCAAACCCATATACTTATGTGGTTCATCATAACACTTCTTGCGATGTTTGCATAACTTTTGTCATTCAACTTATTGTTGATTGCGATGTGCTTGAAGTTCTTTAACAACATAATCTACAAATAAAATAAAAACAAAACATTGATGAGCTTTCGTAATAGATATTTATTGCAAAAAAATAAAGTTGTAAGATACATAACTCTCTCTATCCCTTCTGATTTATCCCTTCTTTGTTTAAGAGAAGCACATATACTGCAAACCCCCATACTTGACCTCTTAGGAATACGGACATTGTTGAACTTTGTCTTCCATAGTCTTGTAAAATATGGATATCTAATGAAATTGTTATTTCCTTCAGCAGCTTGAACAAATTCCTTACATACAAGTTGTAGATTTCTAGCCTTGAGAAATTATCTGGAATGTGTATGGTTTTTCTATCCGACATACTCTCTCCATGCTTAGAAAAGAAGTCACACATCCATGACATTGCAATGTTTGTTAATGGCCCACTAGCTCGTGCATGATACTCTTTAGAATAAAATGTAGGATGCTTTTCTAGCCTTGTCTAGATTCTTGATAGTCTAAGATTACCAATTGAGTGGATTCTTTTGAATGCCCTTCTACAAAGCATAAAACTTCCAATTCGATAATCATAACCTGCCTTTGTAGAAATCATGCACCCTACCAAATATGAATTTTGCATATTTGTGTTCATTGATAGATATGCTCGTCTTTTCTCAAAAGCCTGATTGTAGTGTATTTTTTTCAGACAATTTTTTTGGCAACACTCACTTGAAATCAAATCAGTAATAGAACTGGGACTAGTGAGCAAATCTTTCCTAGACCATGTATAACTAGAATGCTTTGGATTGATATAAAATGGCCTAGTCCGACACTTAATCTTGCTCATTGGTACAATTTTCCTTTGTGTTTCATCAACCATTAAACGATCCTCATTAGAATGAATATCCTCATCAATGTGAGGAATATCATCCCTCTCATTGAGAATATCATCACCAAAATTAGTAGGAGAATGAGTATCCGCACCAGTATCAAGTTTATCACTTGAGTTTAAATCAACATCACTGTCGGGTTCATCCTCCCCAAAATCATTTGTCTCATTAAAATCCTTGCTTGGAGGAAAATCATCATCAATGACATCAAAATCCTTTCTTGGAGGAAAATAACCTTCATCGTTATGGGTTTCTACATCCTCACCAGAATCATCACCTGTCCCTTTAAAATCCTCGCTTGGAGGAAAATCATCACCATTGCCATCAAAATACTCGCTTGGAGGAAAATCATCATCGGTGCCATCAAAATCCTCGCTCGGAGGAAAATCATCTTCACCATTATTGGTGCCCTCATCCTCACCAACTTCATCATCCGTCCCATTAAAATCCTCTCTTAGAGGAATATCATCATTGCTACCATCAAAATCCTCGCTCGGAGGAAATTCATCTTCACCATTATCGGTGCCCTCATCTTCACCAAATTCATCATCTGTCCCATTAAAATCCTCGCTTGGAAGAATATCATCAGTGCTGCCATTGGGTGAAAACACGAAGTTGGGAAACAATTTTGGCTTGTTTTTGACAAAAAAAACTGCTAATTTTTATGTTTTTCAACTTCGACCTCTTCAAACCCATATCTCCCTTAGGAATTTCAACTTGAAGTAAACATAAAGGTTTTACAGAATTGAATTAGCTTTCTACTCATATTTTTTTTAATTTTTTTTATGGACATATCGTGGGACAAATTTGTTTTCAACCAACGGAATATACTTGAAAATTTTAGGTATGGATAATGAGTGACCTGTGTTGACGACGGTTTTTTGATAGATGGTTATTCATTTTAGGGAACAAAATTGTATGCTCATAATCTACACACACTAAACTTGATCCTGGACTATATTTCGAGTTTTTTAAGACTTCGGAACTATTTTTTATTATTTATCGAAACAGCGTATGTTCAGAAAATGGTGCATTATCGACACATGTTTTTGTCTTCACATTTTCTTTCAAATGTTACTCTTATAAAACAAACTAAAACCAACCCATTGAAGAGGACACTTCAAGGAACATCCTTGTATTTTTTTTAAAAACATTGGCTTCGTCATTGTGATGATATTGAATTTTCATTGTGACTGATTTTTCAGTCACTTAATTTTTTAATGATAAAGTTTAGTAAAAAAATAGAAAAAAATAGTAATCCCAAATGAAATTGAAAAAAAGTATATTACTAGAAAGTAGATTGAATGGTGAATCTACTGGTATAAACTCTAACATGTAATTCTCATGTTTTACAGTGGTCCGACCTTGTTAAAGTGACACATTTCTGAATTCTGTAGAAATGGTGCTGGAATTGTTGACCAGAAACTCTCGGGCAAGAAAATGTCTTCCAAACTCTCGGCCCAGAGTTTGGTTCAAACTCTCATTTGAGAGTTTTTTTTAAAATACAGTTCGATGATTTGTTCAAACTCTCGACCTAGAGTTTTTTTAAACTCTCGGCCCAAAGTTTGAACTCTCAAAACTCTCGGCCTAGAGTTTGAGTTTGACTTTTTTTCATGTGATCATCTGCCCACGCTCCATTTTTTTCACTCTGTTTGTCACCAAAGTGTTTCCCAGGTTCGCGATTTCACCCCATTAAAATCCTCGTTTGGAGGAAAATCATCTTCGCTACCATCATAATCCTCGCTTGGAGGATAATCATTATCAGTGCCATTGAAATCCTTGCTTGGAGGTAAATCATCTACACCATCATTAGTGCCTTCATACTCACCAAAATTATTATCTATCCCATCAAAATCCTTACTTGGAGGAAAATCAAGTTTGTTCTCTTGTAAATCCTCGCTTGAAGGAAATTCATTGTTTATGCCTTGAAAATCCTTGCTTGGAGGAAAATCTTGGCTTGAAGGAAAATCATTGTTGATGCTTTGAGAATCATTTCCTTGAGCAAAATCATCATTGGTTCCTTAAAAATCGTCACTTGGAGGAAAATTTTCATCATCTTTCTCAGTGTCTTTAAAATCTCCAAATGGAGGAAGCTCTTCATCATCATCATTAATTCCTTTAACATCTTCACTTGAAGTTAAATCATCATCGATGCCTTTCAAATCTCCACTTAAATCAAAATTTTCATAATCTTCAGACATTGAGATTGATTTAGACGAGTCCATGACCTTTCACTAAAAAGTTTAAGAGAATGAAATTTTCTCACACTCCTCAACCAAAAATACAATGGTGCATCTATCAACCCCAACAATATTATAGCTAAAAGAATGAAATTTTTCCTCCAAAATTTCACTTCAAAAATTTCCCTCCAAAAATTTCCTGCAAAATAAATCAAACATTTCAAACACAATTATAACATTAGTAAAAGTTATTTAATTTATCGTATAACAATTGTAATAATACTAATAAAATGACATTTAAACAATGCTATCCAAACTGCCTAATACAATATTAGTTATTTACATTAATTTTTTAAATCAAAAGTCACAACACTAGTCAAATTTCATTTAATGTCTTCTTCTTTATATTTAGAAATAATGCATTATCTAATTACACAGTTTTTAATCCCACATTCATAAAATGGTAAAAAAAAACCTATTTTATGCTATATTATCGCGGTTTTGTTTTCTATAGTCACCATTTGCAAACAATGATCCAGAAGGCTTTGGAGACCATCAAACAACTTCAAACATTATCAAGGTTAGTTAAATTAATTTTTCTTATGTTTTAATGCAAATTTTTTTACTTTGGGCTTTGGCATGCCCTCTGTAAAACTTGGGTTTTTTTCTTTGGGGGGGGGGGGGGGGGGCGCAAGGGCATAGGCACCTTAGTCCCCATTCCATAGCACATTGGCCACGACCATTGCATAACCTGTGGGCTATGCAACGACCAATGGCCAATGGTCATTGCATAGCCCACAGGCTATGCAATGGGCCGCCTGTTGGGTGCCCATTACATAGCCCGTGGGCTATGCAATGGCCTGTCCATTGCATGGCCCGACGTGGGGGCATTGTGGGCGCCCAGAGGGGGTCGGGATGGAGCAGTGCCGCTCCATCCCGACCCCCTCTAGGCACCCACAGCACCCCCCCCGTCGGGTGAGCGTTGTGGGCTCCGAAAGGGCGCCCGGGGGAGGAGCGGAGCTCCTCCCCGCTGCTAAAGGGGCGGGTTAAAACCCTCCCCTTCGGTAGCGGGAAGGAGCTCCGCTCCATACCCTGGGCGCCCTTTGGGTTCCCAATGCATATCGCACGGGCTATGCAATGGGCACCCGTTGGGGCGGCCCATTGCATAGCCCGTGGGCTATGCAAATGGCTGCAATGGCCAATCGCCATTGCATAGCCCTTAGGTTATGCTATGGAACCCCATAGCATAACCTAAGGGCTATGCAATGGCGATTGGCCATTGCAGCCATTTGCATAGCCCACGGGCTATGCAATGGGCCCCCATAGCATAGCCCAAGGGCTACGCATTGTCCACGAGGGCACCAATACATCTGCCAAGGGCTATGTTAATCCATCAAACTCTTAGTTCTTTGGTTACTATACGTTAACACTTGATTTGTATTGAAATTTTTTTTTTAAAACATATATTAATTTATTTTTTTTGGTTTCTGACTATAGGGAAAATTACATCGAGAAATCTATCTGTAAACATCTCTGGAGCGATATCATCGATGAAGTCATTGAAAAACATAGTTGAGCCATCTGACAATGCTGTGCGTGATGAAGTTGTTCCCAGTGATGAATTAAAAGCCGAGAATGTTAGAGAATGGAAACATGCACCAACTGAAGAAAAACTTGACTATTCTTGGTATCTGAAAAAGAAATATCAAGGTAACTCAGACAATATTCACCTATACTGTGCTGGATTTGAATATCTTAAAAATGATTATCAATCTTTGGGATTGTTGCGAGATATTTGTTTGGTGCCGGGTAAAGGCATTGTTTATGCACTAGTGAAACAAGCTAAAACTTTTGTCAAAATCCGATATTCTCTGAAGGTTTCAAACTATAAGATTGACAAAATTTTCACTGCATTTTGTGCAGCAATCATGCATGAAATTGAGAGCAAGAGAGTAAGTTTCTATATTTTTATATCTTTTTGAATTTCTTATACTTTGAATTATATGACAATGTAATAGATTTAATACAATAATGTTTTTATTTTGCAGGATTTTCCTATGCCACTTTCCAATATTCTGAATGGAATTTATTGTACAGAAGAAAATCCGATGGATGTCATTAATGCCCCTCTTCATAAGGGAGAAGCACCGAAGAAGGGAGAAACACCAAAGCAAAATCGAGTGCAAAATGTTCCGGGAGAAGTACAAGCATATAAAGGAAAAGGAATCCAACAATCAAATGAAGTTGATAGGAAGGTTACATTCAAAAGCATATCTCACCCAGTTGAACATGATCGACTAATTGTTGGTGATGACGATGTCACTTCTGCTGGTAAGAGAAATAGACAGTCTTCTAAAAGACCTATGGATCAGGATGTTTTCATTCCTGATCAAAAAGTTGTTCTTTTAGATACAACTGCTTCAAGACATAAAAGGAGGAGAAAAAATGTTCAATCTAATGTTGAAAATCATAGTGAGAACTTGGGGGACAATTTGGAAATCATTACTCCAGGTGGTGATCTGGATGTTGGTGTTGTTAAGAAAACACAAAATACTATTTGAGATCGATTGCAGAGGGATAATTTGGTTCACAATGGACATACATTTGATTTAAATGTAAAACAACTTATAGACACACAAAAGGCCAAGAGAAGTATCAAAATAGGAAACCACATCGTTTGCATGTTCATAACTTGAAAGCATTGATGAAGCACAATCCCTATGCACATGTGGTTGACTACCTAGTTCTTGTTGACCCAAAAGATGTTCCTGTTAGAGATGCATTTGAAGAATCAAAATTTTTTGATTACAACTACTATGTTTTGGGGGGAAATCATTATGCGGAGGATAGAAGAGAATTGATGCAAGAGTTTCCAAAAAACCCTATTTTTCAAACAGTGAAATGCATCATTTACGCTGGTTTAAAAGATGTGGAATAAAAACTATTAGCATGGGATCACAACACAGATAGTGACTATAGGATTTCCATGACATTCATTCAAAGAGTTAGATTTATCCATAATGAATTTGAACAAATATGTGGTGGGGATAAATCGAAACTTGATGCAGATTTTCGGAAACAATGTTGTATGGAAATAGGAATTCCTATTAAAGAGGACAATGTGAAATAAAAAGGTTTGAAAGGAAGTGATGCATTCAGAGCTGTAGATAACTATTTTCAGTTGGAATTTAGATCGGGCCCCATATGGGATTTGATTGATGACATATTTAACATGTGGGAGAATATTGGTGTAAAAAATCAGAAGGTAAAAAAAGGTAAATCGGTTGCATGGAGCAGTAGTCGAGGAGGTCCCGATGTCAAGAACTTGCCAGAAGATATGACTATAACACCTTGGAGATCATTGGAAGTTGTGAAGGATGAAACACTTATATCTACAATACTATCATGTGTAAAGTCAGGAGAATTATCCAGGGAAGAAATGTGCAATGATTTAGAAAAGTAAGTTTATAAGTTGTTTTTTTTTTAAGTTTATTTTTTGAGTTTAAGATTTTTTATTAAATAAGCATTGTTTTATTATTAGATGTCATTGTTAACGCCATTTATTTTTACATCATGTAGTCATAAGTTTTACATGGAAATACAAGAGGATATGGTTATAATGTTGGGTGAGAAGAGTTGGGATGATGTCAAATGCTACTATCCAGATTCAAGCTCCATGGAAAGCTTAAAAGCCTTTTTTGTTGCATACAAAAGGGTATGATGGTTTATGATATTTTATATTTTATTTATTTCTAAGTGAATTCATTTCTATTTTATTACTTATATATATAATTTGTTTTCAAAGATGTCAAAGAAGAATTCAGTACCAGAGTCTTTCAAAATTCATATTCAAAGAGCCAAAATAGAACGACAAAGAAGACAATGTCTTGCAAATGTTGAACTGGATGACACCCTTGATCATCACGTTTGGAATGGGCTCGACACTATGCAATATAAAGTGATTTTGGGTGATTGTGAAAACATTGCAAATCTTGTTCCCAGAAAGGAGTACTCCCTAGTTATTGCAGATATCCTTCATGGATTCAATATCAAAAACATTATTTATGATTGTGAGCCTTATACATACCAGTCATTCAGTAAATTGGTTTCGGGATTTCTGAACGTCACAACATCACCCCTATGGAGAATTCTTGTTTTCCATTCATATGTACAAGGAGGAGTAGTGCTAACAACATTCAAGGATAAAGAAAACATAAGGAAACAACTGTATTGGTAAGATATTTGTAGTATATTATTAAACATTTGAATTTAGAAAACATTAAATTATTTTTCTATAAGTTAATTATAATCTTATCTATTTTTGTTATAGGCATAAGCCTAACATTCGTAGCTCCAGCACTGATCCATTTATGAGCGATACTGAAAACATACATCTTGCATGTTGGACAAAAGATGAGACCTATGATACTCTTTTAATCAATGAAAAGAGTGAAGGAAAATATAGTCAAATATTGTCTTATAATGCCGTGGGTAACAAGTTGACATATGAAGAAAGAGATTTGAAAGGAGAGACTGTAAACAACTACCATAAGCCACAAGCATTGATTAATTATCTCATAGATACTTTTTCAAGAGAAGGAGATTGAGTTTTAGATTTGTTCTCGGGATCAGGTAATATTTATGATGTAACATATGAAACTAGTCCTGCAATCTAAATTCAGTAATATATATTTTTTAAATTTATGTTTCATTATGTTATTTAACTTTTTTTGTTTTGTATGTGTTGATTAGGTACAACAATAACATGTTCATTACAAAAAGGAAGAAATTGCATATCCATTGAGAATGATCTACTGTAGTGCAATTATATCAAACAAAGAATTAATGCTATGAAGGTTCTTCCAGATGAAATGCAGGAAGTTGGTTTGAAGAAAGGAGAATTTAGTGAGTCACTTGTGGCAAAGATGTCAAAAGAGCCTCAGCCTCCTTTAAAAGGGATGTTCGGAAAAGATCACTTTGCGCATTTTGCAGAAGTAGAGGACCCAATGGAAGAACACATTGAGATCCAAGAAGAGAGCCAACCAGTAGACAATGTCAATTTCAGTGAAGAGTTCGAGATGCAGGATATTCTTGATTAGTTTAAGATTGTTGAGGATAATGTCAAAGTTGACAATTTTTTTATAAGATATTTTGTAATGTTTTGAATTGAAGATTTTATTTTGAGAATAACTATTATGTTTTTAATATGCTATTTAGAAATATATGGTATACGTTTTGTTGAGTTTATGTGAATCATCACTTTATGGAAAATAATGTTAAAGAGTATCATTTTTATACATCAAATAACAAAAAATATGTTGAAAAATGGTTTGGAATGTCTTTTTTTTTCGCATTTTGTTTAGAAATTCGCCCAAAAAATGACTTCTTTAAGATAAAAGTTTAATGAAAAAACTTTGAAAATGCATGTATTTTTTGTTCATACTAGCTTCTAAATCGTACAAAAATTTAAAAATGTGTGTGTTTTTTAACTATAGCTAGCTATTAAATGTAGATTTTTTGGTAAAGTTTGAAAAATGACCCTTTTTCCTAAAAGTTATAATTTTCTCATGACCAAGAAGTTTCAAAATCACAAAAAAATGGTGCTACCAGTATACACCTTTTTTGAAACAGAGGTCAAAACAACTACTAAAATTGACCCCCCAAAAAACGAGAACAATGACGGGTTCTCGTCAAGTTGTATAACATGTTTATGTTTCAGCACCAATGGAAAGCAATAAAACTATTTATTGTGAAGAAACTAAAGAAGACGTTGAAGAAAACCTACTTAGCAGCAAGTTCAAGAAGACAAAGAAGAAGCAATCCAAGTGCACACCAAGGAAGAAAGTAAAGCTTAAGTTTATTTGAATGAAATGTATGCCTAGCTGAGACATAGACCAATGGGCACAACACTTAGGCATTGATAGTATTGAACACTATCCCAGTTGAGATTAAGGGGGTGTGTTAAGAGTTTTAATCTCATCGGTCCACTACCCGTTATTGGTACATTAACTATTTGAGTGCTTAGTTGGTTAGTTTGACTAGGACACTTGGATGTCCCATAGTATTTACCGTCCCATGGTATTCACCTGTGGTTTTGGGTGCAATGTAATCCTTTATAAGCCTATGCTTAATAATGAGAAGGAAAGCTATTTCTTCTTTTTCATTCAATTTGGTCTTATAGACCCATTTTAATCCAATACTGTTTTTATCTTATGGGAGATCAACAAGATCCCAAGTCTGATTCCTTTCAATAGAATCAATTTCTTCATTCATTGCTTGTACCCACTATGCATCTTTTACTGCTTCATCAAATGATGTTGGTTGACAAGAAAATAGAGCATATTGTAGTTGCTCATCAATAACAAGAGTCTGTTCATATAACTCCCTTAATATTTTGGTTCTATGGTTCTGTTGTGGACTATCTGCTGGTGTTGCTTCTTGCTGCTGCTGTTGTACCTCCATTCTGGGCATTCTGAGTGGTTCTGGTGGTACTGGACTGTCTTTCTGTTGAATATATGTTTTATCATTATGAGGATCACTCCAACATTTATCTTCAAGGAATTTGACATCTCTTCTCACCACAAGTTTTTTGGTGACAAGATTATACAGTTTGTAAGCTTTATGATGTTCACTGTAACTAGTGAAGATACATCTTTCATTGTTCTTGTCAATATTTTTCCAAAATTCAATAGGTATGTGTGAAAATGCCACACATCCAAATACTCTGAGATGTGAAGCAATAATCTTAGTGCCACTCCATGCTTCTTTAGGAATTTTATCTCTAACACTTACTGTGGGAGATCTGTTCAGTAAGTAAACTGATCATGCAACAACTTCAGCCCAATAATCATCTGACAGTTTCTTGTATGACATCATACTTTGGGCCATGTTAACGATGGTCCGGTTCTTCTGTTCAACAACCCCATTTTGTAGTGGAGTGTATCTGGTAGTGAATTTGTGTTGGATGCCATGCTTCTTACAGAACTCTACAAAATCATGTGAGTCATACTCACCTCCACCATCTAATCTAAGTACTATGATGGACTTAGCTGACTGTTTTTCATTCAATGCTTTGAACTCTTTGAATTTGGAGAAGGCATCGGATTTGTGTTTGAGAAAGTAGATCCAGACTTTCCTACTGTAATCATCAATAAAGGTCAGAAAATACAGACGACCTTCTATGGACTGGTTTTGCATGGGTCCACATAGGTCTGTGTGAACTAACTCAAGGTGTTCTTTGGCTTGAGATGTAGAAGTGGGTAAATTGTCCCTTTGGTGTTTTCCCAATATACAGTCTTCACAAGAACTAGACTGTTCATTCATAACTGGTAACCCTGTAACCATGGACTGTTTTTGCAGATGACTGAGACTCTGAAAGGGTAGATGACCATACCTACAGTGCTACAATTAGGTTTCATCTAGACTGGAAACACTATGTGCATATGACTGTGACAAGATAGCACTTCTCAGATTGAGTGGGAATATTCTATTCTTGGTCATTTATACTTTGGCTAAGAGTCTTCTGCTGGAGGATTTATACTTTGGCTAAGAGTCTTCTACTGGGGGATTTAAATTTTTGTAAGTGATTTGAGTCCACACTAATAATCTGAATTGTGCACTAGACAAACAAGAAGAATCATTATTGTTTTAGTATAAAACCTCTCATGAAGTTAAGTTTTACGAGTTGAGTATAATGACAAGAGGAGGAAATATAATTAGCCCATACAATAAGTGTGACAAAAAAAATATATGTTAGAATATTATATGTGTCATAATATCATCATAGTTTTGGATGTTGTAATGAATGTCCTACTATTTGACAATGATGTTTTATTTTTATTGCTATGAGGATGCCTCATCACCAATGTGATCCACATTCAAATGATGGGGAACCATAACCATTTTATGTACACTGATAGATTATGTGACAAAAGAAAAAGGTATATAAGCCTAAGAGAGGGTTTTATGGGGGAGTGTTTCCTTAGTTACTTGTCACCTTGTATTTTTATACTCCTTGAGATTGAAAGGAAGAAATAAATGGATGTAGCATATGAACTTAAGGGATGTAGAGATAAAGGGAAGTAGCATATAAAGTGTCGATCTCAATAGTGTTTTATTTCCCTCGGCCCCTTGATCTAATTTCACATGATAGCATCAAATTTTCTTGCAAATATAATTTATTCATCATATCCACCTTACATTACCTACTCTACAACTACAAATATCAATATAAATTGTTTCGTGACTACAAATTTTGAATTCAATACACTAATCATAAATTATGAGAATATTTAGTTTGTAATGTTTTGTAAACTAAAGTTTAAAATACCTAAATATATTTGAATATAAATGTTTCCACAATTAGCCATGATTATGATTAGAGTTTTCGGAGTCAAATTATGTGAGAGTTTTGAAACATCCAACATTTTAGTGTACACTCCCACCATCAATTGGGGAATCAAAAGAACCTCCAGTGATGGGTGGAGTAGGTCCACTCAAAATGTTGAACATTTCCAAACTCTCACAATGTTAAACTTTAGAAAATCTAATCATATACATAAATATATCATAACCTATACTCCTTAATATAAGCAGATAAATAAAATGACATTTTCCATGCCTTAGATATGTCAAATTTCTAAACTACCAAATCCATAGTTACCCAAGATACTAGATACTTTGACCATAGTACTTGATATTTATTTATTTTTGTTTGAAAGAAATGCCCGTCACTCGAGGCCAGTTCATTTCCACCATTGGCTTTAGAAAACGTAACCTAGCGGCATCTAAGCCATTAAAATCACTCAGGGATTACATCCCACCTGGGCCATACAAACCTTCAATTGTGTTGTATTTTTGGTTGTCTCCTCCCAACTAACTCACCCAAAGAGGATTTGAACTTGGGTCTCCCTTGGTGAATACGCTTCCTTTGACCAAGTGAGCTAGAGAGAATCAACATTACTTGATATTTACTTAATTGCATTACTTTTATATAAATTGAATACATTCTCAAAATGGAATGGTCAAACTATGAGTTTGAATTATCATTATTGTCATCCTTCTTTGTATTCTCGAAGATCATATTTTGAAGTTGATGTAACAATAACATTGAATATTTTATTATAGTTAACAAGTGATATAACAACCTAGAAACACCACCCCCGTGACTTAAAATCCCACTCATGTTAGAATGTTTTTAAATTTTATATTCTTGTGATCACCATCTAATCATACATGTTCGATAACGACACACCCTTCGAGAAATTTCACCCCCAAAATTTGGTTTGTCATTAAACCACACCCTTCCAATTCTTGGCCTCACAAACCTTCTCTATATTATATGCATATGACTTTGAGTTAGAGGGTTAAGTGTGTTGCTTATGTTGATGTTATATGAAATTTGGGGTTAAAATGGGCCAAATAACTAAAACATGCTTGTTCAGTTGGAAATTCATTATCATTATCATTATCATTATTATTATTATATAGTTGTACTGAGTATTTTGGATATAAATTGTGTTGGAATTTAGAAAATTTTCAATGATTGGAGTTGCAATCCCACCTATCATCAAGGGATCTAAATGAATCTTTGTAAGATGAATAAGATTGAGCTAAACAAAATTTTAATGGAGTTAACCATCATAGAAAAATAATTTATTTAATAAAAAAATTTGAAACAACTAAATAATAATAATAGATAGAGATAGTTAAAGTTAATTAATAATTAAAAAATGAGAAGAACCTTGTATGTTGTACTTTCCCTTCTATATTTGGATATTGTGATTAATGGTGGGCATAATTCTTGTTTGGGAGGTATTTGGGCCTCATGAAGTCTAGAAACTCCTTATTGCATCCACTTCTCAACAAATATTTGTTTTTGTGTGTTACCCTCATGCTAATCTAGATGGTTCTAATGGTTTTCGGCTACGAAGGCTCAATTTTTGGCTTAGAATAGCTCCAGGGTTCTTGCAAAGGTCTCTTTTAGAATTTCCATGGAAATATTTTCCTTTGGTTTCTTCATATAGTAGTTGGTCATAAGAGGTAAGGTCCTTTGTTTGGAAGGGATTTTTTGTGGCTAGTTTTCTTCTAGTTTGGAGTTTGTGCAAAATTTGGGGGGCATCCTTTTGTCAATTTTCATGCAGTTTGGAATATTTCCATCCAGGTTAATTTGGGAGGAAGGATTGTGTCAAGAGAGCAATGTTGTCGTGGACGAGGGAATTGAGGGTTGTTCGGGAAGAATTAAGCGACATCCGAGGCCATGTTTTGTGCAATGCAATCCCATTGGGACAAATTAGTGGAGGCCACACACCAAATATCCTACCATATATCCATCCTAGACATGCATATGGATGATGTGGAAGCCCACATCCAAGCCTAGGGTGGACAAGTTGATAAATTAATGGAGGACATGGAAAAGTTGTTAAACCTTGCATAGGAAAGTCACTGTGAGGATAATCTTCACCCATTACTCTGCATACAAGATGAGGACCCCAATCATTGGCTATTCAAATATATTGATGTCGATCCCTCTAGGAAAGCTAGGGGTGGATTGATGAAGATAAGCTTTTTTCCTTTCTATTTTTGTTACTATGTATTGCAATTGCATACTATTACTGGACAATTTATACACATCTATAGTTTTCAATTTTTTGTAGAATTTGGAGAAATATTAATTGTAATCTCTAAAGGCATGGTTTATGGACTGTTAGTTTGGAGGTCTATTCACTTATTTCTTTGAGTAATAGAAATTTTATAAATTTTTAGTTGATTTCAACACTTTTAATATAATTTCATAATTGCTCTTGTTATAATAAACAACAACAATACATGGATTTATATGGGTACATTTTTGTATATGTAAAATAAACAGATTTATAGTTTTTTTAAGCACCTGTATACTTTTTATATCATATTGATCATTTATCTGAGGGATAAGAACACCATGTAGTTTCTTTGTTTCAATCTATTAATAGTAAGAAACTTTTTTTCGATTGAAAAAAAACAACAGGGTTGGTGCAAGGTAATGATACCCACTTAGGACGTGTTAGTTGTAATGGCATGTTGGAAAAACATAAATCTGATCATTAAAATGAATTATTAGAGGTACCTACAATTTTTTTTAGAATTAGGTGTAAAAGTATGAAACATAGAAAATCGGACCACATTCCATAATATATAAATTTTATTTATATAAAAGTGGCATAACCACCCCAAAATGTCATTATTCTAAGATTGGTATGTTATTTTTTCTCTAAAATGTAATGCATATGTTCGTGTTGGTCCACCTATTTGTTATGTAAATTGTCAAATTATCTATAAAATAAAATGTAGAGGCGTAGGAAACAGACAGATCTTATGCAGGGCTATTTTTCCAAAAACTTAAAAGTTAATTTTATATTTTTTAAAAATTATCAAAGTCAGTGAAGCCCTAAAACGACATGGTCGAGTGTTGGTCCACCATATCATGGTCTTAACATAATCAATCAACTTTTTTTTCTTAGCTTGTAGGTATTCTTGTATTCTTGTGCGGGTTCTTTTCCGTTTTCAAAATATGTAAGCCAATCGAAAGTTATAGCCTAAATAAACGTCCTATGCTTTTTACAAATTTGACATGCGTGCAGTTAAAAATGAATTAAAATATAAAACAATAATAGATTTATTCAAAAAATATATATTTAGATTCGACACACAGAGCTCGACAAGTGTGTGCAATTTCATTAGTAGTGCACAAGTGGAGCATATGCAAAACTAAGCATGGAAAACATGAAGTTACCGAAATTGGTGTGGTCTACCATAACTCAGACTGAGCCTCTATAATATCCCGAATTTTTGGACTGACCATTGTTATGTTATATTGGGCCACGGCCCCAACATTTATGATTTGATTACAAATATTAGGCATCAGCCCTAGCACATGTGATTTATCCTTTTATATTGATATACTAGGTATGGACCCTGACTGACTTCTTTATTGATTATATGATTGGCCGGGGAGACCGTAATGTTGTGTTTATGTTAGTTAGCATATGATGTGAGTACAAGTCCTAACATATATATGTATTGAGATGACCTGCTATTACTTATTGTGTAGAGCTGTGATTTTACATGTTTTATGTGATGTGTTGAGAGTGGACTCAGAAACACACAAGAGACCTACGTATTGGGCGTAAGCCCCGATGTGCCTAGATGAAGGTTGATGTACTGGGAGTAAGCCCTGATGTACATCTAGTGTTGGGCATAAGCCCTGGAGCACTCCAAGCTTGAAAGAGAATGAATATCGGATCTGAGGCCACTTAAATATTCTAGATGTACCTCACAAACACATTCTAGCTCTAGTGTTGAGTAGAGGCTCTGGAATTGCACAAGCGTAACGCCCATGTGAAAGTGTTGAGTTAAAAGGCTTTGAAGAGCACTCGGGGTTACTAGATCTCAAGTGTTGAGTCGGAAGGACTCTGAATAGCACTTATGTGTCTTACCACAACTATTCGAATTGATTAAATAAATCTTATTATCATCCAGTACTGCGGGAACTACCATGTTAAAACGAGGGAATCTAACATGCAAAAGGGAAAAACTAGAGGTGCCTATCCTAGCTTACCAAGACCGTCCAAAAAAGTGGAACTTATCCTTAAAAGATTAAAAAGAAGTATCTTGTGAAGTGACATAATAAATAATAACATCACCACTTAAAGCATGAATTAACTACTAGTAGTCTTCTAGGGTTAACATGCATAAAAACCTCAAAGCTATTTTTATTCATCAATGTAATAATGATGTTGTTATTATTTATTTATAAAATACATTTATTTTATATAGTTTATGCATTGATTTAATAAATCAATGATGCATTAATAATTGGATCGAAATATTAATGTTGATCACAATTGTAGAAAGGCTTAATCAAAAACACTTTAGTTAAACAAACTTGAGAAGTCCTAGTTCTAAAAGAACTAGTAATTAATTAAACAAATATTCTTTTATAAATTAATTTACTTAATTTAAAGAAACCAGTTAATTCCAACAGTCCTAATTCAAGATTCCCTACGTAAAGAGGACATACCCCAAATTTTGGGGGATCATCTTTTCGGTTTTATGGAATCAAAGAGAAACTCTATGCTCCAAGAACTGAAGCCTTCCCACACCAAATTTCCAGATCTGAACCAGCTATGAATCTAGGGCCTCTACCTCTCACTTTGCATGTCAGAACCAGCTCGGGGGGATTCATACTGAACCAGGAATAGTTGTAGAATCATGGTTGGGAGGAACGTGGTAGTCCCAAATTTATCTTTCCCAGGATCAATTGTCAGGTCAGATAAAAGTTCAGCAATTTTCCACTAACCATTTGACTGAGCATGCAGGTCATTACAGTCAGGAGCAAGCTATAGAAATAAGCAGGTTGCTACAGGGAAGATTTAAAGTGCCAAGCGGTTAGGCTGCTACAGGGAGGGGCAACGTGCTCAAGCAGACAGGTATGGACAGTTAATATTTCTTTTTACAAAAATTAGATATTACTACATTGTTTTCATTACAAATTGTTTTCATTATCAGAAGTCAAGGTTCTGCCCAGAACTCAGTGGAGAGTCTAGCAGGGCTCGCCTAGCCAGCCTTTGCTAGACAACGTATTTCATCTTCTAGTCTAGGGTATTTAAGAAATCTAGCTGCTGTCAAAATCATATTTATAATTTATTGTTTAGGTAGCTATCTACTGTCAAATCGTATTTCTCTTTCATAGTACAGAAACGCATTTAAGTATGCTAGTTTTCTTTACATTATTAGCACATCTGTTTTCAAAACCATTATCAAATAGAAGTAAAACAAACAAACATCAACACTCTCAGCAATATTACCTTGAAACCTTTAAAACATCGAATTGCATTACCAGGTAAGAGAAATGAGTTATAGTACGGACCAGAACTTTCATTTCCAATGTTTTTCAACTATTATCACGATAGCACACAGTCAATGCATTACCAAGGTTCAAAGACATCAAGTCCCTTCCAGGTTTCACACCTTACCACCTAGACTCAAACATTGCAATCCTACAACCCAAACTTTCGATTGCAAAGACCCATTACGTTTCATTTCAAGAAATCAATATAGCCCACAGCATTCAGTTTTATCTTAACACAACATTTCACAAATCGTGAGATCAAGTCCCGTCCCATACCTTCTAAAGGGACATACTAGATAGCAGTTAGGGTTATGACTTTTTCCATTTAAAAACAAAAGCATTACATCGGCACATCAAGAAATATCACACACGATACAACAGAGAATTCAACTACCGACGGATACAGGGATAATTTTCCCTCTACACTCTTTAAAAGATCCTTTGGCCTCTCTTTCAAATAAACAGAAATCATAGAAGTAAGAACCCAGGGTTCTTCAAATTTCATAGATAGAATAATTACAGTGTTACATTTCATTCCTTTCCAACAAACAGAGCTCTAACCATCTACATTTAAAATACGAAGCCATCAATCGAGCAGGCCACAGAGTAGAGTATCATTAACTTGAAGACAGAGAAATATTCATGAAGTTAAATACAATTTCCATTCCAAACAGAGAACGCAGATAGTGTCACGACGGATTTCAAACCCCATAACCATATAAAACACAGAGTGTTAGATAGGGTATCAAACCATAGGGTTCCTCTATTTATAGCTACAACACAGGAGTAACTGCGTTATGAGACCCTAACGCATTCATTTACTTTCCACATCAGAAACCAAACATACATTCAAGTACTATGCATTGTACAGGAAAGGAAACTCATGAGCAAAATCCAACTTCATAATAGACCACCGTAGAAATTTACATCATAGTTCCATCTCTCACTGAATCCCTTTAAATACATTTCAAAACCCAAACATTCTTTCATCCAACCAATAGGAGACCATACCAGACTTCCCAAGGTGAATCAGTAAGCCAAGGGCTTATGGGAGTCTCCCTTAAAACAGAACGAGACACATAAATGCACCACCAGAAATGTGAGAGGTAAAGCAACATGGATGGGTAAGCCGGACTTGCCAATACCCTGGCCATGCCAACAGAAACCCAGGACACCCACAACATCACGCACCAAAGGATTTATCACCTTCCAGTACAATAAACAACACAAGTCAACAACCCTGCGATTTTTATCAATGGAAGAAAGGATCATTCGTAACAGCTTTGAGAATTTCCATACCTAAGAGGAGTATGACACTCTCTACGCCACCAGCTAAGCTTAAAAAATGCCAAGTGCACTGACCACGAGCATATCTCGGGTCAGGGCATGAAGATATCTCCATTACAACGAAGTGTAGAGCAAAGAAACCAACGAAAACGCAGAATACATGACTAAGGGAAACCCCAATCATTACAAACCCTCACTAATAGCCTGTCATCCACTATGCATTAAAGTGTAGTTAATATTACACCAAACCCTGCTCAAGTGGAGGCTTGATTTATTTGTGCAAAGACCATAGTGGAGTCGTGTGACATTAGCCACGACTTGCTTAGTATACATAGGGTTTTCCTACCATAAATATTTACATTAGCGAACCCCTTTGGTACTATAAACTTTTGTAGTTTGGTTTATCCACTAAAGTACTTGACCATCACTCATGAAATTATACATTGTAAAACTTAAACAATCGATACAGAATGGACAGATTCTCTAGGGTGGAATTGTCATAGGAGAAATACCTGCAAAAAAACAAACATGAAAGTATGGTTTTAGAAAAAATGCTAAGTAAGTCCAGAAACATCCAAGAGTGCTCTTACCTCTCGGTAGCCCTGTCGGGGTATTTATTCCTTCGCCTCTTTTGCTACTAGTGACCCATCATAGCACTCAGACCCCTCATCAACAAAGGCCATATCACCTGAAGGTGCCATTCAGACATTCATTAAAACAGTATGAAAGATTTGTTATTTCAGTTACACCGGCTATTGTAAACTCGTAACCAGGATACATCATTATTTATTTCCACATTGCTTCCGCATGATTGAAAGTGTACAAATCTAGAGAGATCATGAATTTTCAGGAATGGTAGACTTTCTTTTTCTACAATAAGCATTTACATATTTGTTCAGTATTAGAATTAACTTGCGACTATTTTATTTACAAACAACATCTATTACAGGGACAGGAAAAATTTTGAATTTTTTTTGCTATTGTTGGGACATTACAAGTGGTATCAGAGCCCAGTTACAAAAACTAAGTGACCTATTAGGCTCATTACAAACATCCGCTACAGAAACACAATAGGTAGAAACATACATTTACATTCTATTTTGTTTTATGATTAAACTAACATAATTTTCTGTCCTCTACGCTTATATAACATTTCAGGTACAAACACTATCTGGAAGAATGAATGCAGAACAGGGAAGTAGCATTCATGGAAATCTGGACTCACCACCCCGAGAGCAAGAGGTGGTGGTCGAATTAAAATCATATTGGAGACAATCTATGCAAAACCTACAGGAATAGTTCCGAAGCTTCCGAGAGGAAAATATGCAGGAAAGAAGAGAACAACAGGCCATAAATGAGGCACTCCTGTAGACCTTAACAAAGGCTAACCCTCTCGGATAGCCCTCACTCTCAGTCAACACCTCCAAAAATGGAAACAGTCACACAAAAAGGACTGCCATCCCTAAGGGAGAAGAGCAGGGAGAACACATACCTAAAACATTGGAAAGAGATTGTAAGAGCTCTTCCAACGATAAGGGTTCACCATCTCCTTGCAAGAAAAGGAGAAGAAGCGACGACAATCTGCAAGGGGAATTCAGAAAGATAAGAGCCCCAACCTATGACGGAGAGGTCAACTATGGGGAGAAGTTTGAAGAATGGCTGCTAGGGATGAACAAATACTTCAAAGTTCATAATTACTCCAGCGAAATGCAAGCCCAACTAGCCATATACAACCTAAATGGTAAAGCTGCCAGATGGTGGTGGGACTTGAAACATAATAAGGGGAAAGAATTAAGAGACATAAACTAGGATATCTTTAGCCGAATATTCCAGGACAAGTATATGTCTGAAAGGTTCTTTGAAAAGAAAATAAAAGAATTCCATGAGTTAAAAATGGGCTCCTTGACTATGGAAGCATTCATAAACCGGTTCTTAGACTTGCTGCACTATGTGCATTATATTAAGGATGAGAAGGTAAAGATTCAACAGTTCTTGGGAGGGCTGCCACCAAACTTTAGAGAGAAGATAGAATTTGATATGCCTAAAACCCTGGATATAACCCTACACAAAGAAAGGCTGTGTTATGAGCATGGACAGCCAAGGAATGACAACATCAACCGGAATAGAGACTGGTTCAGAACTTTCTCAGACAACCGTAGACCGGGTTTTAAACCCCCACCCTTCCGAAAACAAAACAACAGTTTTCCACCTAACAGAGGCTTCAACCAACCTCAGGCATGACCAAGTGCACCCCCACCACCTGTCAACAGACCAGCATTCAACAAAGGGACCAAAGCAGTCCCATCAACTATTTCTTGTTGGAAGTGCCAAGGGCCACACTACTACAGAGACTGTCCCAGCAAAACAGATGGGGTTTTACACAACATCCAAATAGAGCTGACTGTAGGGGACATGGCAAAGACACCTAGGATTTATGCCACACTTGATGGCCAGCAGGAAAATCACCAATCCACCATGGTGGAAATTGAGGGTAAGATATCTAACACTGCCGTTTCAGTTCTAGTAGATCCCAGCGCCTGCCGGAGTTATATCTCCCCTAAGATAGTGTATACCTGTAAATTAAACCGAGAACATCACGAGAAATCGTGGCTGGTGCAACTAGCCACTGGTACGAAACGAAGGGTCTCCAAGTCAGTTAAAACTTGTGAGATAGAATTAAACGGATTTCCAACTAGGTTAGAGTTAAATATTCTACCCCTAGGATCGTACGATGTACTTACAGGCATGGATTGGCTAGAAGAACACCATGTCCTACTAGATTGCGCAAACAAGACCCTACTCTGTAGGAATGACCAAGGGAATCAGGAGACAATTCAAGGTATCCCTAGGAAAGTGTCTGTAAGACAAATTTATGCATTACAAGCAAAGAAATGCATCAGGAAGGGTTGTAAGCTCTTTGCACTTAAGATCTGAAACTTAGAAACTGAAATTGAACAAAAGATCGAGGACTTTCCACTTCTCGTATACTTTAAGGATGTATTTCCCGAGGAAATACCAGGATTACCACCCAGACGAGACTTAGACTTCTCCATCAAGCTAACACCCGGGTCGGTACCCCGGCTTCCAAAGCCCCGTACCGCATGAGCACACCAGAATTAGTGGAGCTCAAACTTCAGTTGCAAGAATTAATTGACAAAGGGTATATCCGACCTAGTGTGTCCCCTTGGGGCACACTGATTCTCTTCGTCAAGAAGAAAGATGACACGATGCGAATGTGCATCGATTACCACCAACTCAACAAGATGACCATTAAGAACCGCTACCCACTCCCTAGAATCGACGACTTGTTTGACCAAGTAAAGGGAGCGAAGATCTTCTCAAAGATCGACTTACGATCCAGATACCATTAGGTAAGGATCCATGATGAGGATATCAACAAGACCGTGTTTCGAACCCACTACGGCCATTACGAGTTCGTAGTGATTCCCTTTGGATTGACGAACGCACCAGAAAAATTTATGTGCATGATGAACAGTATCTTTAGTAAATACCTTGATAAATTTGTCCTAGTATTTATTGACGACATTTTGATCTACTCCAAGACTGAGATAGAACATGAGGAACACCTCCGAATTGTTTTACGGATACTAAGATAAAACGAGCTTTACGCCAATTTTAGCAAATGCGATTTCTACAGACCTCAGATTCAATACCTAGGACATATCATTTCCGAGAAGGGAATAGCCGTTGACCCCGAAAAGGTCAAAGCTATCAAAGAGTGGCCCACACCCACTTGTGTATTTGACATAAGGTCATTCTTAGGATTAGCCGGCTACTGTCGAAAGCTCATTTAGAACTTTTCACGAATTGCATGCCCCATGACTGCCTTATAGAAAAAGGAAAACAACTTTATCTGGACGGATAAGTGTGAAGAGAGCTTTCAAAAGCTGAAGCAATTACTGATTAGTGCGTCGATTCTGCGTATTGCGGATCCCAATGGGGACTTCGTCATTTGCATGGATGCAAGCAAAGAAGGAATCGGGGGAGTCCTTATGCAAGATAATTTTTCCATATGCTATGAATCGAGGAAACTAAAAGAGCATGAACAGAACTACCCTACTCATGACCTCGAACTAGCCGCCATCATCCATGCTCTGAAGATGTGGCGACATTACCTCATGGGAAAGAAATTTCTATTGATGACTGATAACATGAGCTTGAAATACCTTTTCGACCAACCCGACCTAAATGCCAGGCAGGCCAGGTAGCTAGCCTTCCTTAGTGAGTACCATTTCAAACTAAAGCATATAAAAGGCAAGGAGAACAAGATTGCAGATGCCTTAAGCCGTCAAGCACATATTCTTTACGAGGTCATGGTAAGCCAAACTGACTCCGACTTACACCACAGAATTCGAACGGCATGTAAGAGTGACCGTTACTATACGAAAATCCTCGCAAAAATCAAGGAAGACAGAATTTTCCAACAGTAGAAAGAATATAAGATAGATGAAACGGGGTTACTGTGGTCGAAAGACCGACTTTACGTCCCTGAAAGTGGAGACATTAGACCAAACATTCTCACCGAGTTCCACCAGAAATCTTATTCAGGACACCCCAGATATCAAAAGATGATATCGACAGTAAAGAAACATTACTTTTGTCCTAAGTTGAAGGCTTACATCGCCATGTTCATCGCAAAATGTCAAGAATGCCAATTGGTCAAAGCAAAACATCAACACCCCTTCGGATTAATTCAACCTTTACCCATTCCGAAATGGAAATGGGAGGTAATAAGTATGGACTTCATTATGGGCTTACCCAAGAGTAAGAAATTGAACGACTCCATCTTTGTAGTGGTGGACAAGATGTCTAAAGAAGCCCATTTCATACCAGTAAAATCCACCTACAAAGCGTTTCACATTGTAGAAATATTCCTGAAGGAAATATTTAGACTACACGGGATACCCAAATCAATCATTTTTTATCGAGACACGAAGTTCACTAGAAACTTCTGGAGAGCATTATTCTCTGGTTTGGAGACCCAGTTACAATTCAGAACCGCATACCACCCCCAAACCAACGGACAGACTGAACAAGTAAACCAAATTATTGAGGATATGCTAAGAATGTATGTCATGAACAATCCCACTAAGTGGGAAGACTATTTACACCTCGCATAATTTGCGTACAACAATGGTTATCAAACCTCGGCCAAAATGAGCCCTTTCGAGGTGCTCTACGGTCAAAAGTGTCGGACCCCTTTGACTTGGGACAGTCCGATGGACAGACTTATGTTGGGGCCTGACCTACTAAGAGACTTGGAACAACTAGTCTCCAAGGTACAACTAAACTTAAAAGAAGCACAAGACCGCCAAAAGAGTTATGCGGACAAGAAAAGAAAGGACAAAGACTACCAAGTTGGGGAACATGTGTTTCTAAAAATAAAAGCAAAACGAAGCTCATTGAGCTTGGGACGTTGCGGTAAACTAGCCCCAAGGTTTTGTGGACCTTTTGAAATACTGGCCAAGAAGGGTCCAGTAGCTTATGAGCTAGCATTACCAGCTCATATAAAAGTTCATAATGTTTTTCATGCTTCATTAATAAAGAAATATGTATATGATTCTAAACATGTTATTGATTGGTCCTTATTACAGGTGGAGCCCAAAGGGGATTTCACGCCAAAACCACTCCACATTCTAGACAAGAGAGAGGTCTAGCTTAGGAGGAGGACCATTACTCAGTTGAAAGTGCAATGGAGGCACTTTGGACCATATGAGGCTACTTGGGAGAATGAGGCCACCATGAAAGAGGCATACCCCGCCTTGTTTCATGACTTCATTCCTAATCCCTAGAAACACCGGGACGGTGTTGTTCTCAGCGGGGAGGGATGTAATATCCCGAATTTTTGGACTGGCCATTGTTATGTTATATTGTGCCATGGCCCTGACATTTATGATTTGATTACGAATATTGGGCATGAGCCCTAGCACATGTGATTTATCCTTTTATATTGATATACTGGGTATGGACCCTGACTGACTTCTTTATTGATTATATGATTGGGTGGGAAGGCCCTAATGTTGTGTTTATGTTCCTTAGCATATGATGTGAGTACAAGTCCTAATATATATATGTATTGAGATGAATTATTGTTACTTATTGTGAAGAGCTATGATTTTATATGTTTTATGTAATGTGTTGAGTGTGGACTCAGAAACACACAAGAGACCTACATACTGGGCGTAAGCCCCGATGTACCTAGATGAAGGTTGATGTACTGGGAGTACGCCTTGATGTACATCGAGTGTTGGGCATAAGCCCTGGAGCACTCCAATCTTGAAAGAGAATTAATACCGGATCTGAGGCCACTTAAATATTCTAGATGTGCCTCACAACCACATTCTAGCTCTAGTGTTGAGCAGAGGCTCTGGAATTGCACTAGCGTAACGCCCATGTGAGAGTGTTGAGTAAAAAGGCTCTGAAGAGCACTCGTGTTGATGTATATGTAACTTCGGAATGTATTTCACATATATGTATATTGTATTCCTATAGAGATGTTATTATTCCTCTATACGGAAGTGTCGTCATTCATATTGTAAGTGTCATAACTTATACTTGATGGGTTATTAGACCACCTTGTTGGGGTCGGCCCTGTATAAGTCATGTGGGTCAAAGCGTCCACCCTATTGGGGGTCGGCCATGTGGGTCATGGGGTTATTAGACCACCCTATTGGGGGTCGGCCAAGTCAGCATTATGTTATGTGGTTAAGTTAAGGCCGACCTAGTAAAGGTTATTAGGCAAGTCAAGTCAAGTATAAATAGAGTGCGGGAGGCACTCTATTTGACCATTCTATTCTCACACACACTCTTTGGAGAGTGGCGCACTTGTGGAGGAGGAGAAGATGCTGCTAGGAGATGTCTATCTCTTATTCTTGGGTTGTATCATTGCTCTATCTATCTCTGAGGAAGTTATTGGGGTTTTTCACCTTTATGGTTTTCCCCAAGTAAATTTTGTGTCTCTTGTGTGCTTGCATTATTGTGTCCATGATTGATATGTTGTACATGTTGTTCTCTCAGTTAAGATCCTAGATCAGATTGAAGTAAATTCTGAAAAACTAACATGGCATCAGAGCTAGACTGAAAGAAGGCATGGTATGGCATGTATGACACTTGTTGCACTTACGATGTTAGGGCTTGATATAGAAAAAACCAGTCATCGTAGCACTTTCTCTATAAATCCATTTTGGAAAAATTTTCGGATATGAAACATTTACAGGTCGAATATCCGATCCCCATGTACCTTGTGTCAAAAGGAAAACTTCCAATTCATTGTACTTTGTGTTTTATGATCTGTACAATATAGGGTTTCTGCCTCTTCCAGATCTGAGTCATAAACAGGTGACCTAGGAAAAAAGGTCATAACTTGGACTAGGAAGATCCAAATGAAATTTCGTAAAAAGTGACAGGTAGTACACGGACTTTAATTTATTAGGTAACTTTTTCAGAGGCCGAAAGTGAACCAGTGACACGTGTCACGCCGTACAAGTTCGATCTCCTATTTTATCCCATAAACAGGTCACGTTGCGACACTTGGCATAACTCTCTCTCAGAGAATCCAATTGTGGTCAGAACTATGGGGTTGGAAAGATGACGGGTCAGGATACCACAGGTAGAAGTTTTAGATGCTGTGGATTGGAAAGTTTGGAGTTACACCAGAAACAATCAGGTACATATTTATTTCAAAACAGAATTATTTTTGAGCACCTTCATTCATGGCTTTGGGAATTTAGGGTTTCAGAGAAAGATGGAATTTTTGTAATCGGAGACCATGGCTGAATGCTACTCATAAAAATCAAAATTTAGAGACCAAGATCAGAAGTTTTGGTTGGGCAGAAGGTTGGGCTTAAACAGACCCTAGTTCGGGACTTTGATCAGAAAAGTGAAAAATTAGAGCTTCTGCAAAAATGGGAATTTCTAAAATCTGTGACCACGGCTGGAAGCTACTCAGAAAAATAGAAGCTTAGAGCTTTGGATCGAACCTTTTGATTGGGAAGAAGGGTGGGCTTTATCAAACCCTAGTTTCGGGGTCATGTCTAGTGAATCCGGAAATTTCAAAGGCAAATTTGAGGGGTCAAACTTTGCAGCTTTCAAATTCTAAGTATACCAGGTTGATCAGCTCATCAAGGCGCATATTTCTATCCTTTCAGAAGCTTGAAATTCAAAGTTTGAATTTTTAGGGTTTCCCTGACAAACCCTAATCCAGCTCGAGATCCAGTTTCTGCAAATCAAGTTGATTGGGTTAATCCTAGAAGAGAATGGATTGGTCACCTGCATAAGTGAAGAAGTTCCTGTTTCAGAGGGAGATGAGGCTAAGGCCTTACATTAGAAGATTACAAGCAATCTCGACAGGTATGACTTATCCAGGTATGTCTCGAGATTTGTTCATGATTAATTTATGGTATGTTTGTCTTCATATTATTATGTTTAGTACAATCTTGATTAAATTTAGACTTGTCGTAACACTTTAATAAAATTATGAATGCATGATAGAAGATTATATTCATTGATTAGGGCGTTGACACTTATGATTGTACTAATGCATTATGGTGTTGTATGAGGTTTATGTTGTCCGCTAACATGAAAGGTAAACCAAGAAAGACATATCATGTTCTAGATCAAGAACATATGATCATGGTAACATGAAGACAAAGATTCATCCATTGTCATGGATCACATAGAAGATCTATTTATGAGGTATGTATAACTTGGTTCTATAATGGTTAACTTATGAGATATGTAGGTTACTAGCACAAGTCATTGAAGAGAACAAGAAGACATCATGCGGGTATGTTAGACATAACTAGCTAACATAGTAATCCAGGTATATTTTTCCTATATCAAGTTAGAATCTTACCTTGTGTTAGGATCCCTTATATAAGTATAATTGGTATGATTGGTTATGTTTATTCATAAAGTTAGAACTGTAAGTAATCAAGGGTTTATACATATTATGTCTCTTATCTTGATTGATGATTTGACTAACTAGAAGAGTCCTATGATCAAATAATAATATGCATGACTAAAAGAAGTCTTCCCTGAAACCTTGAATACTAATGTTTATTATCTGTGTTTGAAATAATCATGACTATGCATGTTTAAGATTATTGTGTTTTGATAGTATTAAGATTATACTAATGAATGTGTGATTATGTATGAGACCTCGATGATAACACAATGATGATACTAATAAGCATGCATAGTGATTAAGAATGGATATAAGTTCAAGGACAGGTAATCTAGGAAGCAAAGATCAAGAGGGAGCACACTTCAGTAGTTTCTGCAAGGATGCAGATATTCAAAGGGAGTTGACCACTTCTCACAATCCACATCAGAATGGAGTTGCATAAAGGAAGCAAAGACTGAGAGGGAGTCAACCCAACAAAAAAACAAAGAGAAGTATTTGAATTATCATTTCTTGCATATTTGATTGTTTAAATAATACTGTTCAATAATGTATATACTGATGTTCCTAGAATTAGGTTGTGTATTATGCATATTAGAATAATTGCATTAATGAATAGTATACTACTAATATTCATGTGATGGGTAAGTGGCCTATGGCACTGTACAACATTCCATTGCTACGTATCTAGAATGAAACCTCTTTGCTGACATGTTGGGAGTAGTGCAAACTCTTAACAATGTTCTGGTAGAGATTGGAAGGCATCTAGAAAGTTACAGGATATGGATGAATGTTGTATTGAAGCATTGGCTAAAATAATTGCATGACTATATGACATATTTCTTTATGTGTAAGAATTTGTTCTGAAAACTATGAGATGTTTCTAATCATGCAATTTAACTTGTTTTGTAGGAAAGATCGTATACCTTCACCTACAAAAGAAGGACTACAACATTTGTTCCAGCAACAAAGATATCCATTGAAGATATTGAAGTTCCCAGGATCTGGGATGAAGTAATGGAAGAATGCCATGATCCGTCGATCATGAAGAATGATGTTTGGGATGTAGTCCCAAGACCTGAAGGGAAGTCTACTATGACTTCCAAATGGATCTATAAGATCAAGCATGCTACAGACGGTAGCATGGAGAAATAGAAAACAAGGTTTGTAACTCGTGGCTTCTCCCAGAAAGAGGGATTGAGTATGAAGAGACTTCTACACCTATAGCCAGGCATACTTCCATCAGATCAGTACTTGCTCTGGCTGCAGTGATGAAATGGAAGATACATCAGATAGATGTCAAGACAGCTTTCTTGAATGGTGTAGTCGAAGAGGAAGTGTATGTGGAGCAGCCACTTGGTTTTGAGACACATGACAGGAAGTCATATGTGTGCATGTTGAAGAAAGCCTTGTATGGCTTAAAGTAAGCTCCTAGAACTTCGTATGGGAGGATAGACAACTTTATATCCAGTTTGGGCTTTACCAAGAGTAAAGTGGAATCCAACCTTTACTACAAGGTTGAGGAAGGCAATCCAGTGATACTAATTTTGCATGTGAATGACTTGTTTGTTACAGGTGAGGATAGATTGATTTCCGACACACAGCGAAAGCTTGCTGCCGAGTTCGAGATGAAGAACTTGGAGATGATGCACTACTTTCTAGGCATGGAGGTGTGGCAGAGTGCAGATGGAATCTTCCTTGGACAAGGGAAGTATGCAGTGGAGATCCTGAAGAGGCTCGGGATGATGGACTACAAGGCCATGGCCACACCTATGGCATTGAACCTGAAGCTTCTGTGTGATGCCTCATTTGATCCAGTTGATGTCACAGTGTATCGTCAGATGATTGGGTCCTTGATGTACCTGACGAACACGAGACTAGATATTTGCTTTGCGGTGAACACATTCAGCTAGTTCTTGACGGATCCCAGAGGTGTTCACCTGGTTGTTGTAAAGCATATTCTGAGGTACCTGAAGGGTACGGTTGACTATGGGCTCAAGTATGATGTGAATCAAAAGTTTAACCTGCAGGGTTATGTTGATTCAGATTAGGCAGGCAGTGCTGCAGATAAGAAGAGCACTTCTGGGTGTTGCTTCAGTATGGGGTCAGGTGTGATCTAGCAGGAAGCAGTCCTACGTAGCACTGAGTACAGTTGAAGCAGAGTATGTTGCAGCTTGTTCATCTAGTTGTGAGGCAGTATGGCTTCGGAAGCTACTGTCTGAGTTATTTGATTTCCCGTTGGAGGCTACTGGTATCTTTTGTGACAACCAGAGTTGTGTGAAGCTGTCTGAGAACCCAGTGTTCCACGACAGGTCGAAACACATTGAGATCAAATATCACTATATCAGGGATATGGTGCAGAAAGGAGCAATGAAGCTCCTGTATGTTGTGACAGATGAGCAGATTACAGATGTGCTGACGAAGCCACTAGCCAGAGTGAAGTTTGAGTACTTTAGAGAGAGGCTTGGTGTCCTTCAGATCAATGACACTTTGAGGAAGAAGTGATGGA
This sequence comes from Larix kaempferi, assembly GCA_027924585.1. Taxonomy (NCBI): domain Eukaryota; kingdom Viridiplantae; phylum Streptophyta; class Pinopsida; order Pinales; family Pinaceae; genus Larix; species Larix kaempferi. The sequence goes on along the minus strand of BSBM01000195.1, from coordinate 4,694,427 downwards.
GACATTTGCTGAAGCCATTCCGAGCATGGTGAGAGGAGGATCCTTCCATGGCTGTGGATATAAGTGTTGGATGATGAGCATCAAGACAATGCTCCAGTTACTGCTCTGTATTTGTATGCATCATGTTGATGTTGGATATGATCAGTTGGATCATTTATGTATGTATGCATCATGTTGATGCTGGATATGATCAGTTGGATCATTTATGTATGTATGCATCATGTTGGATGCTGGATATGATCAGTTGGATCATTTATGTATGTATACATCATGTTGGATGTTGGATATGATCAGTTGGATCATGTGTATGTATCTGTAGATGTATCAGGTGGATACATTGAATGATCAGGTAGATCATGTATGTTGATATGTATCAAGTATGATCAGGTGGATCATGTATTTGTATATGTATCAGGTGGATACGTTGTATGATCAGGTAGATCATGTATGATGATATGTATCAAGAAGATATTGTTTTTGCATCAGGTGGATGCATTGTATGATCAGGATGATCATGGATGACGAGCTTCAGGATGTTGCTCCAGATGACATGCATCAGGACGATGCAGTGATCATGATCAGGATGATCATGTGTACATCAGGATGATGTATGGTGAGTATCAGGTTGATACTCTGTGGCCGTGGATAGGTTGTGCAGATGAGCATGTAAGTAGACCTAGGAGATCTGGACAGGATGAAAAAGGCCTCAGATGCTCTTTCGAGGCATTTCCATGACCACATGTAATAAGTCCTGGAGATATGGACAGGATGAAAAAGGCCTCAGATGCTCTTTAGGGTTCTTGCTTGGCAAGACACTCTTTTAAGTTTTTGTGGTGGGGGTCACATGTAATAAGTCCTGGAGATCTGGACAGGATGGAAAAGGCCTCAGATGCTCTTTAGGGTTCTTGCTAGTCAAGAGACTCTTTTAAGGTTTTGTGACAGTCACATGTAATAAGTCCTGGAGATCTGGACAGGATGAAAAAGGCCTCAAGTGCTCTTTAGGGTTCTTTCTAGTCAACAGAATCTTTTAAGGTTTTGTGACACACATAATAAGTCCTGCGGATTCCACAGTATGGCCAGTGATGATGAAGACCTACAGGTGGTGGGCCTACATCTAGTATGAAAAAAGACTGGCTTTGTAGAACTTCCAATGATGAGTAGATTGAGAGATTGATTGAGATAGCAGTAGCAGTGACGATGACGATGATTCGAGGATGATGCATCGATGACGATGATCTAGAGAAGAAGACTTGTGCTAGAAGACCTGTGTCAAGAAATACCTTCCTAGTTAAGAGGGAGTGTTGATGTATATGTAAATTCGGAATTTATTTCACATATATGTATATTGTATTCCTATAGAGATGTTATTATTCCTCTATACGGAAGTGTCGTCATTCATATTGTAAGTGTCGTAACTTATACTTGATGGGTTATTAGACCACCTTGTTGGGGTCGGCCCTGTATAAGTCATGTGGGTCAAAGGGTTATTAGACCAACCTATTGGGGGTCAGCCATGTGGGTCGAAGGGTTATTAGACCACCCTATTGGGGGTCGGCCCAATCAGCATTATGTTATGTGGTTAAGTTAAGGCCGACCTAGTAAAGGTTATTAGGCAAGTCAAGTCAAGTATAAATACAGTGCGAGAGGCACTCTATTTGATCATTCTATTCTCACACACACTCTTTGGAGAGTGGCGCACTTGTGGGGGAGGAGAAGCTGCTGCCAAAAGATGTCTATCTATTATGCTTGGGTTGTATCATTGCTCTATCTATCTCTGAGGAAGTTATTGGGGTTTTTCACCTTTATGGTTTTCCCCAAGTAAACTCTATGTCTCTTGTGTGCTTGCATTATTGTGTCCATGATTGATATGCTGTAAATATGCTGTACATGTTGTTCTCTCAGTTAAGATCCTATATCAGATTGAAGTAAATTCTGAAAAACTAACAACTCGAGGTTACTAGATCTCAAGTGTCGAGTCAGAAGGACTCTGAATAGAACTTATGTGTCTTACCACAACTATTCGAATTGATTAAATAAATCTTATTATCATCAAGTACAGCGGGAACTACCATGTTAAAATGAGGGAATCTGACATGCAAAAGGGAGAGACTAGAGGTGCCTATCCTAACTTACTGAGACCGTCAAAAGAAGTGGACCTTATCCTTAAAAGATTAAAAAGAAGTATCTTGTGAAGTGACATAATAAATAATAACATCACCACTTAAAGCATGAATTAACTACTAATAGTCTTCTAGGGTTAACATGCATAAAAACCTCAAAGCTATTTTTATTCATCACTATAATAATGACGTTGTTATTATTTATTCATAAAACACATTTATTTTATATAGTTTATGCATTGATTTAATAAATCAATGATGCATTAATAATTGGATCGGAATATTAATGTTGATTACAAGTGTAGAAAGGCTTAATCAAAAACACTTTAGTTAAACAAACTTGAGAAGTCCTAGTTCCAAAAGAACTAGTAATTAATTAAACAAATATTCTTTTATAAATTAATTTACTTAATTTAAAGAAAGCCAGTTAATTCCAATAGTCCTAATTCAAGATTCCCTACTTAAAGAGGACAGACCCCAAAGTTTGGGGGATCATCTTTTTGTTTTTATGGAATCAAAGAGAAACTATATGCTCCAAGAAGTGAAGCCGTCCCACATCAAATTTCCAGATCTGAACCAGCTATGAATCTAGGGCCTCTGCCTCTCACTTTGCATGTCAGAACCAGCTCGGGGGGATTCATACTGAACCAGGAACGGTTGTAGAATAATGGTTGGGAGGAATGTGGTAGTCCCAAAGTTATCTTTCCCAGGATCAATTATCAGGTTAGATAAAATTTGAGCAGTTTTCCACTAATCATTTGACTAAGCGTGCAGGTCATTACAGTCAGGAGCAAGCTACATAAATAAGTAGGTTGCTACAGGGAAGATTTAAAGTGCCAAGTGGTTAGGCTGCTATAAGGAGGGACAACGTGCTCAAGCAGACATGTATGGACAGTTAATATTTCTTTTTACAAAAATTAGATATTACTACATTGTTTTCATTACAAATTGTTTTCATTATCGGAAGTCAAGGTTCTGCCCAAAACTCAGTGGAGAGTCTAGCAGGGCTAGCCTAGCCAGCCTTTGCTAGACAACGTATTTCATCTTCTAGTCTAGGGTATTTAAGAAATCTAGCTGCTGTCAAAATCATATTTATAATTTATTGTTTAGGTAGCTATCTATTGTCAAATCGTATTTCTCTTTCATAGTACAAGAACGCATTTAAGTATGCTAGTTTTCTTTAAATTATTAGCACTTCTGTTTTCAAAACCATTATCAAATAGAAGTAAAACAAACAAACATCAACACTCTCAACAATATTACCTTGAAACCTTTAAAACATCGAATTGCAGTACTAGGTAAGAGAAACGAGTTATAGTACGGACCAAAACTTTCATTTCCAACATTTTTCAACTACTATCACGATAGCACACAGTCAATGCATTACCAAGGTTCAAACACATCAAGTACCTTCTAGGTTTCACGCCTTACCACCTAGACTCAAACATTGTAATCCTACAACGCAGACTTTCGATTGCAAAGACCCATTACATTTCATTTCAAGAAATCAATATAACCCACAGCATTCAATTTTATCTTAACACGACATTTCACAAATCGTGAGATCGAGTCCCATCCCATACCTTCTAAAGGGACAGACTAGATAGCAGCTAGGGTTATGACTTTTTCCATTTAAAAACAGAAGCATTACATCGGCACATCAAGAAATCTCACACACGACACAACAGAGAATTCAACTACCGACGGATACAAGGATCGTTTTCCCTCTACACTTTTTAAAAGATCCTTTGGCATCTCTTTCAAATAAATAGAAAACGCAGAGGTAAGAACCCAGGGTTCTTCAAATTTCATAGATAGAATAATTACAGGGTTATGTTTCATTCCTTTCCAACAAACAGAGCTCTACCCATCTACATTTAAAAATACGAAGCCATCAATCGAGCAGGCCACAGAGTAGAGTATCATTTACTTGAAGAAAGAGAAATATTCATGAAGTTAAATACAAGTTCCATTCCAAACAGAGAACGCAGATAGTGTCATGACGGAGTTCAAACCCCATAACCATATAAAACGTAGAGTGTTAGATAGGGTATCAAACCATAGGGTTCCTCTATTTATAGCTACAACTCAGGAGTAACTGCATTATGAGACCCTGACGCATTCATTTAATTTCCACATCAGAAACCAAACATACATTCATTTACTTTCCACATCAGAAACCAAGCATACATTCAAGTACTATGCATTGTAGAGGAAAGGAAACTCATGAGAAAAATCCACCTTCATAACAGACCACCGTAGAAATTTACATCATAGTTCCATCTCTCACTGAATGCCTTTAAATACATTTCGAAACCCAAACATTCTTTGGTCCAACCAATAGGCGACCATACCAGACTTCCCGAGGTGAATCAGTAAGCCAAGGGCTTACGGGAGTCTCCCTTAAAACAGAATGAGACACATAAATGAACCACCAGAGATGCGAGAGGCAGAGAAACATGGATGGGTAAGCCGGAGTTACCAATACCCTGGCCACGCCAGCAGAAACCTAGGACACCCACAACATCACGCACCAAATCCTTTATCACCTGCTAGTACAATAAACAACACAAGTCAACAAGCCTGCGATTTTTATCAATGGAAGAAAGGATCATTCGTAACAGCGTTGAGAATTTCCAAACCTGAGAGAATTATGACACTGTCTACTCCACCAGCTAAGCTTAAAAAATGCCAAGTGCACTGACCACGAGCATAGCTTGGGTCAGGGCACAAAGATATCTCCATTACAACGAAGTGTAGAGCAAATAAACTAGCGAAAACATAGAAGACATGACTAAGGGAAACCGCAATCATTACAAACCCTCACTAATAGCCTGTCATCCACTATGCATTAAAGTTTTGTTAATATTACACCAAACCCTGCTCAAGTGGAGGCTCGATTTATTTGTGCAAAGACCATAGTGGAGTCGTGTGACATTAGCCACAACTTGCTTAGTATACATTGGGTTTTCCTACCATAAATATTTACATTAGCGAACCCCTTTGGTACTATAAACTTTTGTAGTTTGGTTTATCCACTAAGGTACTTGACCATCACTCATGAAATTATACACTGTAAAACATAAACAATCGGTAGAGAATGGACAGGTTCTCTAGGGTGTAATTGTCATAGGAGAAATACCTGCAAAAAAACAAACATGAAAGTATGGTTTTAGCAAAATTCTAAGTAAGTCCAGAAACATCCAAGAGTGATCTTACCTCTCGTTATCCCTGCCGGGGTATTTATTCCTTCATCTCTTTTGCTACTAGTGACCCATCATAGCACTTAGACCCCTCATCAACAAAGGCCATATCACCTGAAGGTGCCATTCAGACATTCATAATACATTCATATGCATTCATTAAAACAGTATGAAAGATTTGTTATTTCAATTACACCGGCTATTGTAAACTCGTAACCAGGATACATCATTATTTATTTCCACATTGCTTCCGCGGGATTGAAAGTGTACAAAGCTATAGAGATCATGAATTTTCAGGAATGGTAGACTTTCTTTTTCTACGATAAGCATTTACATATTTGTTCAGTATTAGAATTAACTTGCGACTATTTTATTTACAAACAACATCTATTACAGGGACGGGCAAAATTTTTAAATTTTTTTGCTATTTTTGGGACATTACAACCTCAAGGTTTGGAAATCCGAAGCTAGTACTAAACTTGAAAGGGAGCCAAAAAAATTTGAATCTAAACACATCTGTGCACAAATGCATGCACGCGTATTAGCACACACGCGTAGTTGCACGCACAAGTAGCTGCATGCACGCATTGTTTTGCACAACGGTTCTTTGACACCTTCATTTTTTTTGTCTCTCTCCCTAAACCCCCCTCCCTCTCTATAACCATACCCCGCCTCTCTTCCTATCCACCCAATCCCCCCCCCCTCTCTTCCACTCTTCCCAATCCCTCCTCCCTCCCTCACCAGTCTCTTCTCTCCTTAACCATAAGGGTTAGGAGATTTAGTCAACCATTTCCATGAATAACACATAAATCCATGACATAGGATTTCCTAAGGCTAGCCTTGATTCCAAGTATGAATATGGGTGTGGCCATTCTAATGTCTTGGATTCTAGGTATGCGTGTTTGGGCCCTATACATGGTTGAGGGATGGAACCTTGGATTTAATCCCTAAAATAAGAATTTAATCATCCAAGTTCAAGAATAATGCCTTAGTCCACTACACACGACCTCTCAGTCATACCCTTCATTATGAGGAGTGATACTAATGATATTAGGAATGTAACCCCTATAACCATTGGCATCTAACCCTTATCACCAATATACCCTATAACCCTTAATCATTATAATCCCTATCTAGTAACCCTTATAACCCACAAATCCTATAATATGTATATATTATTACAAAAAATCACTAACTCGCATTATCCTCTTTTACATATAAATATTCATCCTTATAACCAGAAATCCATGACCCCTATATCTCAATCCCCAAACGTTTAACCATTATTCCCTACCCATTGCAATCCATAGTCCCTATTACAACTAACCATTATAACTCTTGATCCACTATAATCCTTAACTAGTATAGCCCCTAAAAATCCTAAATCCTAACACATAATGATATATCCCCCATTCCCTAAAACATAAAAATCCCTTAACCCCTATAATCCTAACCACTTAATCCTAACCTCTAAAGTCTCTAGTCAAATAAAAATTAACCCCTAAATATTATAACTTATATAACCCATAACTCTTAACCCTTCTAATAACTAATGCATATCAACCTTAACTCCTCACCTGAAACGCCTAATCCTTTGTAGCATGCATGAATCCTAGCCACTATTATCCATTATACCCAAGCACCTAAAACACCTAACCCATAGAGTCCCTAACCTATAATCCATATTATCCATACCTCTAACACTATAATCTCAAAATGATAACATGAATTATATGTAAATATTATAACCCTTAATACCAAATCCCTAATCCTTAACTTGTATAAGCTCTAATACTTGAGAATCCTTAGACATAAGACCTTACTAGCCATTGACCCAAACAAGCCACAATCCTTAACCCTTATAAGCTAATAAATCCAAACCCTTGACTCTTATAACTCGTATCCTCATAATTCCAATCCCTTATCAATCTTAACTCTAATAACAAAAAATAACTATAATTCCTAACACACTAAAACTATAAATTAGTGAATTTTATATATAGGGCATAACCACCAGAACCATTAATTCATGTAACTCCTAATCACTAACTCTTAGCAATCCTTATTATTAATTTTACATAATATATCCATTATAACCACCAAACCTTGGGATATCTTACCAATATAATCATTATCCCTTGCAATCATTAACCATTATGATCCTTAACCAATAAAAATATTAATCCTTAACTATTATATCCATTAAATAAAAACCCAAATAAACCCCAACCCCTATAACCCCTAACCCTTATAACCTATAATCCTCATCAACCCTAAAATCTATCATCAAACACCCAACCCTTATAACCCCTAACCCTTATAACGTCTAATTCTCATCAACCCTAAACTCTATCATCAAACACCCAACCCTTAAAACCTATAAGCCATAGCCAGTATAAACGTAATGACAAATCGATATCATTCCTAACCCCTATAACCCTTAGCCTTTTTCCACCCTTACCCTTATCTCCTAATAAATCACCCTTAAAACTTATAACCCTTAACCACTATAACATATATCCCCTATAATAACTAGAGAAGAAGTACTATAATTTCTATATAATGTCTGATAAACCATTTTGAATCGAATAAAAAAGACATTTATCTCATAAACATATCATCTCTAACCCTTCATACATGTTGCACTTCTACTATGATGTAACCCCTTTTGATTACAATCCTTAAAACCTAAATTTTGTATCCCCCTAACTCCTACTAGTAATAATTATAACCCTTAAACCCTAAAGTTTGTATCCCCCTAGCCCTTAATAGTAATAATTATAACCCTTAACACCTATCACTCTAAATACCCTAATCACTAAACCTTTTCGTTAATCCTTATAAACCCATACATTTTTAAAACCTAGCCCATTTAACTATTTATCCCTTAATTTTATCACTCCTAATGTATATAATCCATAATCCATAACTATTACAACACTTAACGCATATAAAACAGGACTCGTAACCTCTAACCATATTAACCCTTAAACAATAATCCATATAACACTTAACGTCTAACTTCAAACCCATACATCTAGTCTAATATCTTGTACAATTCCTAACTCTCTCATGGTAACCTACATCACCCTAATCCTTAACTTCTAACCATTATAACCGCTAATGTATATCATTCTAAATCTATAATCGCTATGGACACTAACAACTATAATACCTATATTTTGAAATCTATAACCTCTAACCATCATATTCCTTCTAAATTTGCTCACACTTTACCATTTACCATTATACATAACCTACTTAACCATTTTCCACCAACACCTAAACTAAATTATTCGTAACTTATTTAACCACTAACATCGAATCCCTTATTCATATAACCTTATCCCATAATTCCCAACCCTGAATCATTGTAATATCTAACTAGGAACCACTATAATCCATAATCCACAAGAGCCCTAGTCCCTAATCCCTATCAACATCTACCAAAAACTATAATATCTTATCTTTATATCCCATTACCCCCATCAAACCTAACACTTTCCCCTCTCGCTTATTACTTCTATGACTTATATTCCACTACCCTAAAAAACCTTAAATAGTGTTATTCCATAAACATTATAAAATTTAACTAGTAAACTCTCCAATCCATTATATTCATCACCCATACAATCCCCAAAACTTATGTATCATAGCCTCTAATATACCTAGCCTCACACCCTTAATTGATATAATATCTCGTACTAGTCATCTCTTAACCATGCCCAGTTCTAACAACTCTAACGCCTTACTTATATAATCCATTGAGCATAACAAATATAATCATGATTCTTATGGTTCGTAAACCCTTTCATCACCAACCCTTGACTGCTATAAAAATTATCGCATATAACCCCTAACCATGCCACTGTAATCCCCAACCCCTAACTAATGTATTAACTAATGTGTTATTCCTATAACCCCTAATTTTTTAATGGTAAACCCTTATATCCAATATCACTAAACCATCATAACCGCCAACAAGTAACATTTATAAACACATAACCCAAATAATCATTCACCATATCACACCTAACCTTCGACCGCATACCTATAACAACATAACCATTGATCCCTATAACCCATATGTATTAACACATATAACCTTTAACCCCCATTAACTTAAAACCTTACCACGTAACTCCAAACCCTAAATTGTTACTATGTTTAAAACATATAACCCCTTACGTGTTACTGCCACCACCATCAACCCATATTTTGGATAAAATATAATGATTATAAATACTCATCGTTAGCCACCAAAATTCATAACTGGCAACCAATATTTCAAAGAAACATTTAACCCCTAAATCCTATCACGCTAAACCCTAACCCATAACCCCTAACATGTATAAATATTAAATCCATATTGTCATCACCCTTAAAGTCTATCAAATAAAAACCCCAAAAACTATAAACTTAAAATCTTTAACTATTAGCCTTATCCCATAACCATAATAACACTAACTCCTACAACCTTAACTCCTATACCCTCTAACCCTTAAAATTGAAAACTCACCATATCACCTTAAAGATATAATCTCATACCCTTAACCAATGACCTCTATAACCTCTAGCCTTCATTTAACTTAAAACCTTTCCATGTAACCCCCACCACTAAATTGTTATCACATCTAACACCTATTAGGTTACACCCACCACCCTTAACCCATATTATGTATAAATTGTAATTAGTATAACCCCTCACCGTTATCAACAATAATCGTTAACCAATAACCCATAATTTAGGTAACCATTTGATCCATACATCTTATCACCCTAAATCGTAGCTCCCATAACCCCAAATCCTTATAACCCCTGACCTATAAAAATATTATCTCATTACCCCTATAACCCTTAAAGACTATCAATTTTGAACACAAAAATATATAGCATTTAACCCCATAAGATTAGTAACTCTTAACCTACAATCCTTATAACCCTAACCCCTACCACCTTTAACCCATATACACTCTAACCCTTAGAACCCCTATATATTTCTAGGTAATAAGCCCTATAATTAATAACATATTAACATCAACCAACACAACCCAAAAATGGTAACCTAAATAGTCCCTAGCCCATATACACCATGTAACCTTATCACCCATAAACATTGAACTATAATATTCAAATCCTAAGCTATATATCAACTAATTGTTATTGGACCTAAATGATAACAAATAATAAACAAAATACATATAAACACTATCACATTTAAACCTTGATCCTCATAATCCTTGACCCATAATCAATAAACAAGCAACCCTTAAGTCTAACACAAATAACACCTAACACTAAATTCTTAACCATTAAAACCCATCCTAACCATAGAACTTATAATCCCTATCCCCCACGAGCCCTTATGAACCCTGCTATCTATAGTGAAATCATTGTTATAACCTTTATTTGTATGGACTTGATAAGAATTTAGTAGTGTTAACCCCAAACACCTTAACCCTTAAATCCTAGTTAACCGAAAACACCTGAACCCCCTAACCCACAAGCTCTAAATCCCAAAACCCCTAAACACCTAAGCACATAAGCAGTTGGGGATTATGGTTTAGAAGAGGGCTTAAAGGCCTTTAGGGGGGAGGGGCTCTAGGAATAAACAAAAAAATAGAGATTGATTGGGCAATAAATGCGCTAAACACTACCCACCAAACAAAGCAACATTATGTAGAGGTGCTCACGCGCTATAAGCACATGCACGCCATTGGCGCATGCACGCTCCTTCCACGTGTGTGCCTCTGCTAAACATGAAAATTTTCAAATGACCCTTGCTCTTCTCCTGCATTTTTTTTGCTCATATCGCAATTTTTTATCTATTCTCACACAAAGCTCGACAGTCACTTGCATTTTTTATTGAATTCACAAACCTTTTGGATTTTATTTGACAATTTGGATTAAATACACACTAGTTGGACTCTATTTGGCTCTTTGGATTGAATACACACTAGTTGGACTCTCTTTGGATCTTTGGATTGAATACACAAAAGTTGGACTCTATTTCTATCTTTGGATTGAATTCTCATGCTCCTTGGACACACTTGAACTCTTCTTACATATAGTGGATACATCAAAAGACCATTTTACATTGCAAGCAAAGAGAAATCCTTGAGGTATGGTGACATTTTTTCCTTATGAATTTATATTTTAGTCTTCATTCACTTTGTTTGAATTGTATGTATTTTAGTTTTTCCTCATGAATTGTATGATAAATGTATTTTAGTCTTCTTAATCTTCAACATAGACAATAAAAAACATCTTACCATAAAAAAACTACAATATGCACCAATCAATGCTTTCAACCTTTCATAAAGATAATAAAAGAAACTTACTTGCATCACCACCAATAACCTTTCATAATCCCATAACTCCATCCAATACACAAACATTTTCTGCATTCCTGATGATTTCACTACAACAACTCACACAGACAACAAAAGAATAAAATTATTAATCTTTAGGGGTGATTTTCCCTCACCCAAAACATGAAAATGAAGTGAGTAGGAGCTTCTCCTTTTATAGGAAATGTGCTCCTACTAACACCCCATAACACCATCCAATACTATCTACTAACACAAACTATTATCAAAAAACCATGTGCCAAGTGCCAAGCTACCAAAATGAGGCTAATTGTACATTGTTTCAAGATGACAAGAAAACATCTCAAATTGAGGTCCTAGAGGTGATGTTGTTGTTATATCTATGGCATTCTCAATAGCTTTTAAGATTATAAGAAAACATTCTCACTAGATGTTGTTGTACATTGTTTCAAGATGATAAGAAAACATTTCAAACTGAGGTCCTAGAGGTGATCTTGTTGTTATTTCTAGGGTATTCTCTAATCCAACATATCAAAAGAATTTGGAGCCAACAACATGGGTTCTCTAGAAAAAAAAACCTCTATAGTATGTGAAGGAGAGAACCACCAAAATCATACATGGTAGGGTTAACTTAACTACAAATTAAGTGGGTTAGTGTTAGGGTTAAGTGGGTTGGCCGATGTCCGCAATGCAGAGTAGGGGGAGGGCACCGACACCCCCTGAGCCAGCGCCCAAAACATACGACATAGTGCTAGATGGTCAAGGATCATTAGAAGTTGTCTTCAGACGCAATGTCCACACACACATGTAGAGAATACAATACATACACAAGAAAAACATCTACTATAGCTAAACATGTGACCAATGAAGGACAAATGTGAAATGAGAACCCTACCATGGTAATAGACATAAAATGGGAAACCACAACCACACATTTAGACAAAATTGAAGTTGCACTCAAAATGAGAGAATTCACCACACTACAAGCCTATGTCACTAAGATGGATAGGAGGGCCTTGATGCCAATCTAGGTTAGGTTGTGCATTGCTGAAACATTATTAAATCCCACATCAATATTTGATTGAATAAGTGTATGATTGATACCAGTAACACAAGCTCTATGCATGTACACACTAATGGGATGTTGAGAGAAAAAAAGATCTTTGCTGCACCACTTCGATCATTTTTTGTGATAGTTACAATGGCCTCTTGCCACCTTCTTTCTTGCTACCCTATTAGTTTTCTCTATATGTCCAATGTCAAGAAAACAAAACATACTTTTGTGACCATAGTTTACATTGCACACTTATGAAGATAACACACTTAGGTTTGCACAATACCCAATCAATTGCTACATCGAGTTTTAATAATCTTGCACATTATACAAGTCATATTACCACTCAATGTATAAATCTTGTCTAAATATTGTGTCCCTTCTATCTTATTTGTGGTAAATGTTTGTTTTCCTCATTTCATAATTGAAGAATAATATCTTATTTGTTATTTTTTATGGAGGGGTGATATTCTTGTTTTGTTAAAAAACATATTGAAGATAAAAAACAGACGTAATAATAAAAGAAAGTCTAGAAGGAAGGAGTTGCCCCGGAAAAGGCCCATCAGATAAGAGAAAAGGCTAGGTTGTACATGGAAAAACGTAGACATCAAAATGTCAATGTCTTATATCCTAGCACAATGCATGCCACGATGACCTTGGGTTCATTAGGAGAAGTGATAGGGATGCAGGTAATGTAGCCCTCTCAAAATCCAATTGTTAGCACTCAGAGTTTACCCGCTTGGTTGCAGAAAGGATAATCCTAAGGTAACTACTTCAAAATAGCCTTTAGGAGGAAAATTAGCCCTTTTTCCTACCAGAGAGAGCTCTCTCAAAAAATATATAAAATGGCTAAATATGTTTGACAAAAGATTGTATTTTGAAATTTATGAAGGGCTTAAACATATAAATAACATTGGGCATGGAGTCAAAAATCGCACTATGTAGGTGAACAACAAAATTTAACGATAAAGGTTTTTGTAAAGGCAGGGTAGTTATCTTTTATAGTCAAGGTCTTAATTTGCAAGTCGATAATGAAGAAAAGGGAACAATCCATCAATATTGGGAATTAACCATGAATGAATCCAATATCAACTTTAGCAGAAAGTTTGTGAATACTTAGATGCGATAAACCAGAGCATAAACATATGAATTCTGATTTAATTAGACTTTCATCCAAGCATGAAGGACAACATAATGGAAAAGATTTACTGGAAATAACGATTCACAAAGAAAGGAAGGAAATTCACAGACTGTAAAATAGATAACATAAGAATCTTTACTCTTTGAAAGGTGCTCAACTCTGCTCAACCATCTTTATTCTAGAAACTGCAATGCTCAATACAAAAATGTCTATCTTACTCACGGGTTTCAACCCTTACAATGATGCCAAAATAGTCCTTTTATACAAAATTTCCTTGTGGTAAAACCCTAACTGCTTCATAACTGACATAGTAACTTTTAAATTAACTTTTACATTCTGCTTTAGTCAAAGTTTGTGCATATGTCAAAAATTTCTCAAAATATGGATCTTTGGCATTCTTTTGTTGGTTGGCGACTGCCGGGTGATGTTTTAGTATGAGTCTTCAAAACCGCAAGTTGTATTTCATTTTCCCGTACTTTTCTATCGTCTTCCACTGGTTTGTATTTGGTAACTCATAGCTCGTCATTTATTTAACCAATACTTTCAACTCTATGTGTTATGTAGTGGAAATTTGTGGCATTCCTCGAGCAATCATGGTTAACTGATGCAAAACTTCGAAACCAACTGAAAGCTTTTCCAATAAAATATTTCCTGTCAAAACATGAGTTAAGTTTTCAAATTTCTCATGATTTGTCCTGTCTCCAAAATGCAATTCTTTGTGATCTCTCTAGGGAATCAAATCACCGTTTTCATCCGAGAATGAAGGAATCCCTATCAACTTATCAAATTTCATTTTGAAGTCTGTCAATTGCTTTTTCATGTGTTCAGCTCTAGCTTGAACACCTTCTACATGTGCGTATTTCCAATTACTCTCCTCGCCTAAGTTATAATTGCTATTCTATTTTTTATTTGCATAGTCTTCAAATCTTCATCCGTCAGAGTATTCATAAAATTCACTTTGTTTTGGGCTGTATCCTTGGGCTTTCTATTCAAACTTTCCTTCATTATTGTACAACTCGGCAAAGCATCATTTTCCACTTTTTCTTTCTCTTTCATGAAACTCAAATAAGGTATAACTTGGTAACTTCAGCTATATTTGAATCCCAAATCATACATTTGGCACCCTGCATCAGAATTTCCCCTGTCACCTGAGTAATAAATCTTTGATTTCTATCGACAATGACTCAAGGATAATAGTCCACATGGAAAAGAAGCTACAGCTGCGTAAAAAGGCCTCCAAGTTGGCGGACAATTGGAGGATTTCCCATAGGGTAGAACAGCTCAGTACCCTCCTACGTATGCCCCATGCGTGGACCTTCAACCATGTTAGGAGGGATGGTAACAAGGTTTTTGATTCCCTGGAAAATGTTGGTGAGGAAGCTAAAAATCGAAGTAGGAAGAAAACTGCCAGACTTTGAATCTCTGGAATCGGTCCCACACTGTGCCCAGCTAGCAAGACAGGACACACAATACTCAAGCAGGAAAAATGGAGAGACGAACTCTAGGAAGGGGACCCAGACAACACTCCACACGGAAGGATTAAATGCCACTACGAGAAATGGTGGCCACCCACATGCAGAAGGTGATGAAACTAATCCATTGTACCTTATCTGACCTATTCATCTAAATTGCCAAGGGGACGGTAATGGTGATAGGACTCAGGATAGTCCTTGACCAATGAACTTTGAAGAAAGGCATGAATCCAGAGGACACCGGATTTGACGTGTCTGTACTGCAGAGAGATATACAGGATAGTTGAATGATGACAGTAATTAAGGAAAACATTACTTGAAGGCTATAAATTCGGGGGGAAAGTTGAGGATGACATTCATCTCTCAAAACTTTAGCCCATACGCTGTGCTTCTGAGTGATTTCAACAGTCTGTTCCTGGGCGCTAGGATTACCCTTCTCGTCAGAGGTTGAGGATGGATCGTTGGCAAAGGAAATCAAAAGAGGGGGGGAAGAATACATGCATAAGGAGATTGAAAAATCTGAAGAAAGCTACCTGTGAGCAGAAAAAAGTGGCCCAAGCTACCCATTTTGTCCGAGATGGAATCCCTAAGATGATTCGGGGAGAAATAAAGCAGTTGGAGCAAGGAATTTGGGCTCAAGTAAATGAGCAGAGAATGGAATACATTAAGGCAGAAGTAGAGAAGTGAATCCAGGACCTAGGCACAACTTCAGGTTGTCTAGAATCCTATGACTACATTGTAACTACTTACTGGGTGACGAAGGGGATGCTAGCACGTATTATGATGGAGCGCGACAATAAGGCCACGAGTGAAACAAAACCAGTTCAAGATTGGAAGGAGCATCACCATGATTGTAGGTTAATGCACAAGAAGATATACTTGATAACCATGAAATTAGGTATCCCACTTTATCCACCTTCCAGCTCGGCTCCAACGGTTCCTAGAAGTAGTGCTCATGGGAAGAAACCTTGTTGTGGAGGCAATCGGGACCGTAGCGGATACCCCGACCCTCAGTTCGAAACATCATCCAGGCACTTCTTTACAATGTTGTAAGAAGGATCATCCAAAGGTGTGGCACTGAGTTTATGTGTTTGTTGTTGTTCTTTGTTATTCTCTGTAGTTTATGTCTTTTTGTATGTTCTATATGTTCTGGAATTACTCAACAAGTAAAGGATGTAATCAAGTCTGGGGGGTATGAGAGGTCTAGTATAAAATCTTGGACTGAGTCTAATAGGAATAAATTTTATGTAATAGGACCGTTAAACAATATAATATGGAGCAGAAGGAGGGTATCCTTTTTGTAATAGCAGTGAGAAAGTCTATTTTTGAGCAACAGAAGGGTAGCTTTTGGAAGGGTTATATATTGCTGAGTTGTTTTCTCGTCATCAGGATGGATTGATAGCCATGTAATTCTTTGTTGATGTTAATATAAAGTCTTAGTTACAAAAAATAAAGAGCTAGTGATTTCATATAGGTTTCAACAACCTTATAACTTCAAAAAGTAAATCTTATAACTCTCATCATTCCTTAATGAATTCACTTATAATCTTATTAGGATAAACATAACAATGAAATTGCAAGATAATCAAATAAATGCATGCTTCATTTTGAAACAAAACATAAAATTCTCACATATTTATGTAAAAAAAAAACAAATGTCATATAACTTCACCTTCTTATGTCATTATGCCATGAACAAATTTAAAATCAACAATGGGCATGGATATAATAAAATTCTCTCAAGTATGAAATATACAACTAAGCTTATCCATATCTCGAAAATAATTGTTAACAAAGATAACCTAAGGTTAACGATAATGCTTTGGTGGAATAAGTACAACCATGAATATTGCAACAATATATTGGTGAGGGAAGCATCAATAAGAACAATGATATCCTTATAATAATTGCTTTTCATGACCTTTAAGAATTTATGTGTGAATCTCCATCATCAATTTTGTTTTTATTCACATTATGGAAAACTTTGGCATTACCATAGGAGGGAGTAAAACATGGTCAAAGAATTCTTGATAGGAGTTTTTGACAAAATGAAAGGACATGCGACCCAAAAATTTCATACGAAAGCTAATAGATATTTTACAACAATTTCTGCAATTTCATCCTTGAAGATAGTGTTGTTTTTGAAAGCGGGAAGCATACTAGAGTTTTTCCTTGATATCCATAATAAGGGATACCTAGGAGTTAGTTAATTAATGTACAAGAAAAACATCTTTACATAAGACCCATTAGGTAGTTGGTGTGGAGATAATTACTATAAAAATGGTATCATTATGGAATGAGGCCTTCTAGGTAACTGGTAGTCATTAATGTGAGACCACTAGTTCGTAGACATTGTGTGCTAAGAAGCTATCTGTAGACATATGAAGCTATGTAGTGTTTTATTTTTTATCTAGTGATTATCATTAAGTTGGAGGTTTACCTCAAAAACCCACGAACTATGTTGTCTCTCTAAACTATTAATGTAAGGATTAAGATTCTATAGATAAAATGTTTTTCTTTTACTTCTACTTTATACAATTTTTATTTCTTCTAATAGTTTATTTCTTTCATATAATTACAATACATAGCTAAATTTCCAAAGTTAGTCAAAATAAAATGATGCAAACAATTCATCATTATTCATGTTCACTTGAGTGCTTCTATCATCCTACTTCATACATATTTCATATTTTGTTCTTCGCAAGGCCAAAAGTCTATGTAAGCTACTCAAATATTCATGTTCACTTGAGTGCTTCTATCATCCTACTTCATACATATGGCTATATATCATGGCATGGACCATGTCCTCAAATTAGATAGTTGTTTGCAAAGTAAGCATAGAGATACTTAGTTATTTCTTTTGTAAATAAAAACTTTCTATTACTGTATGGAAATTAGATACATTTCGAGCTTACAGCAGAGCTGAGCTTAGAGTCTATAACCCATAATAACAAAGACAGAGACGCTATCTAGAGTGAGACATTACATAGAGAAAGTCCAGGAAAAAACAACCTATTCATCTTCAACAAAGATA
Organism: Larix kaempferi; assembly: GCA_027924585.1. NCBI lineage: Eukaryota > Viridiplantae > Streptophyta > Pinopsida > Pinales > Pinaceae > Larix > Larix kaempferi. The sequence goes on along the minus strand of BSBM01000195.1, from coordinate 4,676,074 downwards.
CTTCCTACTAGACAGTATTAACGACCCATATATAAGCCTATTACCAGAGACACAAAAAACATTGCAAAAGACAGACATGCCTAATATCCAACCCGATTCTTGGTCAGATCCGAAGAGATGAAAGCAACTTTATCCATATCGTTGATGCTCGCCTCCTTATTTTGTAATGGATCCTCCCTTGTTGAGCAGTAGCATCCTGCTGAGGCATACCTTGCTGGTGCTTCTTGCTGTTGGAAACTCGGTTCCCCTGATCGTCCAAGCCCGGGTAAGAGAAAGAGAGACCCAGCTTTTTGGCAATGGCATTGATTTTACAGTGCATCAGCTGGTTGTCTGCATTGTGCACCTTCCACGCCTTTACCGACTCTTCATCTCCTTAAAATTTAGCATTACCTACCATTGCTACATGGGCCAACAAGTTTTTTGTAACCCAATACACCATGATCATTCGATCATATTCCGAGGCACAGCCCGCGGTGGTTCCAGGATCAATGACCCAATCCTCCACTTCACTCTTGACTTCATCAAACGGGATGGTTTGGATCTTGTTCCACATGTGTTTCTCAATTACCTCAATGTCATCCTGAATAACCTCAGGGATACGCTCGCGAAAGAACGTGGCCGCGGATTGAGCCCGGGCTTGAGCTCATGTAACTCGACCAGGACTACGACCTTTGTCATTGACCTTTCCTTTACCATTATGGGTGGTAGAGGTAGAACCTTGCCCTGAGATTCTATTGAATTCACGTTTGGGAGGCATCTCATAGCTCCATAGGGGAAAAAGGCAACAATCAGGGGGACGAATGATAGAAAACCACACCCTGGATGGCACTTCATGGATATTGATAGCCAGGAGCCAAGGGTTAGCAATATCATAGCCAAAACGACATTGAGAAAAACACAAGGAAACATTTGATTAAAACGCCCGATGGTTCATAATGGCAGAGGCAGGGTGGCAACTGTCCAATCCCAGAAAGGATCTATCCGTATCCGTGAAAATACCCCTACCATTACACTGCATTAAGAAGATCATGATGATTAAAGATTCTTAAACCCGTACTTCTTGTTAACTCTCATAATAGCCATCCTATGGAATTTATCCTCTTTCCACATTAATGTATTGGTCAGCCTAATGTAATCGGAGTGACCTCTGATTCACGTCTGTTAGCTTCCTGGGGCACGTGTCCATTTCCCTCCACCTGTTGGCTTCTACCAAAATCCAAATCGGCTAGCTGGAGGCAATTGGGGGCCAACTCTTCATGCGTGAAATCGACCATGTGGCCCAAGGTATTACCTCCTTCCCGGTCAGCGCTTGTTCGTGTCCAATATTGTCACCATTTTTTATCATTTAATTTACTCGAAGTGGCGTTAATTCTATCATTTTTTCTATAGTAAGTTTTTTTTTTAGCCATTCAGCTCATCAAACAGTCCAGGTATGTACAATTCACTTACCATGCAAATCTTATTATATTTCATATATTATGGTTTATTTATGATTAAAATGATGTTTTGGGGCATAATTAACACTTATGGTTTTAATTGACAAGCTACGATTTGCAAATAACCCATCATTCAGACCATGCGCTACGTGCTTTGCCTAAAATGTGTTCAGCTCATCATTCAACCCTCCGTTCAGTCCGCAAAATCCGTCATTGACACATATGAGACCATTGAATGAAGAGAAGGACACATGGGTTCTGTTCAACACGCAATGGGCCTGGTTAATGAGCTATTGCTCTAGAAGATCCGTCCTTGTGCTCGCTAAGCTTGACAGCACATCTCACATTCACATGAACGCTCCAAGCCTTGATCCATCTACACATTCAGCCTGAAGTCATGCGCGTTGGCCAAGCTCTCGCTCATGTCATTATTCTGGAAGGAGTCCAGTCGTCCACATTTAGCCTGCCAACATAACTTCCACGCCCACATCAACACTCCAGTGCACCTGCTCTCTTATTCGTTTGGATGGGAGTTACGCACACATGTTCACTCCTCCTCACGTTCGTTCATGCCGTCGTTCTGGAAGGAGTCCGCCTACCAACGATTCAGTCTGCTAGCACACTACTCGTCCACGTCTGAGTTAGATCGACATTGCAGCTGCTCTGACAAAGAACTAACGTCGTTAAAGTCTGAAGAACTCCCCCTGCGTTGGCATGCATCAATTTAATCAGCCGTTATAATCATTTAAACACTCCTATTATTAGAGAGGTCCACTCTGTCGACCCTCTCACCATTGTGACTTATAAATAGTCGTCTCTATGATTGAGACGAGTTAGCTTCTGAATTCATGATGGTTTTTCAGTCTTAGTCCAAGAATTTGCAGTCGTAGATAGTGTGAAGACAGAGTTTGTAATTTTTCTGAAGTTAATGGAAGTAGCAGCTTGTTGATGTTCTGCTGGTAGTCGTTTAAGTTGAGCTAGTTCACCCTCCAATTGCTGGGAAGGGCCCCTCATCAACTGGAGGTTTTATTTACATTTTCTGCACTTCTTTTCTTGCAATTAACTAGTTTATTTCCTGTGTGTGTAATCTAATTCGTTTTTCGTGTGTGTATTATCTTCATTCCTCTGTAATTAATATTTTGTTGTTAATACAACCCTCCTTCTTCTGAGTTAAAATGGTCGACCAATAGTTCATTGGTTTGATAATTTGTAGTTTGTTTTCAGTCCTTCTTCCATCATCATAGTTAGATATTGCTTCCAAATTCTTCCATAGTTAGCATTCCTTTCCTTCTTTTCTCCTCTGTTAGTTTTTCTTCTTGTTTGTTGTAGGTTAATTCTTCTTTCTTCTATTCCAACCTTCTCCCTTTTCTATTCCAACTTTCTTCCCACTTCTCATAGAATCATTCTTCCTCTTAGGTAATGATTTGAATAGATAATTTCTTAGTCTCTAATCATCTCTTTACTGCTTCCTCTGCACAATAGGATCATTCGCATAAGCCAACTGGTAATTAAATCATCCAAAAACTCTTCTTTCCCTCCCTTTAAAATGTTTTCCTCCATTCGGATCGTCATTCGGACTGCCATTCATACCGGCATTCGGATCGTCATTCAGACCTGCATGTTTTCTGTATTATTTTAGGCCTTTTTCCGAATCTAATTTCTTCTGCCTCTTAATCATCATTCTTCCTGTTCCTCCTTAATAGTTTGAGATGTAATTTAATCTTGTTTTATGTTATTTGGAGTTTTTAATTCAATTTCATCATTATTTCCTCCTTTCTCATTTCCTCCTTATTCCCTTCTTATCTTTCTTCCATCAATCAGTCCTTTAACAAGTTTTGTTACTTAGTTACTGTCCAGTATGTATTAATCTTGTTCCTAAATAGTTTGTTTTCAAGTTATAGTTGATATTCTTTGAGTTGTTTTAGTTTGTTAATCTTAAGACTAGTTTCTGTTAATGAAGATGTTCATGTTGCAAGATCTGGATTAATAATAAAATATCTTTATCAAGTTTTCTACTTGCTTCCAAATCTAATATAGTTCAATTTAACATCTTTGTTAAGTTTTATACTTGCTTCTAACATACATTAGTTTCATGTTGTTCACATATGGATAGACAGTAGTTCAGAATGTTTAAAGTTAGTGGTAGTTTGTTGATTTTTAGTTTACATTTGTTTGTAGAAGTTAAGTTAGATTTACTTCCATTTAGCTTCCCTATTACTTTTGAAAGTCATTATGATACATTTACTCCAGTTCCTATTACATTTGATGTACGTAATCAAGAAGAGTGGAATTAGATGGTTTAGTCTGAATTAATTTACATTTACAAGTTCTCCCTATTAAACATCTAATCTCCATAGCTCTGATTCTGTTCATATTTGTTATATGGAAGTTGAATTTAGTAGTTTCTTACTTTTCTAGAAGTAATTTGTGTTTCAGTATTTGTTTCCATCTTTCTTATTAATTAACCATAGAAGTAGAGTAGTATGATCTAGTACTATTCTGATCTGTGATTTAGTTGTATTCTTAAATATTCAACTCGATTTTTCATTTTGAAAGATCTTTCGATCTTTTTCCTTACTAAACATTTTTTTTAGGTCTGACAAACCTGAAACTTTAGAACCGTTTCTACCTTGGCATATATTTTGCTTCAACTCTAAGTTTACTGATCCTGTTTGATAATTAATATTAGGTGTTTTTATTTGAGATAGTTCACACACCCAACATTTTGGCGTCGTTGCCGGAGAGTTGAAAGAGGTAGAATTCAGTTGAAGATAGGTATAATTTCTCTTCCAAAACTTAGTGGTAACTTAGATTAGGCTAGTGGCAGGTGAGCGGTAAGACGAGAGGTAAGAACCTACGCATCTATTATAACAGGCATCCCCAAAACCTAGCAGTAGTAGTTATGCAGTCATAATTTCTTTCAGCTATAATATGTTTTCATGAATAGGTCCAGAGATTCACAAGGTAGATTTATTAAAACTAAAACTCCAACTAAAATCCCTACTAAAATTCCTACTAACCTATATGGGGGACGTTCCACCCCAACCACTAACTCAGCAGAAAGGTATTGGAAGACACCTAAAGGGGACAATCCTACTTGGAAATCAAAGGAAACCTTTTCCGGATACATTTTAGGGGAAATCATAGGGACATCAGAACAGTCGGTTCATAAAGAAATTCCACTAGAAGAACCTCAAGCTCATATAGAGACTAAACTTAGACAAGGAGAAACTCAGAAGGATAAAGCTTTGAACCACCTAACCCTCCGTTAGACCAAAAACACAAAGAAACTACTTTTTTAATAGTAGGTGGTCCAGATTTGGTAGACTTTGTCAATCCTTCCCAAGTAGATTCTCTTTTTGGGAGCTCTACAAACATCATCATCTCATAGATTGACACAGCAACATTAGAACCTCCTGGACTAGATTCCCATGTAGCTGATCATTCTCCTCCTAAAAAGAAGAATATCCTTCCTGAAAAAGAACGTTGGGATATCCCATATTCACCAAGAAAGGAGCCACCTAGATTTTTTCTCTTTAGTAATAGAATCTTCAGGGAGGATGAAAATGAAGATCGTGTCTAACAAGATGAAGAAGATGGAGGAGTTAGAACTAAAGGTACCTTCGGGTTTCCCATCTTAGACACTGCACAAGATGTTACTATGAAAAATATTCCTCCTTCCTCACTACCAACTATCTATGGAAAAAGCAGTGAGGATCCAGACACATTCTTGTTTGAGTTTGACATTTTGTGTAGGAGTTACAATTGCCTACAATATGGCCAAAAACTAAAACTTTTTCCTGCCACATTAAAAGATTCTTCTCTTCGATGGTTCATAGGATTAGGAGAATCTAGTATTAAATCTTGGGAAGACATGAAGAATGCATTTCTTCGGAATTATCAGGATTATTGCAAACCAAAGGACTCTCATAATGATATCTTTAAAATCCAACAACTTGAAGACGAGAGCCTGGAGGACTATCTCGAAAGATTTAACTATGTGTTACACAAATCTAAATATAGTGATCTTCGGGAAGATGCAGTAAGAACACTCTTCCTTAAAGGAATCTTAGAATAATTCTTGGCTAACCTTAATCTCATGGAAGCAGGAGACATTTCTCATAAATCTTTTGCAGAGATTTGTGAACTATGTAGGAATTACTCTAGGAGTAGAGGGAAAAGTGGAAGAAACTTTCGAGAACCTTATGCTAGAAATCCGAAAGGAAACACATCCGATCCTGGTGTAGTTACAAGGGTAGAGTTAGGGAACCTGTTAGAAAACTTCAAAACATATATTTTAGGAGCTATGGGTTCCTAGATACATGCATTACAAGCTAAAAAGAGACAGGATGAAGAGCGTGCAAAAATGAGTATTTTCTTCCCTTGGTGTAGAACTAAACATCCTCAAAGAGAATGTCCATTAAACAATGTTTTAGTTTGTCACATCTGTACAGAAGAGCATCCCATTGATAGTTATCCATCGTTTCTCGGGTTGCAAACTGTATACAAGAGTGGAAGTTTTGGTGAAGCATCTAGGAGGCCTTGGCATCCTAGGGATCAACCTTCGGGTCAAGATCCATCATTCCAATTTCCACCTTACTACCATCCTTACCAACCTCCGCAATAATGGAACACTTCATGTTGGTAGAATTGGCCACCGCAGTACCCTCCTCAAAATGCTCAACAGTAGCAATGGCCTCATGGGTGGAGAGGAAAAGCTTTTGCTCAACCATCTCCTCCTATTACTAACTATCCTTACCCACCTAATGTTCAATGACATTTGTCTGGATATGCACCTCCTTCACTACCCCTTATCCCAAATCAACCTCATCATTTCCAGAATATGAATCCTCCAAGACCCACAATATTACCCGCACAACCGATACCGAATCCTAACAACAAACCAACCCAAGCTCTTAGTAACATTGGGTTGTTACCTCTTCCATCATATGCTATTTTTTCTGCACCAATACATGAAGTTCAATTGCGGTCTGGAAGAGTTTTGCAAGATCATCCTAAGTCATCAGTTGTTATTCAAGGAGAAAATGAAGAAGAAAATGTACCTAATGAAATTTTAAATGATGTCATTCTTGAAGATGTGGTTGTTCCTAAATATTCAACACATAACCTTCCACATAAAGAAATAATATCGGGAAATAAATCACCTCCATATTCGGAGCGTCTATTAATAGAAAAACCTGTAACGTACCCATAATATAACATCATTAATGAATTGAAAAATATTTGTATTAAGATTCCTTTATTACAAGCCTTTAAAGATATACCAATCTTTGCTAAAGTGATAAAAGAACTCTGCATTAAGAGACCAGGTAAGAAACAAAAAGACCCTCCAACAATACATGTCATAGGTGAAATCTCAGATTGTATAGCAGAATAGCCTAGAATCCCGAAGTATACAAATCCAGGAAATCCTGTAGTAACTGTTCTCATTAAAAACATTGCTATAGGAAACACACTCATTGATCTAGGGGTTTCTATTAACCTAATGACTACTAATGACCAATAGTTCAATAGTTTGATGATTTGTAGTTTGTTTTCAGTCCTTCTTCCATCATCATAGTTAGATATTGCTTCCAAATTATTCCATAGTTATCATTCCTTTCCTTCTTTTCTCCTCTGTTAGTTTTTCTTCCTGTTTGTTGTAGGTTAATTCTTCTTTCTTCTATTCCAACCTTCTCCCTTCTTCTATTCCACCTTTCTTCCGACTTCTCATAGAATCATTCTTCCTCTTAGGTAATGATTTGCATAGATAATTTCTTAGTCTCTAATCATGTCTTTACTGCTTCCTCTGCACAATAGGATCATTCGCATAAGCCAACCAGTAATTAAATTATCCAAAAACTCTTCTTTCCCTCCCTTTAAAATGTTTTCCTCCATTCGGATCGTCATTCGGACTGCCATTCATACCGGTATTTCGGATCGTCATTCAGACCTGCGTGTTTTCTGTATTATTTTAGGCCTTTTTCCGAATCTAATTTCTTCTGCCTCTTAATCATCATTCTTCTTATTCCTCCTTAATAGTTTGAGATGTAATTTAATCTTGTTTTATGTTATTTGGAGTTTTTAATTCAATTTCATCATTATTTCCTCCTTTCTCATTTCCTCCTTATTCCCTTCTTATCTTTCTTCCAGCAATCAGTCCTTTAACCAGTTTTGTTACTTAGTTACTGTCCAGTATGTATTAATCTTGTTCCTAAATAGTTTGTTTTCAAGTTATAGTTGATATTCTTTGAGTTGTTTTAGTTTGTTAATCTTAAGACTATTTTCTGTTAATGAAGATGTTCATGTTGCAAGATCTGGATTAATAATAAAATATCTTTATCAAGTTTTCTACTTGCTTCCAAATCTAATATAGTTCAGTTTAACATCTTTGTTAAGTTTTATACTTGCTTCTAACTTACATTAGTTTCATGTTGTTCACATATGGATAGACAGTAGTTCATAATGTTTAAAGTTAGTGGTAGTTTGTTGATTTTTAATTTACATTTGTTTGTAGAAGTTAAGTTAGATTTACTTCCATTTAGCTTCCTTATTACTTTTGAAAGTCATTACGATACATTTACTCCAGTTCCTATTACATTTGATGTACGTAATCAAGAAGAGTGGAATCAGATGGTTTAGTCTGAATTAATTTACATTTACAAGTTCTCCCTATTCAACATCTAATCTCTGTAGCTCTGATTCTGTTCATAGTTGTTATCTGGAAGTTAAATTTAGTAGTTTCTTACTTTTCTAGAAGTAATTTGTGTTTCAGTATTTGTTTCCATCTTTCTTATTAATTAACCATAGAAGTAGAGTAGTATGATCTAGTACTATTCTGATCTGTGATTTAGTTGTATTCTTTAATATTCAACTCGGTTTTTCATTTTGAAAGATCTTTCGATCTTTTTCCTTACTAAACATTTTTTTTAGGTCTGACAAACCTAAAACTTTAGAATCGTTTCTACCTTGGCATATATTTTGCTTCAACTCTAAGTTTACTGATCCTGGTTGATAATTAATATTAGGTGTTTTGGTTGATAATTAATATTGGCCAGCTCTTCATCTCCAATTTCCCAGAAACTGTGATCCTACACCATCTTGTGCCCTCTCTGGGCCTTCATCCAGATGTGAGATCCCAACGTCTCTTCATTGTATCTGATCAATTGACTAGCTTGGTGATCCCTAGCATATTTTACCTTCCAAAGCTTCGCCCAAGGCTCATTGTTGTGATTACACCATCTCCACCAAATTTTGGATCCCTGAATGTCACTAACCACCTCCGGGTCTCTGAGACCCACCTGAGACTAAGCCTCCCCTTCTCCTTAGGGCTGCATAAAACATCCTATCTGACCAAGGAAAACTTAATTGATTTGGATGCCCTTCCTCCCCATAGGAAGTAGCATTGGATTCCCCTTATTTCCTTAAGGATTGACTTAGGAGCCGAGAGAAAAGAAAAGAGGTAAATCAGCATTGCCTGCAGGACATATTTAACCAAGTTAGCCGGTTGGGGAGGTTTAGAGGTCTAGTAGTCCATCTACTGAGTTTGCTTCTCATGCAGTCCAAAAGGTCTCGCCAAGAGATCCTTCGAATAGTTCCCTTTGAGAGCAGATCCCATAAGTACTTAGCCGGGAGAGACCCTTTTGAAAAATTAAGGATACGAAGAATGTCGCACTGAGTAACACTGGGAGGGGTGAAAAATAAAACTTGAGACTTTCTAGGATTAACTTCAAGCCCGGAGGCCTTTGAAAAAAGCTTTAGGTTTTTTTTAAAGGCTTGGGCTTCTTGGAATGAAGGGTGACCCATTAACATAGTATCATCGAAAAATTGTTGGTGAGTTTGTTTGATCATACCCTCGTGGAGACTTAAACCTCTGATCTCTCCCTCCGTGGATTGACTGTGAAGAAGTCTTCCAAGCCCTTCCTCCATTATGATAAAGATAAAAGGGGAGAGAGGTTCCCCTTGTCGGATACCGTGGCAGGACTGAAGAAGCCTAGTTGGAGAGCCATTAAGTAGGATGGAAAAAAAGGGGGCAGTAACCAGATTCATAATCCATTCTACCCAGTCCGGACCAAAATCGAAAGCTTCCAACATACTTCGCATATATTGGTAGCTTAGTTTATCATAGGCTTTTGCAATATCAAGTTTGATCATCATACCTGGTTTATTTGTGACCTTCAAGGAATGAATAGCTTCTTGATCTAAGATTATTCCATCTAGAATCTGTCTGCCTTCAACAAAGCCAGATTGTTCTGGTCTGATCAAGATTGGAAGTAGAGGATTTAAACAGTTGGAAACTACCTTGGTTATGATTTTGTAGATAACATTACATAAGTAAATCAGGCGCAACTTGCTTGGGACTTCAGCACCATCATCCTTTGTAATTAGATTCAGAAAGGTGGCTTTAAATTCCTTTAGGACTACATAACATCTACAGGATTCCTCCACAATAGCCAAAACCTCTTGCTTTATCATATCCCAAAAGAAATGGAAAAAATTGGTGGTGAATCCATCTGGGCTGGGAGCTTTTCCTAAAGCCATCTATTGCATAGCCTCTTCAACCTCCTACAAGGTGATTGATTTATTCAGGATCTCGTTATGCTCTCTAGTGACCAATATGGGGACAAGTCTAGTAATCTGAGCAATTGCATTGCTTCTGTCCCTTCGATCCTCCTTAAGGATTCCTTCAAAGTGGAAGATTAGTTCATCTTCAATTTCTTTCCTCAATTTGGCTTGGATACCATTTAATTTGCACAATTTGTAGATCTTTCATTTGTGACGGTTGTGGATAACAATATTATGGAAGAATTTCGTATTCTTATCCCCTTCTTGAAGCCACTAATTTCTGGATTTTTTCCCTCAATAAATCTCTTCCTATTTTTCCCTGGCTTCTAGTTGATTTAACAGATTGTATTCTTTCTCTTTGAGCTCATCAGTCCATCCTTCTTCCATGCCTTTCCTGTGCAAAATCTCTATCTCTTCAACCAACTTACTTTTTTCTTGGAAAATGTTCCCAAAGTCTTCTTTATTCCAAGATATGATTTTGTCTTTGAGAGCCTTTAATTTTTGTTGGAACTAATACATCCCGGTTCCCCTGGGGGGGACCAGTTCTTGCCACCACTTCCCGACCAACTCTTTGAAGTCCTTGTGCCCTAGCCAAAATTGCTCAAATTTAAAAGGCTTATATAAAAAAGCATTGGACCATTCCCATTGGAGGCAAATGGACCAATGATCAGAACCAGCAGAAGGAAGGACAGTAGCATGGGCCTCCCCCCTAGCTCTGACCAAATCCTCTGTGGCCAGAAATATGTTGATTCTGGAAGCCACAAGGTGAGTACCCCCACGTTTTTTGATCCAGGTATAAATACCATTGCTTGTTTCAATGTCAATGAAGGGGCTTTGGGAAATAAAATCTCTAAAGGCTTCCTAGTATTTATCCAAGACCCTCCTACCCCCTTTTTTCTCTTCAAGGGAAGAGATCAGATTGAAAGCCCCTCCAATTATCCACGATCCATCTGAGGCTTGGTCCTTCAACCATGATAAGTACTGAAGGAAAGCATATTTCTGAGGAAAGGCACTCGGGCCATAGATATTCACCAGATGGCCTAATATCCCAGAAACTTGATCTGTAAAACTAGCTCTCAGAGAGAAGCGGTTAACCCACCATGCCGAAAGACATAGTGAATCAGGCTTCCAGAAGACCTCCATACCTCTAGCCATACCTAGAGAATCAGTAGCCATAAACTCACTTCCTCTCATGATTTTCTACTTCACTTTCTCCAACATTTCTAAACTACACTGTGTCTCTTGAAGGAAAAGAATATCTTGTTTTTCCTACTTAATCTTCCTTGCTAAGGTCTTTATTTTCCTGGGGTGGTTGCAACCCCAAATATTCCATTATATAAGTTTCATTGATTAACCTTATTTACTTCTGAGAAGGATTCCATTATCGTAGGATACTCGTCAAACTCTATTAATTTAATTCCTATCTCTGCTATCCTTTGTTTATTCGTCTTCCTTCCTCTTTCAGATCTTCCTTTGGGTATTTCCTTTTCCTTCCCTTTTGAGGGTCTATTTCTATCCCCAATTGTCTGGATGATTTCGTTTTGATAATCGCCTCTTGAAGAATTTCCAATTTCCTTCAAGAGACATACCATTTCCCTTCTTTTCGCACTCTTTCTCAATCTCATCCAGATTGAGCTCCCTCAATTCCATTTCCTTGTCTCCATCTTCTTCCATTGCCTCCATTTGGTTTCCAGAATCATGGCAATGCTCAACTTCATCTACAATACCTTCCATCTATTTTGATTTTGATTCTCCCTTATTCCTTTTGTTTTCCTCCTCTTCTCGTTGTTCTTCCAAGATCTGGAAGGGGTTTACGGTTGCAATCCCTTTACCATGATCCTCCTTAATCATCTTGTGTTGTCCTGCCGGTCTGTTTCTCCGCCTTTTTCTGACCTGCTTAAACCCTTCCATGTCGGCTTCCCCATCCAGGCCTTTCTTAGAGGAAGAAGTAGACGGCCTCAACTGGGGCAAATTTCGACTAAGGTGCCTGTATTCATGGCACTGTAGACATCGAAACGGAAGCTGCTTGTAATCCAAAGGCTGAATCCATTCCTCATCCTCTTAGTTTAGATTGATTGCTTCCGACAGCTCTTTCGATAGGTCCATGTAGACACATATACAGGCAAAAGTAGTATACCTTTGTTGTTTAGTCTGCTCAACAACTTTTACGAATTTTCAGATAGTGTTGTTGATATCCTGCAAAATTTCCCGATCCCAGTATTCACATGCAGGGAAAATAACTCGATCCATACCAGGGAAACTGTCACGTCCTCCATTTCAGAGTTGAACCTTTCTTTCCAGGGCCTAAGGTATAGCCCGACCGAGAAGAAAAAATAAGGTCCTCCCTCCAGAATTCTATCTCGATCCTCAATGTTGAAGAAAATAATGGTGAAAAAACCGTTTGCACCCAATTGCAGGTCATAGTGCCCTTTAGGGTTCCATGTAGTTTTGATCCATTGCACCAAATCCCGTTCCCTAGGACAGAACCCCACAAATTTTCCCATTAGGGATTTTTCACGCCATTGTTTGATCTGTTCTTGGATCTTTTCAGATCTGATATGCATAGCCAGAATATTTAGGGATTTGGGGAAGCAACTGCCCGACCCAATCCTCCGCTTGAATGCTTTCTCGGCATCACTTGGTTTGGCACTATCCTTGCCTACCGATCCACCTTCCAGTTGTGATTTCACGGGGTTGTTAGTCCCCATATCAGGCTGCCTAGGGAGAGGACCCCCACCCAGATTTTCCAGATCGGTGATTATCGCCGACATCAACAAGCCTGCTGCTGCCAGGCACAGCTCGCGGAAGAGCAGAGCACTGCCGCACTTCGACCTCTGCTACTAGGGTTTCAAAAAAACCCTATTCGCATTCCCCTCGTCGTTCCAATCATTCGGTAAGATAACTCCATGCTTAGTAGAGCCTAATTTGAGACATATTTGGAATGGGGGTGTTGTTCCTATTGGTCTCCATAGAGATACTTAGTGTTTACTATCTTTCCATCTCTTTATTTTAATTAATAGACTCATGAGAGCTTTACTTGAATTGATAAAGTAAATATTTATTTCGCATGCATGTTTCATTGACTTGAAGGTACTCTTGTTATTTGTAAGTAATTATTGGGTTTATCTCACATTGATGAAATCTCATTTTGTTATTAAGTTCTTGCCATAATTTCTCTATTACCCTCTTTGGCACCATGTCTCAAACAACTAGTGATTCATCCAGAGAATGTAAATGGGTTGTATGTTAACTCGTTGTTATTTTAGTAAGATCCTTTTCTTAACTCTTTTAACATTGTTCCAAATTACTTTGGAGAATCCTAGCTCCCAAACAAAACTGTAATACCATTAATTTATTAAAAAAAATGTCTATGAAAATAAGGTAATAGAGTGTCCAAATATATTTTATAAATTTATGATAGAATATCAAAAATAAAATAAGTTTGCTGAAAGAATCGGAGAGACCACAGTATCCATATTCGTATGTCGACGTTTCAAATCCAAAATAAGTTTACATCTTTCCAAATGAAAAATAGGAATCATATAACTAGAACTTTATAACTTACTTTAAGATTGATAAAACCTGCAAATGAATATATTTGTATTTATTAAATGAAAGACATCAATCACTTAACTATTTAGCTAGAATTTTTTTTTAATTTTGTGCAAAAAAATAAATAAATTACATTTCATAATAAAAACTAAAATTTAGGTTTATTTGATTATGAATGATAAGTGGATAGTTTAAACTATATATAGATGGATTTTAACCAATTTTACTATACAATAAAAAATATTGTTTCTTTTTATTAGTAGAATAAAACTATTACATTATAAATATACTTGTACAACATTCTATTAAACTTATGTATATTCAATAATAAAATAAAAAATAGAAAATTAAGTATTATATTCTTCACATCGATAGAAAAAAGAAATATACTATTCAGTTGTCTAGAAACTTCAACATTACTTATCATAAAGATGTGTCAAAAAAGAAAAGAAAAAACTATATAAAAATTAGGTTCCCTATCTCACCCAAACCATTATGAAGGGTTTCTTGATATACTATTGCAAATTCTTATAATATGGTAACCACTATTCGTTCCTGCACCTTCTAGTTCATCTAGTTATGATCATTTTTACAAACTTTTACTAGCAAACAAAAAATTAGAGCATCATACAGTGTGATATGTTAAGCATAAAACTATTAGGAATCTAATTTTCCAAACCAAAACTCTTTATAATTTATGTGAGATAAAAAAAATTTACATTTTTTTAAAAGGGATCCACAAATTTCTAAAAACTTGGGCCATTAACTACCAGTTCATGCATATCATCTTATGGATCCTCCTCATCTTCATCCATGTGCTCCTCATTCTCAAAGTCAATCAAAGAGTGGGTTTGTGTTGCATGGGATTCTAGTTTTAAGATGTGTGGATATCAAAATCCTTTTTTACTCTGTAATATTTATTAGTGACAACTAATATATTTCAGAAGGAATTCCCATATGAGAAACAAATATTCCTATCATCTACTACATGTATGTTACCTAAACACCAAATTGTGATTATTTATTTAATGCATTGTCATGAATTCATATACTACCATTTTCCATTAGAACTGTTAGAATGTGATTAGTAGAGACTACAACACACTTGTCTTACACCCAACTATCCTTATTTATTTCATTGGAGAAATCATCCTTCAATTTCCATCTAGTAGTCTAATTTATTATGTTACAATATATTTATGAAATACATTTAATCCACCTTTTCAAACCTATGGTTACACCTTTAAGTTGACAAATCACACAATAACCATTTTGATATTAATACTATCCCATCATCCAAATTAACAAAACAAGGACAAGCTATAGAATGGCATATATCATATAGAACCAAAAGCATAGCTACCGGAATCCTGTGTAGAGTTCCAACTAGATTTGCACTAGGGTATAAGAAATAGTAGATTAACACATATCCATTTCGAATCATGTCTATTCCCATACAGTGGTCTCATTATTTATATAAAAATCCATAAGTTGGATAACACATGTACCATCCTCCAAAAATCATTCAAGTATGGGAAACACCTTTCGAAACGCTCAAGGTCACATGGGTGACCTTGATTTGCAAATAGTTATATAAATATCTGAACACTGGGTGACAACAAAAAATATATTCTTCCAATGCCCTAGCCAATGTACACATCAATAAAATTCATGTTAGAGTAACAAGGGAGGAAATAAGGTACAACTAACAATGGTATAACTCTTCATACCTTGATTGTGCACGTTGAGGCATGGGTTAATTTGAGAAGTTATCATCATAAAATCTATGTACATGTCATATGTGGGTATAGTGGACCATATCACATTTATATAACACCACCCATTTTCCATTATATTCTCCTTATTATCTTGGTTATCGGCATAAGACTTTAGGACATTAATATAAATAATTTTTATGTTATAATGAATGGTGATATAATTCCTTTTATGCTTTGCTATATTTATTATAAAACATGATTTAATATTAGAAATATCCTTCTCACTTTGACTCCCCCAAATATAGATAGATAACTTCTAGCATATCACATGTAGTTATGGGTGCAACTTAATTGGATTGTCCTTATATAATATATCACAATGTGTCATGTTTCTTAAGATTTGGAAAATTATACATTTTCATAGACTCATCACAAACTTTGGCCTACTTATCTAGATCTAGTTGAACTTGAGACAATGCTATAAATATAAAAAGATATAAATTATAATGAAATTATAATTTAAAACTAAAGTAAAAGATAAATAATAAATAAATACTAATGAATATTAAAACATAAATTAGGAAAAATAAATTTATTAAAATGTGTAAGTATTCGTTAAAGGAAACCTAGGCATGTTTCATTGGTATAGTCTCTGCTGGAATTTATCATTATCGTAAAAAAGTATTACAAACCTAGTAAAAATAAAGTATCGGACTCGATAAAAATATTTTACAGACTTAGTAATTTTTGTTTCACTAAACCTAGTTCAAATTCCATACAAAAATTATTTGAGAGGCACTCCATCCCGAGAATAAAAGTCACCAATACAAATCCTCATGTTATGAAACTAGAAAGAGACCATCAATGGGATTTCGATAAACTCGAGTTTAGATTGGATCAAATCTAGGTAGATGTAACAAAGGAGATGCAAGAAATATTAGATAAGTTTAGAATATATTTAATAGTGTAAATTGACCAAAATAAATATAGAATATATGTTGGATTGAGAGATAGCGATGTTCATAGGGGAGAGGAATTATCTATTAATACAAATCCTCCAATTCCAAACAAGTATCATCCAAGTTCAGAAAGAAAAACTAACTCTCAATCGAGTTTCCCCTAGGGATAGTTTCCACAAACTATCGTGGGTCCCAATAACTTACTACTTTTTAAAATCAACTAATATGTCTCCTTTTCTTAGCCCAACCCATGTTTGGATACTTAATGAGGTTAAAACTAGAGTTACAAAAAATGGAGGGAGATGAAAAGCAATGTGTATCTTGGATTAAAAAATAAAGGATTTTTTGGGCATACATAATGTTAAATTTGATCACAAAAATGTAAAACATGTCTCACTATAGGTTTAAGGTCACACAAATAATTGGTACGTGTGATGTAAATATACCACTAATGTTTTATATTATAGAAATATACCACTAAGGATTTATCTTATAGCTTGGATACATTAAAAATTGTCTTAATTAAAATATTTGTAGGTGTAACAAAGAAGGATTTTTTTCCAAAAGTGTAGAATACAACACAAGATTAATGTGGAGGAGTACAAACAAAAATGGAAATCCTTGGAAATACAAGTACCTAAACTAACATAAGATCAATGAATCCACAAGTTTCTATACATGGGTTAAAATTATACATAAGGGATGAGTTAGAAATGCACAATATCACCAACTTGGATGAGGCTAGGCATAAATAAAAGGTTGTTTAAGAGAGGTTTAAAATTTTATCTCAAAAATTATTTGACAAGGTTTATGACATATGGGAGAATCCCCTAACTATAGAACCACAAAGAAAATATCATCCACCAAATTTGAGGAAGGATATAAAGCTTAGTTTGGAGACCCAAAGAATAATGGAAGGAAAATGTAATTATTCTAGAAAACATGGAACACTGCTTTAATCTTGAACTTATGTGTAATATAATAAATATAGGGCCCAACAACTTGGCATGGTCACCTTTTTTACATATGTTTTTCCATAAAACAAGGAAAGGAGGAAAACCTCATGGGAAAAAACCTCCCCTCAAAACATGGACACAACCAA
Source organism: Larix kaempferi (assembly GCA_027924585.1). NCBI lineage: Eukaryota > Viridiplantae > Streptophyta > Pinopsida > Pinales > Pinaceae > Larix > Larix kaempferi. The sequence goes on along the minus strand of BSBM01000195.1, from coordinate 4,658,742 downwards.
AACTGAAAAATTGCTTTTCAATCTTTCTTCTTCACCACATGTTCACCCATACCAAGTAGTGATCTACAATGGCTAAAATTATTCTCAAAAAATATTTGGGGAAGATGCCTGTAACTTGCTTAGATGATGGGAAAAAACTACACATCAATGATGTGATCATGCACTAGATTTATGATGTAGTGCATATGAATCTCTATATGCTTGGTTTTTTTCCTCTATGCTAAATCAGTTGAGATCCTTATAGCACTTTGAGTGTCACAAAATATGACTGTGGGGGTGCTAAAGAAAATCCCAAACTCAGAAAATATACTGTAATCTTGATTTATGTTGAGTATGCAGAGATGGATGTTGAACGAGTTGTTAATTGGAAACCTCCCCAAGAAGAGAACACAAATGTCGAACATACTCCCTTACAGGACCAAATTGTGAACGAAGTACCACAACAAACCGATGATAAGACTTGTACTTCCTTTTCAACTCCCTTGCCTCGACTATCAAGAAGACGACGAAGAACTCCAAAAAATATCCATGTGGATGAAAGTTCCTTTTCAGGACTTGAAGGTAAGTTGCATAAATGCACTATTGATTTCCATTGTAGTAGGATCATCAAACAATTTTTTGAATCCAAAAGCGATGCAACAAAATGTCAATTGTTTCTGGCTTTGTTAAAATCACATTATCTATCTCATGTTAGGAGAATTTTAGGCATAAAGGTAATTAGAAGTTCAGAGTCCAATAGTCATGTTGTTAGAAATCTACAGTCTGCATTTAATTTGATTGGAAAAACTTTTCGTACAAAAGATATTAATGCGGCTCGTCATTTACTGTCAGAATCGATTGTAGACAAATCTACAAGGAAACGTCGCCTTTTATCACACACATGTAAAATATTTAAAGTAGATAGTAAGAATCTTCAAAATTATTTTTCTGATAGAGAAAAAATTGAAACCCGAGGCCAAAAATATTATTGGGCCTTTTTTGCTAGGTTACCTCCTTCAAACATGAAGCTTATTGATGTTATTAAAGAACTAGCACAAAATTTTTGGCATGATAACACTAGACCATTATTGAATCAAAGAGATGTTCTAAAGTTGAGAAAATGTGTTAAGGGGTGTGAACCCCATGTCAAGCACTTCCTTGACACAACAAAAACATAACTCTATGAGAGGTTCAGGAATGAGCACACATAATTGAACTTGGGCCGAAGGTCCTTTGAAATATGTTAGAATTTGCATTGATCACAACACATGTTGTTGTATATACCATGTAGAATTTGAGTACTATTATAATTCATATAGACATATACTTTGTGATTTGCATACTAACATTGTGCAGGACTAGCCATCGTTACAACCATTGAATGCATCCAGAGAATTTATCCATAGCATAATGTGTCCAAGACCTTAAGGACAAAAATATTATAAAAAATCATGTTTATATGGGGCATGTTCCGGGTGCAGTGGATTTGCATTATTGAGCCACACGAATTTGGGAGGATGTCAGTAGAAATGCAGAACTTCAAGTACATAACATATCAAGTAGATAGTGCAAAGTAAAGCAAAAAAATTGCATTGCTGAAGCCACATGTAATCTAAGTTTGCATACTTTCATACTGTACATGTTGAATTTATACATATATATTCAGATTTGAAATTCCACGTTGTATTAATGCCCTTGGTTTTGTGGCACCAGGTATAAATTTGCAATTTCATGAAGGAATTCTACAAAAAGACCGAACAGTATGTACAACGTGTCCATGTACCACGATGGAAGTATGAATAATACAAACAGTGTAGGGAACCCTTTTCCAATGGCACAATATTCCCGGCTGTGGAATTTGTTGAAAACTACAACCTGCAGCCACAAAATGAGATTCAAAGTCAATACTACGATTCAGACCAAGTTAGCATAATGGTCCATATCACATATAGGAACGCACCAAAGAGAAGCAATGATAAGAGGATAATATTGAAAGAGACCAACTTCTACATCAGTGATGATAGGTGCCATGACCTACATTATGTGTAGCATTGCTTCATAATTTTCTATGATCAGCTAAAGGAGAGAGATATACAAATGGATCAACATTGGAGATGGTCAGATGGTTGTGTGGACTAGTTCAAAAATGAACATGTATTCCCGTGGTTGAGTATTTTGCACAAGACTTATGATGTGACGCATATATGGAACTATTTTGAGACCGGGCATGGAAAGGAAGAGCATGATGGGGTTGGAGCATGTCTCAAAACTGAAAGATGAAGAGAGGAGATGTGGTGCATGACAAACCCTCATATTCGAGATGCAGAATCCATAGTTCAATGGTGCTCTACAAAAATGTTAGATCGAACCACAGAGCAGCACAAACCAACAGGTAGAGGACATGTTGTTAGAAATTTATGGCATGTGGTTGATATAGATCGATCGCATTCTTATAGTTGTAGTAATGTACAAGGGACTCGTGGTTTTCATTCGGTTAGAAGCTTAAACAACCCCTTATTTGAAATATGGTTGTGAAAACGTGCTTGCTTTTGTGGGTCTTGTAGCAGCGGGTAGTGGGATGAGTGTGAATCAATGGATTGGGTTGATGAATGGAATCATGTATCACTTGCAGTAGAGCCCCGTGTAATTGTTTGAACAATCCAGTTAGAGGAAGGCCAGTCTTCTATTTCAAATGACTATGATCATATATCTTATCTTGTACATCTAGGTAAACATTTCTGCATTCATATCTCGGTTCCCTTCTTGTTTTTTTAATTAACCATGTTATCAAACCACTGCTTGTTGGAATTTGACCGTAAAATGCATTTTGGCAGGACACACTACGCAGTTGTTGCCCCAACAGACAATGCAATTGGCACGAATTATTGGTTGGCATGATGCATCCATGGGAAGTAAACCCTCCTTGCATCATTAACTGATAGTGAAGGCATTACCTTTCTGAATGGATCGATGGTTGTTCAGTGAGAATATCTTATAGTAGATAGAAAGGAGCCAAATAGCAATGGCTACACATATGTGGATTATAGACCAGGTTCATGGGTGTATTAATATACACACTTTATCGGTTGTACAAACATCCAAATACAAACAGTGTCAATGAAGTCATAAAACAAGGTATGCTACTGACTACCTCATGCAAAGCATGAGAGGTTGTTTGAGACAATAAAAAACAGAGATGATCTAGAAGGCCTAATTGATTAAGGTACATAGTACAATCATGTGATTGTTTATTCATGCATGTCTAATGCTATTCATGTTAGATAGTTTATTTCTTGTTATGTTAGATAGTTTATTTCATGTTATGTGGATCATGTTATCTTGTTTCTTTTATTTGATTTTTAAGTTATGTTTAATTTAATATTACAACACATTACTGTTTTACAGCAATCACTCCAATTCAAGTTTCCATCCCTTTAGGAAAAATTTGCATGCATAAACAAGATTTGAAAACTCATCTTATATAGAATATATATAACGAAAGAGAGCACTCCTAGGAAGAAACATAAGTGATCCACGCACTAGAGATGTGCTCCACTTGTAGAGTACAAGTGTCAAGATCCAATTATGATTCCCTGCACAATAGGGACCCAAGGTGATGAACATATGTAAGGAAATACCATCAATCCATCTCCAATCCTCCAAAAAGTAAACCATGGCACAATATGCTATCTCAGGATTGTGTCCCTCCTCCGCAATACACATTGCTCCTTGTATCTTGTAGGGTGTTCTCCCACCAACTGAATACTCCATGTGGCCATCATGCAAGGTGTCCGCCATTGAGGCTAGAGATATTAATTGCTCAAGGGAATACCTCTAAGCCGATGACAATCTAATTTCTGACATCCATTGAGAAAGATATCATAAGTGTGCATATCAATCATATACCATTTCTTGTGATACAAACAATCTCAAACTATTCAAGGGATAATCCATGGCTCTATACTTTGTAATACTCACATTATCTATGAGTCTTGAATCACCCTCAACAACATCCTCCATTAAGGCATCACACCTCTCTAATGAATAAATAGAATGTGCATGGATGAAGTCAATCTCATCATCACACCTCTCATATGCTATATAATTGGAAATCTCATGGATGGAAGAAACAAAGATATAAATATCTTGGGTGGTACAATCACCCCTACATGCTCTTAAGCCACTAGATCAATAATGTTGACATTCTCCCTGATCACGAGAGGAAATCCTTACAAACTGAAATATTTCACAATCACACTATATGGATTGGAAGCTAGATCTACATGTTCCTTCTAAGAAATACAACCTAATATAGCTTAAAGAATGTGATCTAGACCTAGAAACAAGACAAAAATAAACATAGCCCTGGAAAGCCTAATGTGGACCTAGAACCCTAGAGACCTGATCTAGAATCCTTATCTATCCCTAGAGACCTAAGCAAACCTTGGATACCTAATCTAAACATATAGAACCTGATATAGCGACACTAGTCTAGCCCTAGAAAGCCTAATGTGGCCCTAGAACCCTAGAAACCTAATCTAGAATACTTATCTAGCCCTAGATATGTAACCTAGCCCCGGATACCTAATCTACTCATATAGAACCTAATATATCTTATAGACCTTCATCTAGCCCTAGAAACCAGAAAAAAAAAGAAAGATAGAGACACCTTGCACCCCATGGCCATTCAGGGATGCTTTGAGAATTTGCTCCAGGGGCATAGAACCTTAACCGACAAGCAGAAGGGGGTTCCGCTAGCTCCCAAACATGCATATGACCATTTTGGATGTGTTCACGATGGCCATGCATGCAAATAAGCCTTTGGATAAGAATTGACCCCCTTGCGCAAAATTGGCATGCTTTTCACTCAGCAAAACCTCAGTTACGGAGATGGCACAATAGCACTATTTCCTGGCATTTGAGGCATGGTGGGGGGGGTCCCACAAATATAACCCAGCGCCCTGAATCCATTGGAATCGACAGCTTCACGATTGGAGTCATGGTTTTGGTGCTATGGCCATTTTTTCCAAGCACCTCGTGGCCATTTAGAGACACTTTGAGGATTTGCTCCAAGGGCATGAAACTTGAACCGTCGAGGGGAACGGGGGTTCCGTCAGCTCCCACATGTACATATGGCCATTGTGGATTTTTTCTATATGGCCACGCTCTCCCAGGAGCCTTTAGATCATAATTGACCCCCATCCACAAAATTGGCATGGCCTTCACTCTACAAAACCCTAGTTCCGGAGATGGAAAAATAGCACCATTTCTGGGAATTCGAGGCACGATGGGGTGGTCCCACAGCTGGAACCCAGTGTCCCAAATACATTGGAATCGATGGTTTCTAGATCGGAGTCATGTTTTTGGTGTTATGGGCATTTTTTCCAGGCACCATGTGGCCATTTAGGGACACTTTGAGGATTTTCTCTGGGGGACGGAACCCGAACCAACGAGTGGAACGGGGTTTCGTCAGCTCCCACACGCGCATATGTCCATTTTGGATGTGTTCACAATGGCCAAGCATGCCTACGAGGCTTCAAATCAGAACTGACCCCCTTGCACAAAATTGGCATGGCCTTCACTGAGCAAAAATCTAGTTCCAAAGATGGAAAAATAGCACTGTTTACGGGCAATCGAGTCATGGTGGGGGGAGTCCCACAACTACAACTTGTTGTCTTGAATCCATTGGAATCAATGGCTTCGCGATCGGAGTCACATTTTTGGTGCTATGGTAATTTTTTCCATGCACCCAATGGCCATTTAAGCACACTTTGAGGATTTACTCCGGGTACACGTAACCCGAACCGGTGAGCGGACCGTGGTTCCATTATCTCCCATGTGTGCATATGGCCAATGTGGATGTATTCACGATGGCCAGGCTCTCCTGGAAGCCTTCAGGTCGTAATTAACCCACTTGCACAAAATTGGCATGGCCTTCACTGAGCAAAACCCTAGTTCCGGAGATGGCACAATACCACTGTTTTCGGGCGTTCGAGGCACAGTGGGGGGGGTCCCCAAAGATGGAACCCAAAATCCTGAATCCATCGAAATAGATGGATTCATGATCAGAATCATGGTTTTCATGCTATGGGAATTTCTACCAGGAACCTCGTCTCCATTCAGGGACACTTTGAGGATTTTCTCCAGTGTAACAGAACCAAAACCAGAAAACAAAATGGGGTTTAGTAAGCTCCCACACATGCATATGGTGATTGTGGGTGTGTTCATGATGGCCATGCACACTGAGATCCTTCGTACTAGAATTTACCCCCTTGCGCAGAATTGGCATGGCCTTCACTAAGCAAAACCCTAGTTCTGGAGATGGTACAATAGGGGTGATTGAGTCACGGTGCGGGGCTTCCCATAGATAGAACCTGGCATCCTGAATCCATTAGAATCGATGGCTTCACAATCAGAGTCACATTTTTGGTGCTATGGGAATTTTTTCCAGGCACCACGTGGTCATTTAGGGACACTTTGAGGATTTGTTTGAGGGGGACGAAATCCGAACTGGTGAGCGGAACGAGGTTCTATCAGCTCCCACATGTGCATAAGGAAACTTTGGATGTGTTCATGATGTCCACTCACCTGGGATCCTTCGGATCAAAATTGACCCCTGTGTGCAAAATTGGCATGGGCTTCACTCAGCAAAACCCTAGTTCTGAGGATGCCACAATAGCACCATTTTCGGGCATTCGAGGCATAGTGGGGGGGGGGGACCTCGATGGAACCTGGAATATTGAATCCATCGGAATAAATGGTTGTGCGATTGTATTCACAGTTTTGGTGCTATGGGAAATTTTTCCAGGCACCCCGGGACCATTTAGGGACACTTTGAGTATTTTCTATGGGGTCATGGAACATGAACCGATGAGCGGAACGGGGTTCCATAAACTCCCACACATGCATATGTCCATAGTGGATTTGTTCACGATGACCATGCTCACCCGGGAGACTTCGGATTAGAATTGACCCCCTTGCGCAAAATTGGCATGGTCTTCATTGAGCAAAACCCTGGTTCCAAAGATGGCACAATAACACTATTTCCGAGCATTCGAGGCATGGTGGGGGATCTCCCTTAACTATAACCCAACGTACTGAATCCATCAAAATCAAATATATTTGTGACTCAAGTCATGGTTTTGGTGATATGGTCATTTATTCCAAGAAACCCATGGCCATTCAGGGACACTTTAAGGATTTGCTCCAAGGGCACAGAACCCAAATCGACGAGCAGAATGGGATTCTTTCAGCTCCCACACATGCATATGGCCATTGTGGATGTGTTCACGATGGTCACGATTTCCTGGGAGAATTCATATCAGAATTTACCCCCTTGCACAAAATTGGCATGGCCTTCATTGAGCAAAAACCTAGTTTCGTAGATGGCACAATAGCAACATTTTTTTACATTCAAGGCATGGTGGGGGTGGGGCCTAGCTAGAACCCAGATTCTCGAATACATTGGAATCAATGGATTTGTGAACGAATTCATGATTTTGGTGCTATGGTAATTTTTTCTAGGAACCCCGTGGCCATTCATGGACACTATAAGGATTTGCGCTGAGCACACAGAACCCGAACCGACAAGCGGAATGGGATTCCGTCAGATCCCACACGTGCATATGGCCATTGTGGATGTTTTCACGATGGCCATGCTCGCCCGGGATCTTTCGAATAATAATTTACCCCCTTTCCAAAAATTGGCATGGACTTCACTCAGCAAAACCCTAGTTCTGGAGATGCCACAATAGCACAATTTATGGGATTTTGGGGCATGGTGGGGCGGGTCCCGTAGCCAGAACCCGACATCCCAAATCCATCAGAATTGATGGGTTTGCGAATGGTGTCTCAGTTTTGGTGCTATGGGCTATTTTTCAAGGAGCCCCGTGGTCATTGAGGGACACTTTGAGGATTTGCTCGAGGGGCACAAAACCCAAACCGGCAAGCGGAATGGGATCCTTTTAGCTCCCACATGTTCATATGGCCATTGTGGATGTCTTCATGATGGACATGCTCTCATGGGAGCCTTCATATCAGAATCGACGCCCTTGCGCAAAATTGGCATGGCCTTCGTTGAGCAAAACCCTAGTTTTGGAGATGGCACAATAGCACTGTTTCTTTTCCTTCAAGGCATGGTGGGGGGTTTCCCCTAGCTATAAATTGATGTATCGAATCCATCAGAATCAACGCATTTGTGACCTAAGTCATGATTTTGTTACTATGGGCATTTTTTCCAAGCACCCCATGGTCATTCAAGGACACTTTGAGGATTTTCTCTAGGGGCACAGAACCCAAAACAGCGAGCGGAACGAGATTATTCCAACTCCCACACATTCATATGGCCAATGTGGGTGTGTTCATGATGGCCACACTCTCCTAGGCGCCTTCGGATCAGAATTGACCCCCTTGCGCAAAATTGGCATGGCCTTCACTCAGCAAAACCCTAGTTTCATAAATAACACAATATCATTATTTCAGGGCGTTTGAGGCATGGTGGGGGTGGCCTAGATGAAACAAGGCATCCTAAATCCATTAGAATCAACATATTTGTGACCGGAGACATGGTTTTGGTGCTATGGGTATTTTTTCCAGGCACCCTGTGTCCATTCAGGGACACTTTGAGAATTTCTCTAGGGGCACGAAACCAAAACCGACAAGCAGAATGAGATTATTTCAGCTCCCACAGATGCATATGGCCATTTTGGATGTGTTCACGATGGCCATGCACACTTAGGATCCTTCAGATCAAAATTGACCCCCTTGCACAAAATTGGCATGGCCTTCACTGAGCAAAACCCTAGTTTCATAGATGGCACAATAGAAACACTTCTGGAAGTTTGAGGCATGGTGGGGAGGGTACCCTAGCTGAGGCCTAATGTCTCGAATCCCTTGGAATTGATGGATTTGTGACTAGAGTCACATTTTTGGTTCTATGGAAAAAAATTTCCAGGCACCCCATGGTCATTCAGGGAAACTTTGAGGATTTGCTCTAAGGGCATGGAACCTGAACCGGCAAGTGGAACAAGGTTTCGTCAGCTACCACACGTGCATATGGACATTTGGGATGTTTTCACAATGGCCATGCTCACCCTGGAGCCTTCAGATCAGATTTGACCCCCTTGCACAAAATTGGCATGACCTTCACTGAGCAAAACCCTAGTTCTGGATATGACACAATAGCACTATTTTTGGTCCTTTGAGGCACAGTGGGGGTGGTCCCATAGCTAGAAATCAACTTCCTGAATCCATCAAAATCAATGTATTTGTGACCAGAGTCACATTTTTGGTGCTATGTGCATTTTTTCCAGGCACCCTGTGGCCATTTAGGGACATTTTGAGGATTTACTCTTGGCTCACGTAACACAAACCGACGAGTGAAACATGGTTCCATTAGCTCCCACATGTGTATATGGCCATTTTGGATGTGTTCATGATTTCCATGCTCACCCAAGATCCTTCGGATCAGAATTGACCCCCTTGCACAAAATTGGCATGGCCTTCAGTGAGAAAAACCCTAGTTCTGGATATTGTACAATAGCACTCTTTCTAGGCATTTGAGGTATGGTGGGGGGGAGGATCCCTAGCTGAAAACCGTTGTCCTGAATCCATCGGAATCGACAGATTTGTGACTGGAGTCACGGTTTTGGTACTATGGGAATTTTTTCTAGGCACCTCGTGGCCATTCAAGGACACTGAGGATTTTCTCTAGGGGCACAGAAACCAAATTGGTGAGTGGAAGGGGATTCTTTTATCTCCCACACATTCATATGGCCATTTTGGATGTGTTCATGGTGGCCACGCTCGCCCAGGAGCCTTGGGATCCTAATTGACCCCCTTGCGCAAAATTTTGATGGCCTTCTACAAGATAGGGTTTATTTATTGTGTATGTACATGGTCTTATATGTGTATGTATCTATAGATATTTGTATATGTGCATGTCATTTATGTACAAATTGAAGAAATAAAAATTTTGTGCTTGATTGCATGTCATATCCCAATTTTGAGCCCATTGCATTAAAATGTAAATTGTTGACGTGGAGTCTATCGATAGGGGTTCACTCCGCACTGTCACCAACAAACTATCAACCTGACTCCCTTATACACCGGCCTGGAAAGGTGTAACCCTTTCCAGCAACAGTTGCAAAGCAAGTGTGGTCTCACCTGAGGTGGATAAGAGGGCTGCTGGAACCAAGCTTCCGCAGCTGTGAAGAGGATATGTGCACATTAACTAGAGGTTACAATATTCATAACATTCCATTAACCAATCATTCGCATCTTATTCATAATACATACATTCAGAGCATATTCAACAACATATTTGCACTTAATCAATAGCAACATATATTCGCATTAATCAATAGAAAGCATTCACATAACCCATTATTCATCATCGCATCATTACACAACAACATAATTCATAACCGAACATCTTCATTCATTCATCAACACCTGCGAAACAAACCTTGCAGAAACAGTCAAGTCATCCTATCGCAAACACAACCGAACTCGAAAGATTGGACTAATCTATGAAAATATGATGCCCTTAGGATTACAATATTACTTTATTTATATGCTTTCATCTTATTACAAAATGGTCCACATGACCGACTCAACTAATCTAACAATTCTTATGCTTCAGTAAAAGGTGGCGAAAGGTCTTTTTTCCGCGGAATGACCCTTTCGCACCTGTCGGCTTCCGCACTTCCTACGGATCTATCTCGTGCCAAAATGACCCCAACACAAAATTGTGGCTCGTCCCAAGCCACATTAGTTGAACACTGCTGGTTTATTGTACTATTGGTGAAAGTCATCATATGCAGTCTGGATCTGGTCGACTATCTCTTTGACTGAGACGTGGAGCTGTGTACTTTCTATCACTTGCCGCTCCGTTGGGTGATCGCATACCTTCTTCCATACCTCCTGTAATTTCTCTTGTACCTATTTCATTTCGGGAACTATTCTTTCTATGAGGGCTTCATCCTTTTCTTGAAACTCGTCCAACTGTGCAGCTCGGCGTTGCTTCCTCTCATGGGCTTTTTCAGCTCGCTACTTCATGCTCTGGAGTTCCACAGTCTTTTCCATCCGCGTCATTGTGGGCATCGTCTTAAGCAATCCCTTAAACGTTTCCAGTTGTTCCTCGGCTTCTCGAGATGTTCTCTTCAGCACAGCTAACTCGTCATCTTCAACCAACCGGTCCTGAAATTCTGTAAGACTGATGGCCACTTTTTGCGTTGCCTGTTTCATTTCCTGAATTTCTACCACTGCTTCCTCTATCGTCGTCTGTCGGCTCTAAACTTGTGTAGGCGGTGTGCTAGGTGTCACTCTGGTTTGGAGCTATGCATTTTCCTTCCTAAGCTCAGTAATGGCTACTCCTGACATAACAGCCTAAGCTTTCGGGGCGATCTCTGGATCTAGCGCTGCCATTTCGCAAGCCTTTGCAAGTGCTCTTTCTAGATCTATCCAGTTCTCAATGATCTTTTCCTTCGCAGTGAGTGTTATAGTCTGTTCTGTGATGAAAGTTTCCTTCTCAGCCAAGGATTTTTCTAATTGCGCCTTCTCCTCGATAGCCTGTATTTGCGCCGTTAGTACCGCGGTGTGGTTGTCTCGAAGCTGTTGTGCCTCGATCTCGCTGTGTTGGAGTTGTTTCATGTAATCAACCATCTTGTTGTGCATCGCAGCCTCACAGTCACGGATTTATGCACTTGCGGTCGCCTGGACTCGATGTAGTGTCAACATCGAGAGTAAGTTGAAGTCGAGCAGGGCCAAATCAGATTTTCGAATCTCGAGTTCCAAGATATCATCTCCTATTCCGAAGGCATTTATTTCGAACTGGACGATTCGTTGCTGTGTGCCCACTTCTACCTCGACTCTGGGATTCGGCAGGTTTTGCTCGATGTCTCCATGTGGTACCCTTCTATTGATTATTGTATTCGCGATGGTTTTCAACAATTCCCCTATGTACTGGAAATTGTCCACGGAGTGTTGTGTAACCTTCTAGTGATTGCACTCTACAATCTACGTAATACAATCCAACAAACTATCAGCCTGCTGCGTAGTGATCCCGATCGATGTACTACTGCCGTCACGGTCCATTCTGTTCTTCATCCTTCGTTATTCCTGCTAGAGGTCGAGCTCTGAATCTGTTGGGGTGTTGGATGTGGAGTCCCCATGGTGACCAGAATCTACCATCTGGTCCTTCGCATCAGTCTCATGTTCTGCGTCCTCCTTAGGGATGGCGAAAGCTTCATCTTTCTTGGCCAGGTCTTGTCGTCCTGCTGCCTACGCCTTTTCAATGTCCTTCTGATCTGTAGGAACCTTCCATGCCTCTGGCCAGTGGGAAATGATGTTTTGAAGCTCGGCTTCAGTGAGTTTGTACTTTGTTCTCACCCATTGTTTAGTCGGATTTGCGTGGGCCCGAAGGTAAATTGTGTGTGTTTCGACGGATACCTGGGCAATGGATTGATACTTCTTCGCAGCCTGCAGTGTGATCCACGGTATCATCAGTGCGTCCATCCGCATCCTCTCGAGCCAAATATAAAACTAGATCCTGTCCCACACTCGCGGCTCCATGAGGTCCACCCATTGGTGATTGTCTGGTTCCCTCCATGCTTTTAAGTAAATAAGGAGGAGTAACCATGAATATGTGAATGGCCATCCATGTTCTTAGGCATCATATGCATCCTCAGTCAATTCACATAGCAAGAATTGAGCCCAGTTCATCCGTTCTCCTGCGCCGCATCGTTCTGCCGCTCCAAGGACCCCTGAATTGTATTGCAGCGGTCGGTTTTTCCTTGCTATTTTGACTGCGAGTATCTTTGTTGCGACTCGGACTGCTTAGTTGTTAATTGTGCGGATCAGGTAGCATCAGGAATCCTTCTCTACCCCATACTTGATGCCAACTGTTCGACCCCTTTTTTGTCATTATCCTGACCCTGGAAAAATTGTGATGGGTCGACTCCCTCTTGAGGTAGGCCGATGACTTTTGCAATGACGTTGACTGTAACTAGGATTCTTTCATGCAACCATAGGGATCTATCATGGAAGCATGCGAGGAGTTGTTTGACACATATGTTGACTTGTCCTAGGCACCCAAAATGCGGTAGGAGGGTGATGCCGAGCAGTCCTGATTGTGCCAATCCCAGTGCCCATTTCTTTGGTTCCTTCGTAATCGACCCCCCTACGTGGGGAACATCTTCATAAGCTTTCACATACTCCTTAAACTTGGCCAAGTTGTGGTTAGTGTATTGTAACCTCTTTAACTTGGTGGTAATGTCCCCGGTTTCAGGAACTCTTGGGGGTACTGGTGCGACCGCGATGGTGTATTTTTCGTTCTTGTTGATCCACGGTGTGGGAACTCCTGCCCGACGGGGTGGAATGTACTCTGAAATCATGGGTCCATCGTATCCATATTGCACAGTTTCAGCATCTGAGGGCCCTGTAGCGCCATTTGTATTCTTGGTGGATTCCCGGGTGGCCTTCTTCTTCTCTCGTCCAAAGTCGGGGGGTCAATTCGCACTTTGCTTTTTCTTGTGTGGAACTGTCGACATGACTTCTGGCTGTTCTTGCACAATTGGCATGGGTGGTGGTCTGTCAGTGCTGGTGCTATAGACATACACTTAAATTCGGCTCTTTGGGTACTATTGTGTTTTCCGTGTTGCCTCTTCTGAGATTTATAACGCTGGTCGATAGACTCCATCTGCTCGTAAGTCATGATTACCAAATCTCATCAGGATTCGCCAAATCCTTCACATGCATTGGATATTTAACTCCCGGTGTACTTGGGATTAACGTTGTTCGGTGTGGTATAACTGCAGCCTTTATTATCTTTAATGCCAGATTGGACTATCGCCCGTCGTGGCAGGTTCCGTCTTCATTCTATCGTGTCGACATATTTTTATCATTTATTACTATTATTTATTTATTCATTTTATATCGGCACAGCGTGTACTGCTGTGTCGATACGTTATCGTATCATTGGCTTCTCTACTGCGGTCGTCCTTCGCAGGTTTCACTGGGTCACTATTGTGTACTTCTCAATGTTATTTGTCGGTGGTTCTATTGTGATCCATCTGATTATCGAGGCTGGTTTTTGTTGATGTGGTCACTGCTGGATTCGCTTCGACTTGGTTTTCACAGAGGTCATCGTATTTTTTGATCCGTCAGAATGTTCCTTTACTTCTGAGGATTTTGCCGAAAATAAATCCTAAAACTCATGCAGTAGGTCAGTTATTTTCGCAATGATCGACTCATCCCAGTAGTCACCAATGTTCGCACATTTCGGGTTTTTCTCTGATCCAATATTCACTTCTTTGATCTCTAATGGTTGCTGATATTTGTCAGACGGTATCTCTGGTGTCGCATTGCTGTGATTGCCTTCTGGTTCTGGTATGCATGTAGCCCTGGGGTCATCATCATCTCCGGGCTCTGAGGTGATGTTATAGTCTTCCCTCATTATTTCTGGGGTAGTCGGTTCTGGTTCAAATGTCCTTGGTTTCACCATTTTTCCATACTCCTATGTGGCTATCCTTCGCAGGGATTGTGTTATTCGTGCACTTCTTTGAAAGGACACTTCATACATCCGGTTCTTCCAATTCTCAAGGGCCTCATCTGAGTCGGAGAATGCTGAACCGGTGCTGTTCCATTCTATTTCTCCATCGGTGGTGGGTTTAGCATAATCCTCTGAGATGTTGTACAAATTGTCTCCTTCTGTAAACTCATCTCTGGCTGGCTCCACATAGCGCTGCCCTTCCATCGGATCCAGTGGTGCGATGACCCTCATTTCTTGGTTTTTGAATGAAATTATTCTTTTCTTAAAGTTGATGATTGCTTGATTTTCCATAGCCCAGTATATCCCCAGTAGTACCCGATAGGGACTGGTGTTATCCACAATCTCAATGACGTCTAAGTCCACATATGTTCTGAGCCCTTCAATTTCAACCGGAATTTGACATATCCGACCTAGCGGGGTGACCTTGCTCTGGTTCGCCAGTCGCAGCTGTAATAGAGACCAGGTCATCTGTGGCTTTCCCATCATCTCCCATGTCTGTTTGGTCAGGATATTCACATTCGAACCCAAGTCTAGAATGATGGAGTCGACATCAAATTCTCCGATCTGTGCCGACATCTGCATCTCCCTTCTTGTCTTTCTTTTATGTATGCGATTGACGTTCTACTCTAGTCGTGCACCTCCTCGTCGTCGCAGTATACTAGTTATTTCCTCCAGTGCGTCGAGGTCTTTGGCCAAATCCAGGAAACTTTCTAAGAAGGCTTCCACTGTGTTTGCCTTTCTTCGCATTTTCGTCAAATCAAACGTCGGTGGCGTATCATAGATTTCTTCTTCCAGAGCTACCTGTCTCTTATTCCTTATTGCCTCCTGGGATTTTAAAAAGACATCCTTTTCGGCACCGACATCAAAGGCGACCTTCTTACACTGGGTTTATGTTGGTCTAACATTGGGGTGCGACCTATCGCTACCTGTCGCCGCCCTCCTATTGTTACTATACCAACTGTCGCATGGTTACTTCTAGCTTCCATCGATATCCTCTGTACAGATAACGGTGCATTCTGATTGTTCTAGTTCTGGGGCGGATGCTTGGTTTTCCATTTCGCAATGAGCTGGGGGCAGTCCTCTACACTATGATTGAAAGCACTGCAGTATGTAGACTGCGGCGCTGGATTCAGACAGTATCTCTTTTAGTGCCCCTGTTTCCTGCAATTATAACAAATAATTGGACCTCTTTCACGTCCTGTAGTGCCTCCATGGCCCATACCTCGGCCACCGCGGTATCCTCCCCCAAAACCTCAGCATGGTGGTCCATATTGTTGATACTGCAGTTTCCCATATTATGGATGCTAATATTGCTGCTGCCCATACTACGGCTGGCCATACAGCGGTGGAAGATACTACGGGTGCCCATATTGCGGCTACCCGTATTGCCCCTAGTCATATTGTTGCGGCTGACTATACTACGATTTTTGTTGTACCACCGGTGGTTCTTCTCCCTTCATGAAATACATGTCAGCTGTCTGCTCTTGCAGTAAATCATAGGCCCTGCATTCCTTCCCATCATGTCAAACTGATCGGAAAAAATTGCAATAGGGATTTGATACCATCTTCTGCAAATATACACACTCCTTTAGTCGATGCCCTCTGGTTTGACAAATAGTACACCATGGCATGCCTCCCTGGATAGGTCAGTTTGGTGCCCCCACCTGCAAATATTCCCAGAACTCTGGGCAATTTTCCTTATGGTGCCCCTCAGTTCTGCATCTGGTGCACCATACATCTCCGCAGGTTTCCTTGCCCTTCTTCATATCCTCCAGCTGCAATGTTAAATTGGCCAACTGTGCCTCAGCTCTGTCCATTCCCATTCCGGCTTCGCCAATTGGTGAAGCCTCTACCTTCATCGCGATTTCTTGTGCTTCTACCTGTGTTGTGACCTTTTGTTGCATCAACGATCCTCGGATATGCGACACCAATCCTGCGATGAACCATTCTTTGTGTTACAGCTCATTTATTGGAAAGCTCACTTTCGCTATTAGCATCCTATATCGTTGAGCGAATTCCCACACCGACTCATTCGGGAATTGCTTAATCTCCTTAAGCTCAATGACATATTGCGACTTAGATTTTGGTTTCTTAAACTCGTCAATCATCGCCGTCCTGATCTGTTCCAGTGTCTTGGCCGATGTTCCCACCAAAACCTTTACAAACTTCATGTACCAGTCTAATGCTCGACCCCTAAGAGTCGTCGCTAGCTATCCTATCTTTATAGCATCGTCC
The DNA here is from genome assembly GCA_027924585.1 of Larix kaempferi. Lineage (NCBI taxonomy): Eukaryota > Viridiplantae > Streptophyta > Pinopsida > Pinales > Pinaceae > Larix > Larix kaempferi. The sequence continues at coordinate 4,641,977 of BSBM01000195.1, read as the reverse complement.
TGGACCTGCTTCATGGTACAGACTGCTTTGCATACAAACCAATACTGTTCAGGATCCTCGGTCTCATTCCCCTGAAAGGTGGGCATCTTTTCCTCGTCTTCCATTCTAACGTTGCTAGTATTGTTATTTACTGAAGCACTACTCTTGGCGCTGCACGTGGGGCAACCCCCCGAATAGTTTGGATTTCTTCCTATAAAATTTAGAGTAGTGTGCGGGGTCAAAGGTACGTGGTAACTTATGATCTGACCTTCTTCTGCCTCTAGGGTAGCCTGGTCGAGGTCTCCTTCACAATAAGGTCGCTTCCTCCCATGTGGTCCTGTTCCACAGTTCTCTCTTCCGGTCCTCTCACGAGACTCTCTCTCAGTCCTCGTCTTCTTCTTAGGATGTCGGAATATTGCTCCACTCCTCAAGAGACCACACTCGTCGTTAGCTTCCCTTTCAAACTCGTCGTTGCTCATGTCCATCTACCACATCTTTGTGTCAAACTCACATTTACGCGATACCTTCACCTTCATACATCGATTCTTCTACTCATCAAAAGACATCCTCAATATTCCTTTTTCGCAGACCAACATTTTAATCCACAGTTTTAGCGATGACAAAAATCATCCCCTTGGTCCCCTAAAGAAATTTCTTTCGGCGTCACTGTATGACTTGATAGTATCTACCGCAAACTCAATTACGTACCCTTCAAGGATACTATCTACCCAAAAATCAACATCTCGCGATACCTTGTTATCAACTTGCTTCAACTGTCGCACCAAATCTGGAGTCCAATAGTCTGGTTCAATCTTCTGAAAGTGGTTCTTGCGGAACGTCAATTGTGCTAACCACTCATGCAATAGCACCGGGAATTCGCAGGAAAAGATTTCATGAATATCTTAGTAGATTTATTTTTCTAACCAACTGGTCGCTGTCTGCTTAGGATCTCGCTTCTCGTTTTCTGCGAATTCCTCTGCCTTCTTATCGAACCACTCTTGGATCTCTGGTTTTGTCAGGTGCCACAGCATATCCTATTTTCTTCTTCCTTAGGGTCCCGTCAATGGAACCATTTGTTGATGCAGAGTCTATCGACAGGGGTTCACTCTGCACTGTCACCAAAAAACTATCAACCTGACTCCCTTATACACCGCTCGGAAAGGTGTAACCCTTTCCAGCAACACTTGCAAAGCAAGTGCAGTCTCACCTAAGGTGGATAAGAGGGCTGCTGGAACCAAGCTTCCGCAGTTGTGAAGAGGATATGTGCACATTAACCAGAGGTTACAATATTCATAGCATTCCATTAACCAATCATTCAAATCTTATTCATAATACATACAATCAGAGCATATTCAACAACATATTCGCACTTAATAAATAGCAACATATATTCGCATTAATCAATAGAAAGCATTCAGATAGCCCATTATTCATCATCGCAGCATTACACAACAACAAAATTCATAACCGAACATCTTCATTCATTCATCAACACCTGCGGAACAAACCTCGTAGAAACAGTCAAGTCATCCTATCGCAGATACAACCGAACCCGAAAGATAGGACTAATCTCCGAAACTCTGATTCCCTTAGGCTTATAATCTTACTTTATTTATATGCTTTCATCTTATTACAAAATGGTCCACATGACCGACTCGACTAATCTAACAATTCTTATGCTTCCGCAAAAAGTGGCGAAAGGTCCTTTTTTTCGCGGAATGACCCTTTCACACCTGTCGGCTTCCACACTTCTTGCGGATCTATCCCATGCCAACATAAATGATGTAATATTGTTATAAAGTCATGGTGAGGAGCTCAAGGACAAGGCCCTGCCATCGATTTAGTGATGCATATGGTTTATTTGCTAGCCAGGCACAATGGAATTGCAAATATCATGTAAATATGCATTTTAATAAAATACCCACAACTAGCTATGCAATGCAACAAGAGATGGGGTCATGATTTTACAAGGAATTGGGAGGGAAATATTCAAACCCTTGGAGCCAATCAAGTCAAGCCAAGTGTTAATGAGAGAACCCATAAAACCCTCAACTACCCATGTTGAATTTGGTACCCAATCATTTATTTCTTCCAAGAGTTGCGTGATGTAGTTAATACCTTGGGGAATGGAGAGGTATGGTTGTCCAAATTCGGGTATGGGAAAGCCACCCTTCATAGAAAATCATGTTTGACTTCTTGGGCAAGAAAGGATCCATGAAATTGCTTCCCAAGCCATTCTTCACCCATCAGTTTTTCTCTCTCATGAGTGGGGAGCTTCCTAGGCGTTTTCCTCCATGGTTTTTCTGTGTTTTCCTTCATTCTTAACTAGGAGAAGGGCGTTTTTGTGTTGTATACCAATGGGGAAGAAGGGCAATCGAATTGGGGGTTCCATAGAGACTGTTTTGGCTATTGAATGCTTAGATAGTTGGGGGAGAAATCATTTTCCTCCCTGTGAATGTTTTTCCCCATCCCACAATCCATTTTTGGATGGAAATGATTTGGGGAAAGCCCATGGCCATCTTGTTTGTAAATCCCATTGTTAAAAATGTGTATCCATGCCCAATGAGTGTGCTTGCTATGTGAGAAAAGAGTATGTTGGGGTATGGGTTATGGGTATCCATTGCTTTGGCTTGAGCTTGAATGCAAGTATCCAGAGATGAAGATGGTTCATATTTAGCCTGATAAACCCAGCTGTGGACTGGATTGTCTTAGATGCAATGATTACTTGGCTGTGTATGAGTTTGATTGTCCCCTTTTCCTTGTAGAAATCATGCCCAGCTCGGAGGTGGTCTCTGAGTGCTAAGATAATACAGGTTGGGAAAAGACCTACGCTTGGGTGGAACGTTGCAGCGACATAGCTAGTTGCTTGGGACATTTGCACAATGAAGATAAGTATTCTGTATGTGTATTTACTACTACAATGTTTAATTTGAAGATTATTTTGATATGCTGGATGAGTATGAAATGTGTGTGGATGATGTTTTATTCCGCTGTGCATATTTGCTTGATTTGCATCTGCACACTTTTGATTTTATTTGTATGAATCTAAGGAATGGGATGAGTTTATGTAAAAGCCCCAGAATTTGTTATCATGTTCCCTTCATTTAATTGGGTCCATGGGAGGGGACGTGACATTGCGTCAATTACCCATATTTAGAAAGACCAAATGCAATATGAACTCAACAAAACATGAAGAGCCAATCGTAAAAAACATTAGAAAATTTGTATTGGAGCCACAATGTTTCCCGAGAGATGATTCTATAAGAGACAGGTAAGTTTTGGTTTCACATAAAATAAGGTTGGTTCCCTTTTTTTATAACAAGAAGAATTTGTATGGATTATAAACGTGATAGACACATTACAAAGGTGCACACATTCTTATTACAACATATATGGCATTAAGTAGTTTTTATGGTAGGTAAAATTCTTGCAACCACATGAACTCCCTATGTTATACTTATTTTTAAGGTGGGAAATGTGAGCCATTAGGATTTTTGAAGCACTAAGTTTGGATGTGATTTCTTAGGACATGATTAAGGTAGAAAAATTGAGCCTTAGGTTACAAGAATTGATTCCAAGAATCTCGAACCATGGATAATGCCTTAAAGAATAACATTTGACCTCTGAAGGTTATCCTTTTGTTTTGATTGTTGACCTCGATGCAATAGGTAGTTTGTGTACATTAGGTATGGGTCTTGGGACCATGAACATGTTTAATGGAGGAAACATAGGCCTTATGCCCTAAACAAGGCTTTTATGCATTTAGGACCAATAATGATGTGTCAAATCACAACACATCTAAGATCGAGGGATATTTGGCCTCCATATGAGAATATTCAAATATGATTAGGAGGTTATGAACACCAAGTGTTGGTGTTGAGGGCCTAGATATGGTTGTGAATATTTAGCTTATTGGTGAGGATATGGACACTATTTGGACGTTTTGAACACCAAAATTGGTTCTTAGGATATGGAAGTGGTCAAAGGATGACACGTAGGCCATAGGTCCTAAGAGAACCTTCTAGGTCTTGAGGACCATGGGAAAGTCCTTGGACCATTACACTTGGAATCTACTAGGTGCAATTTTCTCTATGTGGGAATACAAGAGGAATAGAATAACCACTAGGAATTTTTGAGCCCTGTATGCAGTTCATGAATCGATACATGGTAAATGTAGGAAACCTAGGAGTTATTCCCTAAATGCATAAACTTAGCGCTCAAGAGCAAGAAAGGAGCTTTCAAACCACCGTATAGGACATGTATTAGGGTTCTTTGGCTTCCAAGTGTTGATACATACTTCATTAGGATATTTTGAGAACCATTTATGGATATTAGGGCCTTGCACATGGTTGGGAGGAGGACTGCAAACCTTAATAAAAATAAAGCTTCTTAGGGAAGGGAAACTTGAGGCTTTGACCTTACAGGTGAGGTTCACAACCATGAAAGAGGCCTCAAATGACAAGGATATTTTTACCCTCCAATAAATGATATGGGTGAAACTAGGAGTATTTTAGCACTTGGTATGGGTTTTATGGCACTAAACATGGTCAAACAATGAAACATTAACCTTAGGCTCTAAAGGAAGTTTCCAAGGATAGGGAAAATGTGAAGTCTTAACCAACCACATAATATTGGTCTAGTATAACTTAAATATTTGAATGCCAATATGGACACCATTAGTAGGTTTTGAGCATTATGGGTGGACCTCAAATCCATAAACATGATTCGAGGAGGGAGACCAACATCTCAAGGCTATAAATATATATGTTTATGGCTTAGGACCTATGATCAATTTGAAGGGTCATTTGCAATGCTTCAGGGCAACATTCATGAACCTTGGTCCCTAGAAGGTGCCTTTAGAGCCTAATGCATGATTCAAAATTCAAAATATTTGAAAGTGATATTTAGGTGTGTAATTGTGTTTGAAAAGATGATGTTGTTTGTTATTTTATACTAATATTTGTATGGTTTTCTTTGTGCAAGTGTGTGTTTAAAGCTTTGTCTATTAATGTGTGTTTTTTCTAACATGTAAATTTTTGTATGTGCATAGATATTTGCATGTGTGCATGTATTTTTTGTATGTTTATGTATAAATATTTTTATGTGTGTAGGTTTTTGTTGTGTAAATATATATGTATCTGTACATCTTTAATATGTGTGTAAATATAATTATGTGCATCTAACTTGTGTGTGTTTGTATGTAAATGAATAGGCGTGGTAGGTACACAAGGGGTGTATCTAGGGGTGGTAGGTACACAAGGGATATCATTCATTGATCCAGAGAGAACTCAATAAATCAAAATATCGTGGGGTCTAGGGAATGCTTCAAAAAATAAAATATAGACTTAAATTCTCTTCATCAAGAGACCAAGATCACCTTTTCAACAAAAAAAGGAACCTTTTGGTATTTAGGAACATCGCCATTATCATTCATCACTTACACAACAATTCCATATCCAATGACAACCCATAGCAAAAATTGTCAAAATAATAAGGTATAGGAAAAGGGCAAGTATCTCCCTAGTCATCATATCAAGGGCCCCATAAAATTTCGCCATTAACTACTCAAGGTGTTGAATTTTACCATGGAAATTTCATCCTTTCATTGTGATGTTTACAAACTAGTTGGATCTTATTAGAATGCAATTTTATGATCAAATACCCTTCACAATACAAAATAATTGAAATAATATTCCTTATGTCAATTCTAAATCTAGAGTCACACTTAAACCCAACAAAGCATCCATGCTAAGAAAACACAGTGGCAAAGGGATGATGGTCCCTTCACAAGGAAACATTCCAAGTGAAGGGGATGGGGAGATATTTTTCATATCTTTGACCACAATGATGATAGCATGGGTCACCTAAGTACGATCGAAAAGTCATTATTGATTGGTATATTTTCAAATATTAAACATTGGTGGAAATAAATATTTTTACAGTTATGACGCTGGTTCCAAATGCTATGAACATGGTCAAGTGAGTATGTTTTGTTAGAGTTCAAACACAATATTTTTTTCAATCGACCATCCAACAATGACTATATGAGGCCACTAGAGATCAAAATTTATCTATTTCATCATAAACGAAGGAAAACATATCAAAATCCATTCAAACTCAACCAGTTGTTTTAAAAGAATAATGTTGTTTATTAGGCAACTACACACAACAAGAGACAACAAGAGACAACAAGAGACAACAAGATACAAATAGAGACAAAATGGATATAAATCACATAACTGAAAATCCATGTACATCAAAGCTACAAAACTCCTCTAAACATATAAATTTTCTGGAAAATAGTGGAACATTGTTCCCAATGTACACACGATGGAAACTTGTGGCCTATAGAAAGTCCAGAAACTCGTGCCCTAGATCCAAAATACATGGAAACACGTTCCCTAAATACCAAGTACATGGAAATCGGTGCCCAAAAATGCCACATCCTGGCTAATGTGCATAACATGGTATGTCAAACATCGTTCCCACCCCTGGCACTCCCAAGTGCATCCCTGAAATCGATCTTCCTCTTCTTGGAGCTAATGGAATCTCAAGCCTTCTTTCGTCTAGGAATATACCGTCTCTTCGGGCTCTGAAACAACTGATATAAGATATCATCATTTTCAAGCATTTGTAACATTTACCACCTTTATAAAATGAATGTAGAATTCAAATATTAAATAACTCACCACTGATGGGAGTGGGAGATGTGATTCAGGTGTCCTCCTCGATCTACTGAGCCTCTTAGAAATTCCACCCTACAACATTTACGACAATCATTTCATTGAAAAGAATAATTTCTTAAATTAATTTTCGTTAATCCATCACAATATTTTCATAAATTAACTTAATTCTCATTATGGACAACTCATGAAATGGAGATGACTGGGCTTCAGGGCTACCAGGTGGAGCAGTTGGCTAGACAACCTGCTCCAATGCAGTCATGGGGGAGGGGGAGCATATGTAGTTGTAGCAACTACAAGTGAAACCACTGTATATGTATCGATGGATACTGCAATATTAATTTCCACAATAGTGGTGAGAACCGAAGAAGGTAGGGTGGAAGAGGGAATGGTGGTATGGGGTGGAGGATAATTTCATGGACGATGAACCCATACCAATTGTATGATAGAGGGGATCGAACTAATAGGGCTTGTGGGAATGTTGAGGGATGGTGCATGGGAGGGAAGTATTGAATAGAGTATGGATCCAAGGGGGGCTGTGGACGAAGGGGGGAAGCTGGATGGAAGGGGGGGAATGGACGAATGGGAGAGGATGGATACACAAGGGGGTGTGGATGAATGGGGGAGGATGGATGGAGGGTGGAGGATAGATAGAGGGGTGAGTATGGATGAAGGGGGGTGTATGGACAGAGGGGGGAGGCTGGATGGAAGGGAAGGGGTGGACGGAGGGAGGGGTATGGATGGAAGCGGGGGGGCAAGGGTGACTCATGGGATAGGGTGGAAAAATGGCACTGAAGTGGAGAGGTTAAACAGTGGCACTTGCAGCTGATGGTGGCACCTACATATACATTTGTAATGTCATAGTTTAGTAGAGAAAAAAGAAATTAAACCATAGTAAGTCATAAAAATTCAAATTAAAAGCGTTCTTTTAAATACACATTATACCTATGTGTATGGTGACCTACCAATACCTGGAGGAGATGTATGGTCATCATAGTCTATGAATACCCTTGGACACCAAAATGCATGCACGTTATGAACATATTAAACAAGTAATTATTTACGCAATCAAAATATTCAAAAATATTCTAGGAACTATCATAGTGTATGTGATAAATATAAATAAATAAATAATATAAATGACATAAGCAAGTAATAACAATATTGTGTGAGGTACTGAAAATACCTCTGTGTGAGGTGCTGCAATTTCAGTTGCAGCTATCATTACTATGTCCAGGTTGGGAGATCCTACGTTCTCCCATGTCGGCGTCTCCGCTCTAAATAAATATAACATTGAAATAACAATTTATTCATACACAATTGCCTTAAAATTACTTCACAATTTCTCAAGTGATGATTGAAAAATCATTAAAAAAAGTGCTAGCATGCTCCATATATCATCCCTCGATCGATCTAGTGCAAGTGTTCCCGCAATGGGAACAAAGATGTGGCATTGTCCCCATCAAACTAGAAGGCCCAACATGGCTACTACCAGTCACAGGTCTATCCTGACCCTATCGTGAAGGAACTACACCTGATTCTCTCTACGTCAACCTGTATCTCCACTGTAGTCGCTGCTACAAATGCATTATGTCTAAGAATTTCATGTTCAACACTCCTCATCGCCCCCTTGATCTGATCAAGTCTGTGGGGTGACTTAGGTGGCTAGGGAGGGGGGTTGGGCTCATGCCTAGGAGTTGGTGGCCCTCTCAATGGGTTCCTCCTAGCATCAGGTCGGTCTTGGGAAAAGCCAAGACCAACACCCTAGAACTCGGTTACGTTATGTCAAAATCGTTTACATATAAACCGAGCACAAACTCAACCCACAGTTGTTGAAGGAAGTATTGTGGAACCTCCCCATTATTGCAGGGAGGTTTATCGTAAATCATGAACCACCTCTGCATCCAGTTGTCCCTCCATGGTTGGTAATGACACTAATCCATGCATACACGTGGCTTTCCAATGTCCGATGGTTGTTTTGTTCTTGGATCGGCGAACATATTGTATAATTGGTCCTTCATAATATTCAATGCTTTTATTTCCTCCTTGGAATGCCAGTGGAATAATACTCCTGCATCCTAGCTCTCTAGTCGGTCATGTCTGTCAACTGGCGATATGCATGGATACTGGAGTCAATTGAGCTCTCAATTGAGGTGGCAAGGGACAATTGATATGGTTCCCCTGTGTTTCTTGATTCTCGAGTGTCCATTCTCATTCCATTTAGGTAATGGTTCAAGTCATCTTGGTCCAAATTTTGTTGGGGGTTTTAATTTTGTTGGCCGTTTTGATTTTGTTGAGGGTTTTCATTGGTTCCAAGATTTGTGTTTTCTCGTGTTCCACCAGAATCCATGTTAACATTTTTTTCATTCATTGTATAGGTTTAGAATATGCAATTGAAAAAATTTCCATTATCTTACAAATTGACAAAAAAAATTTATCTTACATATCCAATGCAATGGATTATCACTCGGTAGATGGATTGATGGATTTCTTGAGTGCAATGGGTGAGTGGGGTGGTCTCTTAGTCTGCATACGTGCTGGGTGGATGACTCTCAGTCGTTTGGAAATGAATTCGACCGTGTTGTATGCCCCCCTTTTTTTATTTTGTTTAATTGGACTGCATATGCGCCCTTGGCCATGTATGCACAAACAATGCGCACGCGTGTATGCACAAACAATGCGCATGCGTAGTAGCGCGCACACACCCTGGTTCAGTACCAAACCTGGAGGCGCATGCACGTGACCTTGTTTTCTTCCGCTAGCGTGGCCCCATTGCAATGATTTTCGGGAGCAACTTTATGCACCCACCCAACAACAACATGTCAATTTATATAGTACCCAAAATGTAGAAATAGATAAGAAAATAGTGAGGAAGCTCCTAAAAAAATTGTATATAGCAAGAAGCAACATAAGATAGACTCAAGCAAAAAAACTACATAATCCTACTTTTAATTATGAAATATTTTTCCTGATATAAAGAATAATTGTACTCAACCTTTCAATTTACAAATATCTTAAGTTTTTGTAATAACAACAACAAAATGAGAATATATTATAATTTATTTAAAGAATCAAAATTGACAAAACTACATATGCATGGTATAAGTTAAATAATGTTTAAGAAATGCACATATAATATAATAAAGAATTAAATTATGATAAATAAGAATAGAATAGAATAGAATAATTAAATTAAATTTAAATGAGATATAATATAATACAAAAATAAATTAGGGTGACATGAGAATATAATATAATAAAAATGATTTAGGATGATATTTTAAATTACATTAAATTTATAAAATAATAAGTTCTAAAAGATCAATATTATAATATAATATAAAATTTAAATATTGTAATATAATAGAATAAAAAATGGTCTTAAGTTTAATTTAAGTGATTGTGAGATATATTTGAGATTTTTCCTTTTTAAAGTTGAAGAGATTATGGGTTGGACTCTCTTGATTCCATTTTTTTTTAATATGGAAAGTTTTACATAATTGCCTTAATAAATCCATAATTCTCATAACATCAAATATAAATAGTTCAATGAAACCAAAACAATATACAAAAACCTTTGAAATTGAAAAACAACCAAACAATTTTGATTAAAAAGATAATACAAACTTTGTCATTAACCATATTCTCCCTTCTTATCTATATTATATTAATATACTTTTAATTAGATTTATCCTCTAATTTTTCATCTTATTGATTTTATCTTAACACATCTCTTACTTTTTCTCTTTAAGTATATTTCCCCATTTCTTTTTTTTTATAATTTTTCATTATTTTATAATTTAATATTTCATTTATCTCTATTTCATATTTTCTCATCATAACTTTGTGAATTACTATTTCCTCTCTCACTCAGTTCAAAATGTTTTATTATTATTTTGACCTCTTAAATTTAATAATTTTAACTTCCAACTATAGTATCATCCCCTTTTTATTAACTGGATTCCTTCTTATTATTTATATTATACTTTCCTATTAACCATTTCTTTATTCTTAGTTTATTTTATGGTTTTATTCTTTGTATTATTGTTGTGAGGGGTTCTTTCTACAACCCAAGTGAGTGAGATTTGTCATATTTGTAATGCTAACATGACACATACATCAACTTAAAAAAATATATAAAAAAATTATAAAACCAAGCATAAGTAGAAGCAATATTATAAAATGAAACTTTATTGTTTGAATGATATTGAGTGGACATATACTGACAAGCATATCTTAGAGCGCGAGTATGAATAAACTTATGTCAACAACTATGTGGTTTCTGTTTTAAATAAAGTACTCATACATAATCCAACTAATTAGTAATGAAAAAACATATTTTAGAATCAAAATGAACAAAACTAACAAACAACCTAACCCAACATTTATATTGGCACATGACCATTTCAAAACAATCAACCATGGTTTGAATGTCGATTAATATTACAAAATAGAGGCATACACACCCATGGTTCTAGAAGCATCACTACCACCATAGAATGTACCATGGACTTATTTCCATCTTCCATATCCATAAGCTCAAGCAAACATCCCTAACAATCCCAAGAATGGGATCAATGCAATGATGTGTATTAGTGCCATTAAGGTGCAAACAAGCAAGCTCATCAATTCACATGGCTATTATTTAGATAGAATCGAAGGACTAGAAAAGTATACCAAGTGAGTAGAAATCTCTCTAAATCTTTGAACCAACATATGTATGAAGAAATAAGTATAAGATACAATCATTAAGGCTTAGTGACTTGTTGGATAGATGCGTTGAGATTTACATAGTAAACTAAATACATAGATTTAATGTCACTTGAGTTGATTGGTCTAAATCTTTGAACCAACATATGTATGAAGAAATAATTATAAGATACAACCATTAAGGCTTAATGACTTGTTGGATAGATGCAATGAGATTTACATAGTAAACTAAATACATAGATTTAGTGTGAGTTGAGTTGATTGTAGAGCGATTTCATCATATTGTCAATTGTATGACCTAATGTGCAAACTAGACTTTTAATATGACTTCATTTTGTGCATTTCTAATTTAAATATAAAAAATTTCATTTCCTTATTTCTCAATTCTATATTATAAACTAGCGTAGATCCATCTTAACTTTGGCTATCAAGTACTAAGAATGATCAAATCTCTTAAGGTGTAAACCTTTCTTGAAATTTAAAAATCTAAAAAAGATTTCAAAAAATTTGATCCCTCTTAACAGTTGATTAAGATAAGAATTAAGATGGACCAATAATGATTTAATCAAATCCAATGTAATATTAAATTTATTCTAATTTATTCTCTCAACTTACTTTAATTCTTTACTATAATACATTATCATTTCATTTATTATATTATAATATTTTTTTAATTTTATTCATTTATTATATTATAATATTATTTTTAATTTTATTGATCTTGTTCTAATTTACACCATCATCATCAACCTCGTTCATTTTGCATACACAGCTTATTATTTTTTTTTTTTATTAAAAGGTCCATTTTTAACCAAATTTCCTATGATGGTATTTTTAAAGGTCATCTAAAATTATGCATATGTTTTTATTTCATCCATTTTAGGTTTAACTTAATAATATATTGATGTAATATAATATTTACACGTCATATGGTTTCCAGTGGAGATTTCTCAATGATGAAGCTAGATGTAGGAAAAGAGAGGAAGAACATTTGTAATATAATGTTTACACGTCATATGGTTTTCATTGGAGATTTCTCAATGATGAAGCTAGATGTAGGAAAAGAGAGGAGGAACATTTGAAAACAAAAGGTAAGATAATTGCAATTGATAAAGCCACAACGAGAAACTGCATCATCATTTTTTTTTTATTGTTTTCATCTTTCTTATCATTTGTTACTATGTGGCATAATTACATAACAAGTGGTTGGTGGAGTTTGGATAAGAATAATCATTGTTAAAGAAGAGTTCATCTATTACCATTCTATCACATTTTTTATAATAAAAATGAATAGATTTTGTAGTAAAAGAAGTTGTCGTTAAATTAGATAACAAGTTAATATATAATAAAAGTGTATTGGAGAAAACTCACTATGGCTTGGGAATATCACAACAGACAGATGACTACCAGAAATCTACTCAATTCTCAAAACAATGCTATTATAAATGACAATGTTAAAACAATGGAGAAATGTAACCAACCTCGATCCAACGTTTGATGTAGATCCCCATTGGAGCTTTCAATCCATGCACATCCAAGCACTTGTAATCTGCAAATTAGTCTTGACAACCAATATCTAACAAGTACATGTGATATATAAATAACATTAATATCATCAATAACAATGGTCCATAATATCATAAGCAAATGCAACCCAATGCATAATAAATGACATTTACACCATTAATGGACGAGAATATGAGTATTTCTATTAATGAACAAGAAGAAGTACAAAGTGATACGACCTCTTTCCGACAACCAATCTAAACCAAGATCTAGATCAATGCACTTGTGCCTCCACCACTTCAATCCTCCATGAATGGCAAACTCAAACTAGAAAGGAGTTTGGAAGGTGAACATACATGGTCCACAACTACAAGGATCAATAAGTGCAGAATCAAGATAGGGCAAAAATACACTAGAGTGCCTTTACTATTCTCCTCTTCCTCCCGTCCATAAGCCATATGTGATCCATATATAGTCCTCTCAAAGATAGGTGAAAGGACTCATCGAGACGTTACTTGGGCAGATGGAGAGCCAAAGGTCACCCAATGACCGCTTTTTGGGAGTAAAAGGCAATAAAATAGTGATTTTTACCATTTTACTTGATACCCATGGGCTATAGGGATGCAACTTGCGGGTACGCATGCTATAGTGATGCAACATGCGAGTAGGAACAAAAATAGGATAAACCGGTATCACTGAAGGATGAAAATGGATATGAGTCACTGAAATGGATCCTACAGGCCAAAGAATGTTGATGCTCATAGGGTGGAAGATTTCTGTGTAACAGATGCCCCCTAATGTGTGAGGTCAGAGACTGAAATGTGCTACGATGGCTGAAATACATTATAAAACTCAGAAGTGGAGTGATGGAGACACAAGTGGAAAGAACAGATTACTCGTCATAATACAATAGTATCTCTGAATACATGTCGGTATAGTACAACAATCTGATATAATGGCCATGAATAGGAAGTAGATAAGTAGATACATGTCTTAAGTGATCATGGCCATGATCCCTCTACACTAAGATATGGTCTTCTGCTGAAAAGAAAACAACTGGTGCAAACTATAGGTACAAACTGCTGAAATCTGAGAGGTGATATCTCAGATGTAAAGTCAAAGTCATATGTAGCATACTGAATGCCACAATCGCCTGGGGTCTTCTACACAAGTCTTCGACGGTGCAAGTCCCATCAAGTAAATAAAGGAGTTGGGGTCGAACCTGATGAGACATCGTCTGATTACCGGTCATTGATGTATACCATTAATAGACGTGAGATGACCCACAGATAATGAAAATGGGCATCAAGGCACAGAGCACAATCATCAGAGTGTGAATAAATGGGTTGAAGTCAAACACTAGGATGAATCCATCGATCAGGGGACATTGATCTATTCCCAAAACTGTCGATGGCGAGAGAACCTGCCACTAATGACTGCAAGCCTCAAGGTACTCAACCGAACTCTAAGCGTCAAGTCCTGGAATAAATGAGTTGGGGTCGACGGAACGAGACTCGCTGGCTGGAGGGAATTAAGGCATCCCCCATCAACCAGCACAAGGTACTAGCAATGCTGAAAGATTTGGAAGATCTCAGGTGAAACACACTGACTCAATAAGGATGGCCGACATGCAATAGTCAAGATCCCCAGCGGAGTCACCATTTCTGTATTGGAGAAAAATCACTATGGCTTGGGAATACCACAACAGACAGATGACTACCAGAAATCTACTCAATTCTCAAAACAATGCTATTATAAATGACAATGTTAAAACAATGGAGAAATGTAACTAACCTCGATCCAACGTTTGATGTAGATCCCCGTTGGAGCTTTCAATCCGCGCACATCCAAGCACTTGTAATCTGCAAATTAGTCTTGACAACCAATATCTAACAAGTACATGTGATATATAAATAACATTAACATCATCAATAACAATGGTCCATAATATCATAAGCAAATGCAACCCAATGTATAATAAATGACATTTACACCATTAATGGACGAGAATATGAGTATTTCTATTAATGAACAAGAAGAAGTACAAAGTGATACGACCTCTTGCCAGCAACCAATCTGAACCAAGATCTAAATCAATCCACTTGTGTCTCCACCACTTCAATCCTCCATGAATGGCAAACTCAAACTAGAAAGGAGTTTGGAACGTGAACATAAATGGTCCACAACTACAAGGATCAATAAGTGCAGACTCAAGATAGGGCAAAAATCCACTAGAGTGCCTTTACTATTCTCCTCTTCCTCCCATCCATAAGCCATATGTGCTCAATATATAGTACTCTCAAAGGTAGGTGAAAGGACTCATCGAGATGTTACTTGGGCAGATGGAGAGCCAAAGGTCACCCAATGACCGCTTTTTGGGAGTAAAAAGCAATAAAATAGTGATTTTTACCATTTTACATGATACCCGCGGGCTATAGGGATGCAAATCGCGGGTACACATGCTATAGTGATGCAACATGCGGGTAGGAACAAAAATACAATAAACTGGTGTCACTGAAGGATGAAAATGAATCTGAGTCACTAAAATGGATCCTACAGGCCAAAGAATGCTGATGCTCACAGGGTGGAAGATTTATGTGTAATAGAGAGACAATCTAAGTTCAAAAAACATATGATCTATTATGTCAATAAGATTTAAGTTAGATAAATCATTGTGGTAATGTTTACAAAACTAATTAAAGAATTGATGATAGAGTATACTTTGAAAAAAGACTCCTAAATTTAAAGCAAATTTACAGAACATTAACATTTACAAACTCAGAAAAAACACAATGCATGCTTCTTTCTCATAGCATCAACTTGGGCTTGGTTGGAGGGATGAGATTCCTACTTGTCCAAAGTCATGTCCTCGATCATATATTAGTGCTTTCTTTCCTCTTCTATGAAATCCACAAGGATCAATCCCACATAACCATTTAGGTTGGAGGCTATAGAGAGAGACCCTTGTTGAGAATTATGACCATGGAACTTAGCATAACACATTCTTCCTTTAAAAGCTAAATTTGCTTCTTCTATTGAACCACATTATCCATTATAATTGCATTATAAGAAACTTACTACTTCTCCAATTCATGAACATTAGAAGTGATAGAAAAAGATTGTTTCTAGAGTATAGAAATAGACTCCTAAATATAAAACAAAATTATAGAACATTATCATGTCTACAAACTTAGAAAAACACATACATGCTTTCTCACAGCATTAACTTGGGCCTTGTTGGAGAGTTGAGATTCCTGCTTTTTCAAATCCATGTCCTCAATCAAATATTTGTGCATTATTTCCTCTTCCATGAATTATGGTATGATGGACCCCACATAAACATTTAGGTTGGAGGCTGTAGAGAAGAGCCCTTGTTGAGATTTATGACTATGCATCTTAGCATATCACATTCTTCTTTTAAAACTTGAATTTTCCTCTTCTATTGAACCAAATTATCCATTATAATTAGATTCTAAGAAACCTAATAGTGCTCGAATTCACCAACTTCAAAAGTGATAGAAAATATGGAAGTCTTGTTCCCATTGTAAAATCCTTATGTCATCGAAGTACTCTATGTATTTATTAGATGTCTCCTTGACAAAAGGAATGGTGACTGTGACAATCCATGATTACAATAAGCATGAAATGATGACCCGAATCCCAAAAGGAACCACTCATATATTTGTTCAACTACAACAATATCAAACCGCTTCTATATGGTGGGATTGGTCTATTGGGGGAGACGTCAATTCTCTTATAATTTAAAACAACAGAGAGAAGGAATCCCCAAACTGAGGACAAGAGAATCTTTTTTCTCCATTAACAATTCAGAAACCTAGAACAAACACAAGAAATAGGATTAATTTGAGCCAAAGAGTGCATAAAATCCAAGCCTGAAATCGAAAACCACTAAACCATACATAGTCATTCAGAGAACGAACTTGAATGTTTCTCAAGTAACCTAAGGAAAAACCAATAGGGCCAAAATCTTGAACATTTCCAACAAGAACATATGCTAAAAAATAAACAAGGATGCTTGAAGATTTAGCCATGAATCCCTGTAGGATACCAAAATTCCCAAATTTGCACCCATAATCAAATGTAGTCCACAATTACAACAATTGACTAGAGAGATTGATGGAGGCTTTCCTGTAAACACCAAAGAAACCAAATCAATATTGAATGCACCATGATCCCAACCAACCTCAATTCCTAGATTGGAACCATAACCCAAAATCCCACCTACATCTGCTGCAACAGAGATCTCCATGGCTTCAAAAGTCATGGGTGCCAATAACTATAGCATATGTGGAGGAAAAGCTCGATTAGATGCCTCGTCCCTCTTCCCTTTGAAACCATTACTTTTGATTAGACATGCCCACACCATAAGTTTGGTTATTTTGCAATGAGTTTGGAGGGTATAAACCTAGGGGATGGGATAAAACTCCACCGCCCCATTTAGTTTTAATAATACTTCTTCCTACTTAGAGGCAAGATTAGCATATGAATTGAATTCCTTGTTGAGGTTCCTCAAGATATGATGGATTTAAATTTCCTTGAGCCTATAGAGTGCTTTCTTGATTTCGGCAATGATTCTAGCGAGTTTACCAATGATAATTTTAGGGGTGAAATTTAGCCCATGGGCTAATTTTGCATGTTTTTTTTCCAAAAAATGATTCACCAATTTGCATTTGAAGTCTCGTTTTACCCAATTTTGATGGGGTAAACTTTTTTCACTTTAAAAATCACCAAATTATCATATAAACTATATAAAATCCTTGGAAATTGAAATAATTTTAGAAAAATATCGCCAAATATTTTATAGTTGACATTTTAAGAATTGGTAAGATTCGCCAAGGTTTATACACTTTTAAATAAGTATGGGTCCTTAAAATTATCCCTAGAGTTTATCATCATTTGGGGATTCATTGTTATTGTGGATAAATTAGATGATGATAGAGGAGTCCCAAAAGTCAACCAATGTTCTCATGTTTAAAAAAGTTGTGACCATAATTCCCTAAAGAAAGGCATAAAGCTTTGCCTAGTTATTTGTTGTTATACATAATCTCCATTTAAAACTAAGTCCTTGTGTTCATCCGAAATCATAAAAGATCCCCACACCTACCACCCCTCATTCTCTCACATTTTCTACCACTAAAAAGTGATCTCATTTGTGAGATCAAAACTCTCAAAACTCTAATAGGAGAATGAAAGTTCCACTTATACAAACCTTCATAAATGAGACCTCTTTATTTGTAAAGCAAACAACCCCTTAAGCTTGCAAATATTTCAGTACTTAGTTTATCAAAGTGTTCATATACTAACCCTTTATCAAAACTAAACTTCATAAATGAGACCTCTTTATTTGTAAAACAAACAACCCCTTAAACTTACAAATATTTCAGTACTTAGTTTATCATGACTAAACTTAATAAATGAGACCTCTTTATTTATAAAACAAACAACCCCTTAAACTTACAAATATTTCAAATATTTCAGTACTTAGTTTATCAAAGTGTTCATGTACTAACCCTTTATCAAAACTCATATATACCCACTTAAACATATAACACTACTTAACATAAATTTCAATTAACTCAATTCCATGAATCACCTCAATTCCACATATGGCACACAAATCAACTGCCATCTAACAAGAACAGAGCCGTGAAATTGGCTATCTATCCATTTCCATCAATCACTTCATTTCAAACATATATGACCGACGGGTAAAAATTAAACCCGTCACACTTTCAGATTGCTATATATTAATGTACCAAACAGTCACACTTTCAGATTGCTATCTATTAATGTACCAAACAGTTTTCGATTTGGAATGTGAAACCAAGTCAGAGTTGTTTTCATTGATTTAGCTTTTTTATTAAATTTTAAATTTTTTTTAAAAGCTTAAGACAAAATTTTACTATACGAAATTTTAAATGCTGAAATATTTAAACCTACCTCAATTGTAATTGTTTTAAAACCCAGCAAATTTAAACAGGTTTCAACGTTTTTCATGGATATTATGAAGGATTTAACTGAATTGGTTTTAATCGTGATTAATGTTATATTTTAAAGGGTTTATTTTATATTTTTTTTCTTTGAGGAAACTTTATACTGAGTGAATTGTTCATTTAACAGCCAAACACTAATAAATTTCAATACATTTCATTTTTAAAAACTCCAATAATATGTTCTTTTTTAATTAAAAAAAACCTAACCAATATAAATAGATTTTTAAATCTTTAGTTTTATGCAACGCACCTACATCTAATCTCAATTTGTGATGCCGACAATCTGTTAATAAAAAAAAGAAATGTGTTTGTTTCGTAAATAGCCTTTTCTTTAAAATCATTCAAGGAAAAAGGAGATGTTTTCTGCTATAAATTCATGAATTGTAAGAGGCACGTCGTGTTGAAAGTAAATAATTAATTGGGGAACTTTGTATCAATCAACATCCCCATGAACTTTCCATCGGGCTGCTAGTTCTTCCATCCAGTCCGAGTTGGGCAGCACTTAATTCTGGAGATTAATAAGTGTGCAGTTATACAACGTCTGTATATACTTAGAATTGTGCAGAGTATTAAGTGTTTATATATTATGAAAATGTTAGTTTATATATATGTATATATATGAGAGGATCTAACTTTTATTTAGCAGTTGAGTGTGAATAGGCAAAATAATGTAAAGTCTGAGATGAAGAAGAGGATAAATAAGGTAGACATATGGCATGGAGAGTTGGTGGAAAACTATCTTAAAATTTGGACTTTAAATAATTCTCTTAAGAATTATAGATCTTTTCCACTTATTGCATTTTGCTTATTGCACCTTGGGGAATATGGCTAACAAGGAATGCTAGTTGTTTAGAAGAAAAGTATATGCTTCTTATACACTGTGCCTATCGAAGTTTGAGTATGCTTAGCTTTTTTCCTCCAGCTAATGTGCAAGTCGAAATCAGTCAAGTGGTTGGACAAGACATTGATGAGGACAATCCATGAGCTTATTTTGGTTCTGCATCAAAGAAAACACATATTTGTGGTAAGGGGGTTACTCTACCTTTCTAGGTAACATTGGTTTAGTTTCCAAGCTGGTTTTGGGTAAGGAACTAATAATTATGTGAGTGCTCTTAGACTTTTGTATTGGTTCATTTCTTGAAAGAAACCATAAGACTAAAAGATATGATGAACATAGTACACATTAATCATGTATATAAAGAATGCAATTCAAAAGCAGATGATTTGGCTAAAGAAGATTCACAATTGAGTAAATGTATCTGGTATATAACTGAAAATACAAATACAACATCAAATGGTTATTTTCATGTTCCATTCAAATGGCTATTTTCATATTCCATTAAGTGATTAATAAAAGATCTTATTGACATAATAGATATATGTCTATTTCTGGAAGCTTTTATAAGCTTTATATATAGAGTTCCTTTTTTTTAGGAAGAGTATATGATGATAAAATTCATTTTTGGAATGATAAAGGTTGTTTATGTTTGACTTGCTTCTGATTATAATTTTTTGAATTTTGTTTAGATGTAATTAATAGAATTATTGAAATGAGTGTTGCTTATATTATATATAGAGGAATGTATAAGTATTTTGATATTTGTTATAGAAGGAATATCTCAGAGTTTAAGATTTTGGGTTGGAATTTATTTTCAGCTGGATATGTTAATGAGTTTTTCATAAAACATTTAAAGATTATAACTATATTCTTCATAATAAAGTTACGATTCTTCACTGTATTTAATAAAATACTAAAAAAAAAATCTAATTTCATAAAATGATGGGTTGAGTAAATTTGAAATTCCAGCAATTTACAAGAAGCCAAATGAGGATCAATAGATAAATTAACATATAAAACAATAAAGTTCCACACTTCCACTAACAGCTATAGCCTATGGGCCATGGCTGATGGCAGGCTGCAGCCAGCGTTCAACCGTGGGGTTTGTACGTAAGTTTGTCGCTGAACGTACAACACCCTGTGCTTTTGCTTAGTACTTTTCAGTGTAAAGCTGTGTAAACGTACATTTCCCAGGCATTACCAACATGATTGTTATTGGTAACCGTGGCAAGATTTCTTTTTGGGAAGCTCAAGGTATATAATGAACGGTCCAGTCAGCTTTCGACGACAGAGAATTATGTATAATTAATTAAATTGAATGGAGTTTTGGTTCTCCAATTGCTGTTTGAACCGGCGCGGCGGCGAGTATTATTAGCCTTACTGTGCGCTGCTGTCTTTTGATTCAACACCGCATTATCCACGTACTGTGTAGCATTAAATGTTGTGTGGGTGGTGTCTCTGCAATTGTCTCTAAATTAGGTGTCTCTATTGTATCTAATTCTTTTAATTATTCAACCTTACACACCATTTCATACAGCATTAAAATTGTGTATTTAAATTATAATATAGTCTTTATGTTTCATAGATTGTAAGTATTAAAATAGAAAGTTGTATATATAATTATACAAAAGTAAAAGTAACTTTTTTCTTATATTCCAAGCCATTTTGTGACGGGTTGGATAGATTGTTGACAGTATTTGATGGTTAAATTGCTTCATGACAGGCCCTAGATTGGTAATGTCTTTGAATAGCTTTAAAGGCAAAGAGCATAGGGGCTGCTGGGCTAAAAAATGATAATGTACATTATTTGGATTTAATATTAGCATACTTTGGAAGAGGGGAAATGAAACTTTGAAGATAACTTAGATATGTTGTAAAATGAGAGAAAGTTGTGTATGTGGATAATATAATTTTATATGTTGAAAGCAAGTATTTGCAAGTACTAATAATCAATAAATAAAAACTCATGTAATCAATGGCAAGTAGAATGAAATGTACATTAATTTGTCATACCAAAAAGTATACATATATGAGTAAACCAATAAAGGGCTAGGTAGTGATCAAGTTTGAATCTAATTATATTGGCAAACAAAATTGGTATTTTCATTTGGTAGGGGGAGTGCATGGATTGAGGGTTGTAATTTTAAGTGTGAAAGGGATAGCAAATGAAGGCGTTCCTCTTCTACTTTTGGAAGTGAGACATATGAAATGTATTTCTCTTTTGCATAGCCCTCAAAGGAGAATGATGGTGCAATTCACATTCCTTCTAATGTTGTAGTGAGTGGCATTGCTTTGAAGGTCACCTTGTAAATGTCAATCCTTGGGATTTATGGATAGTCAATGCACATACCAATTCCACCCATAAATAGAAGTAACAAGTAACAAACCCCCCTCAAGATGGCTTGGGAATTTGGAGAAAAAGTTGTCAAGATTTGGACACATGACTCAAGGAAACTTCTTGCATTTGAATTTCGCAAGCTTGTTCATATTTTGACCCGCAATCATTCCATCCATTTGTGTTCTTTTCCTTATTAAGTAAAAGAATTGTTTGTGTTCTTTTCCATCCATTTGTGTTCTTACTCTCTCTATTGTTGTTTTGTCGTCATACACTGGCGCAAGTCAAGTCGGCCGGACCCTCTTGCTTAACAATAACACACAACAACACAGAGGGTGTTCACAAAGACTAGATGTGAACTGAATGCCAGAAGCTGGCTTCTTCTATTAAACTGAATGAATTACAATTTACATACAACCTATCAAACTAATCGACCTTAGCCTGTTACAATATACATAAATAGAACTCTGTCTGTCTCTTAGTGTGTTTCTCGACTGTGTGTGATCCTCCTCCCTCTCACGGTCTCTGATAAATGAAAGAACTCAATAAGCAATGGATGAACGATCCCTTCATCTGTGCCTTCGCACTGCTCTTCTACTCTACTGTGGATGCTCTTCCTGAGGTCCACTTCGTTCCTCGAGACGTCCTTCTCTATGTTCGCCGAATTCTCCCTGATCATGCAGACCTACAGTTGTCAGCACCCTCTGGTCGATCTTCTTTTGCATCAAACCAGCTCATCGACTCAACCATCGATCCCTCTGATCCCTCTTGGTCTTTGTCGTCGTCTTTCTTCGACCATTCTGATGTAGTCGGCCTCCTTTACATCGACATCATCACCGACTTCTCTAGTTCTCCGACTAGCCTCGGCTCTATTGTAACTTGGCCCTTCGACCGAAGTCTTCTCTTGGTTATTCATTGACCATCTAGACCAACTGTCCCTGTCTTCAACCAGAAGGAATTCACCCTATGTAAGTGAATCACGCTGTCACTCTCTCTGGCCTCCATCTTGACCAATCCTTATCGACTGTTTGTTGTCGACTGTTCTTCTCGGTCTTCCAACTGTCTCTGTCAGTCATTGTCAACTCCCGACTGCTTTCTCTTCCTAGTCAATATCACCTTGACCATTTCACTACTTTTCGACCCCATGGTCGAAAACCCCACAAATCAACTCCCTTCTGTCAACTATCGCCCTTCATTGGAGAGGTCGTTGACTGCCCTCTCGGCATCTTCTGTCGGTTATGCCCAACTGTTTCCCTTGGGCTTGCATGCACCTACATCATAAATACTAATGTATTGAATCCACAAACTTTTTTTATCAACAATGATTTTAAAACTTGGTTTAGATTACAGTGGAAGGTGAGGTTGTTATATATTCTCTTTTCTTACAATCATTCCAAAGGGTGGTAAGGTATGGATAACTACGTGCATACATAGAGGTGTACAATAAGTAACATATGTTGATAATAAATGGTTTCATCTTCATGGATTTTTCCCCTAAGGTAGGGTACGACAAGACCCAATGCTCTGATCTCCTATAAAGTGGGGTTTCTCCTAATTAGTAACTAATTGCTTATTGAATGTTTAAAAAGGTTGAATTAATTAAATTTTTATAAAATATATTGGTTAATTTATTAAACTAGTGTTAAACTAATTGCTAATTATATGTTTAAAGAGGTTGAATTAATTGGCAAGGAGTGGGAAGTTGTTAAGTATTATTGATCTAATTTATTTATTCCTCAAATTCTAATGAGTTGGGGTATTGAACCATTCTTAAAACAAACTTTTTGAATGAAAAAGATTCAAGAAATAGAAATATGTTTGGATGAAAATATCTAACCTTTTAACTTATTAAAATTATATCTACTAAGATAGAAAAATGAAGATACTTTAGAGTATTAATGTTACTCTAAAATTTCTAGGTTTTAAAATACATTTTAGAATTAATATATTAGATGTTTACGATTTAACAAATATAGGAGTTCACTTATGTATATATGTTTTTAATTCCTAAATGTGGGCACATTTCCCTTTATATGTGTCACATTATATTAGTTCTAATGTAAGCTTGGTCCATTAGTTGTTATTATTATTAGTATGGTTATATTAGTTATGTTAGCTTGGGTCACTTAGTTGGAATTGCACCTCTTAGTCTCCTATCTATAAGAAGGAGAAATTTTCATTTAGAGCATCTTGTCTTGTCTTGTCTTGTCTTGTTTTGTCTTGTGTACTTAGTACATTGTATAAGAAGAATGTCCCCTCAAAAAGGCTTGCTATTCATCTATTTTTTTCATTAAAGTTGTGGAGTACGCTCTTTTATCTATTTCTGCTATTTGCATGCTCTTTTTGGAAATTTGTTGCATAACATTTGGTATTATAGCTCTTTCCTCTGGACTCGTTTCTTCAAAACAAGTCATCTTTGAATTTTCACTATATCTTTTTTTCTACAGGGTTGCAGATAGCGAATATATGGAGCATGCGAGATCCAAATTGAGTGAGACTAGTTGCTTCAGAAAGAAGACGGACCATAGTATCTATGACAACATTTTCATAATCATATTCAAATAAGTGGATAGGCGGCAGGCCATACACTCTCTCTCTTCTGAAAAGACAAATTAACAAGTTTTGGAAAAATTATCACAACTTTTTTTCGCACAACCAAATTCAACAAGACCTATGGTATTGGAAAGAAGACAAATCAGGATACCTCAGGCCGAATTTCCAGACCCAGAGCAGCTGATAATTCAAATTTACCTCAACTCCAAGTTGGCTAGTAAACAGTCTCCAAATCAGGGTTTGAAAAAGGTACGCTATTTTAAATTTGAGTAACTTTAACTAGAAGGATCTAATTGAGGTGAACCATAAGGTGTGATATCTATTTATATTGTTCAAAATGCCACCAAAAGGCAGTGTACAAACTCACACTCCAATCAAGCCACCAAAGGATTCATCCCTCACCTTTGATGAAAGTGAAGATCTATCTTTTCAAGCATCTAAATTGGAAGATATGATCAAAGAGATAGTGATTAAGGTTGATTTATTTACTTTGGAGACTAAGATGGAGGAAAGGATGGGACATATTGATAACAATATAGAAATTACTTATAACCTCTTACAAAATCCAAAGGAAAATCTTCCTAAAGGTGATGATATGTCACAGGCTACGCATGAAGGTAAAAATAGTGTCCATGCAATGAGCAACCTTTCATTAATAAGACTTATCCAAGAGGATTTGATACTAATAATGGAAGTAGTCGGGGATAGCCCCCAAGGGGCATCCAACTCCCCAAGATTGACATAAGGATGTTTGATGGCAAGGACCCCATTACATGGATATTCTAGATGGAGCAATTCTTTGATCACCACTAGGTGCCTAATCTCCAAAAGGTATCTGGGCTGGTGCAAGGTAATGATACCCAAATGACACATTAGTTGCAATGACATGCTGGAAAAACAAAAATCTTATCATTAAAATGAATTATTAGAGGTACCTACAAAACTTTTTAGAATTAGGTGTAAAAAGATGAAACGTAGAAAAACGGATCACTTTCCGAAATATATAACTTTTATTTATGGAAAAGTGGTATAACCACCCCAAAATTTCATTATTTGAATATTGGTACGTTATTTTTTCTCTAAAACATAATCCATATGTTTGTGTTGGTCCATTGGTTTGTTATGTAAATTGTCAATTTGTGAGGAAAAAAATATGTAGAGGCGTAGGAAACAAACGAATCTTGTGCAAGGCTATTTTTCCAAAATTTTAAAAGTTAATTTTATATTTTTTTTTAAATTATGAAAGTCAGTGGAGCCTTAAAACGACATGGTCGAGTGTTGGTCCACCATATCATGGTATGGATGTAATAAAAAAACTTTCTTTTTTTAATCTTGTAGGTATTCTTGTATCATGGTATGGACGTAATAAAAAAACTTTCTTTTTTTTTAGCTTGTAGGTATTCTTGTACTCTTGTGCGGGTTCTTTTCTGTTCTTGAAATAGGTAAGCCAATCAAAAGTTATAGGCCAAATAAATGATCTATGGTTTTTACAAATTTGACATGAGTGCAGTTAAAAATGAATTAAAAATAGAAAACAATAACATATCTATTCAAAAAATATATAGTTAGAATCTGCACACAGAGCTCGACAAGTGTGTGCAATTTCATCAGTAGTGCAGAAGTGGAGCATATGCGGAATTAAGCGTGAAAAACATGAAGTTACAGAAATTGGTGTGTTCTTCCATAAATTAGACTAAGCCTCAAGGTTTGGAAATACGAAGCTAATACCAAACCTGCAAGGGTGCCAAAAACAATTTGAATCCAGACATGCGTGCGCGCATGCGCATAAGTGCCCAAGCATAGAGGCACACACATGTTGCTATGTGCACACGCGTTATAGAATGCACGCATTTTGTTTTACACCTTAATTTTTATATATATCTCCCTAAAACCCCCCTCTCTATAACCCAAGCCCCCTTCTTTTCCTATCCACCCAATCCCCCTCTCTCTATTCCACTCTACCCAATCCCTCCTCCCTCCCTCACCCCTCTCTTCTATCCTTCACCACAAGGGTTAAGATATATATTATTACACAAAATCACTAACTCGCATTATCCTCATGTACATATAAATATTCACCCTTGTAACCATAAATCCATGACCCCCATATCTCAATCCCCAAACCCTTGACCATTATTCCCTATCCACTACGATCCCTAGTCCCCAGTACAACTAACCATCATAACTATTGGCCCATTATAATTTTAAACTAGTATATCCCCTAAAAATCCTAAATACTAACAAATAATGATATATATCCCTTAACCCCTATAACCCTAACCACGTAATCCTAACCTCTAAAGTGTCTAGTCAAATAAAAATTAACCCCTAACCCTTATGACCTCTAATTCTCATCAACCCTAAACTCTATCATCAAACACCCAACCCTTAAAACCTTTAACCCATATCCAGTTTAGAGAGATAGTTAGAGAGAGAGAGAGACCTGAACCTTGGGCCCTAAAGGAATATTCTATCCAGAAGGAGCTATGATGATTTCCTCCACTAACCACACATGACCTATTAATGGTATCATTGGCCTATGATTAAGGATGCCGATACCATGAAGTGGTTTTGAGCAATATGTATGTGCCTAATCAAGGCTTTTGGAATGATTTTTTATGGAATAATATCGTGCCTTTGGCCATAAATAAACCATTTAGACATCCAAGGCCATGAACAATGTCTAAAAGCACCAAACAATACTTTACAGGGGTATCCATTGTGCTAGATGTATCCAAGTCTTGGGGACTTAGGGAAGTGGACATGGTCAAGGGAGGAGACCTAAGACTCGGGCCTTAAGGGAATCTTATATCCATCTAGGGATAAGAAGGTTACCTCCACCAACTACACATGGCTTCTTGAGGTATCATTGTCCTGTGATTGAGGATGGAAGTGCCATTATATGGTTTTGAACTTAGTATCTACATGTCTTAGGGCCCTTGGAAATGGTTTTCCAGGGAAGAAGTATTCTAGTCATCAAAGAATAAGAAGTTTTTCTCAACCAAGGCCCATCATGTGGTGATCATCATCATCATCATCATCATCATCATCGTCGTCGTCATCACCATCTTCATCCTCATCATCATCATTGTCGTCGTCATCACCACCACCACCACCATCATCATCATCGTCATCATCATCATCTTCGTCATCATCAACTTCATCATCATCCTCACCTTCATCATCATCCTCATCTTCATCATCATTGTCGTATTCTAGCCATCAAAGACTAAGAAGGTTTTCTCAACCAATCGTAACACATGGCTTGTTGAGTGTGCCAATGGCTTC
Organism: Larix kaempferi; assembly: GCA_027924585.1. Taxonomy (NCBI): domain Eukaryota; kingdom Viridiplantae; phylum Streptophyta; class Pinopsida; order Pinales; family Pinaceae; genus Larix; species Larix kaempferi. Next base: position 4,614,071 of record BSBM01000195.1, on the reverse strand, counting down.
TGATTAGGGATGTTGGTGCAATTAGGTGGCTTGGAGAAATATTTATGTGTCTCAAGGCCTTGGGAATGACATTTGAGGGAAAAGTACCATGCATTTGGCCGTAAAGAAACCATTGAGGCATCCAAATCCATGAAAAATGTCTCAAAGCACCATGTATGACTTTGCAGGGATATGCATAATTCCATTGCACTATGTATCCAATTATTTGGAATTGCGGATTTGGACATGGTCATGGGAGGATACTTGAAGCTCGGGACTGAAAGGAATGTTACATTCATATTGGTCAGGTTGTGTGGTTGATATAAAATCAACTTTTGAATATGTATTTCAATTTATCTTGGTTATCTTGGTTTCTTTATGTGTTAAATCAACTCTGCACTGTTTTTTTTAATTAGCTTAACAAGAGTGTGTGCGTGCTTTTGAGTGCGTACACAGTAAAAACACCCACACGCCCCAGTTCGATACCGAACCTAATAGCGTGTGCGCATGTCCTTAGGTTCGTGTGCGCCTCTATTTTATCCCTACTAGCATGGCCCCATTGCAATACTTTTGGGGAGCATATTTGTGCACCCACCCTAAAGTATTTACCGTTCAAAGCAAAACTCCATAGATATGTCCCGAAAAAGGCCTCTCCACGGGCTCTTAAGGCTTAGGGCCAAGCCAAACTAGTCCAAATTTTTTAGGCCCCAACCACCCTATTTCTTTGGAAGAGAAATACTCTCCCATGAAGTCAAATGGAACTTAGAAGATGTGCTATTACACATCCACAGAAATTGAAACATTATTTTCCTGATATTATTGATGACAGACTTTGAAATCATCTCTAAGGAGAGCCAATAGATAGGAATGATTTCCAACATAGGTTTGACAAGTACAAGCTTCCCACCAAGTGAAAACCATCTATAGGACCAATTGTTGATCCTTTTTAGACCTTAGAAACCAATTCTAGTCCTCAATCCTATAGCATTTGGGCTTCAAAATGTATCCCAAGAATTTAAATCCATTTTCTATAGATGTCGTATGAAAAAGAAGCAACATCGAGATTTGATTGCAAACATTTTGATCCATAATATTTTTGTAAAAATATAGATTTCTAAGAGCTTATTGCAATACCCAAGGCATCACAAAACAAGTTTATTAAATATAGGAAAGATTCCCATTCAACAATATAGCCTTTCCCAAATATTAATACATCATCCACGAATAGAAGCTGGATGATATATAAGCAATTTGAAACTTTAATTCCTTGAATCTTCTTGTCCTTTTTTGAGAATCAATTAGTCTATTGAGGCCTTCAACAACTAAGAGAAACAATAACGGGGATAATGGACATCCCTATCTAATACCTCTACTACCTTTAAAAAAAGAAGACAAAGAGCCATTTATCAAAATACCAAAATTTGCATAAGTTATGCATGCCATTATCCAATTTGATACTTCTATAAAGATAACAATATGAATAAGGATAAATCTCATAAAAGACTAGTCTATATGATCATATGCCTTTATCAAATCCATTTTTAGAATGGATGCCTAGATCTTTTTTATTTTGATAGTATGCAAACATTCTTGTCCCACCCCCACCGCATCCACTATTTCATGATTTGATAAGAAACCAAATTGCACTTTTGAAATATTTTTGGCCAATATAGGATTGATCTTGTTAGAAAAAAATTTGGATATAACCTTATATATTACATTGCAAAAGGATGTTAGCCTAGAAGCATTGAAAGAGTCAGGTTTTTCATTTTTGGGTATGAGTGCAAAAAACGTTGCATTCAAATTCCCTAGGACATATCCTTTTATTCTCGATTCTTCTACAACTGCTAGAATCTCCTAACCAATCAGATCAAAGAAATGTAAAAGAGAAATTCTATAGTTCGTCCATCAGGACCCAGGATTTTAGCCCTTGCAAATTTCTAAAGAACACCTTCAATGTCTTCAATTGTGACTGCTTCTCCAATCTTAGAGGTATCATCACTGTTAAACATTTTAGGATAGTTCCTTAAGACCCACAATTGAGCTTCAAGACTTGTATTCTTATCTTGCTGATAAATTTCCTTGAAATAACTTACTAGAGCCTTCTCTAATGAGTTATGGTCAAAAATTGTTTCCCCATTTTTATTATTTAATTCCCAAATAGCATTGATATTTTTCCTTCGATTGGCATAACTATGGAAAAAAATTGTGTTACTATCCCCTTCAGGTAACCATATGGCCCTACTCTTTAGACGCCATGTTTCATCTTCCTATTTTAGGATTTTTGCTTTCCTTGATTCCAAGCTAAGTATATTTTTCTTCTTAGATGATGAGAAAAAATCATCATCCATCAAAACAGAAAGAGATTCAATTTCCATTTCAATCTAAACAAACTCCTCCTTGATTTCTTCCTTTCTATCCTTTTCCTATTTTGAGACGTCCTTCTTTAGATATTTCAATTTTTGAACCAGTTTCTACACAAGGGAGGATTGATTATCTTGAGAATATGAAACCCACTTTGTTTTTATCAACTTACAAAAGTACAGATCCTCGGACCTCCAACCGATGAATGATTAAAATTAAAAGGATAATGATGAAAAGTATTCTCAAAATCTAATTGAAGGAAAATAGGTCTATGATTCGATACCCCGGAAGAAACTGACCAAGATCTCTAACTACCCATGGCATTCCTTAGATCTTCTATTAGAATAAACCTATCAAGTTTTTTAGTTATGCCCACTTTACCAGATCTCCCATTTGACGATGTGGGATACAGAATATTTGAGACTACATCAAAGAGATTTGCAGATTGAAATATATTTTTGAAATATTCTACAAGAGGATCGATAACTCTTCCTGAACCCCAACTTTTTTCCAAGGACATAATAAAATTTAAATCACCCGCAAGGATCAAATGGGGATCATTAAGTACAACGGTAGTAACAATAGAGTCCCAAAATTCCTTATGATGATGATAAGGGCCATACACATTCAATAAATTAATATTTCTATCAACACCTCAAAACATCCCTTCCAGAAAGAGACCTTCCACACAAAAAAAAAAAAAAAAAAAAACTTAAATTCATCCTTTATAGGGTTCCATGCCACTAGTTAACCACCTGACTGTCCATAAGCATCCACCCCTACACATTTCCAAGATGGATTGATTTTAAGGAAAAATTCACATGCCTTGTAACAAGATTACATTGTCTCCAATAGAAATATGACATCTGTATTTTTAACTTCCAACAGGTGTTTCAGGGCAATTTTTTTTTGGGCACTACCAACCCCCCTAATGTTGAAAGACATAAATATCATTGAGGAACCTAGTCTTGGGGAATATTTACTCTAAGATATCCATTTTAAGGAGAGGGAGACCAATTATCGATAGAAAATCCAATAGAAGTCTGATACAAGACTAAGGGATTAATAATTTTATCTTTCTCTTCTAAGAAAACCATATCCCTCACCTTATTCCTACATTCATTTTTACCCTTTTTCTTTCGGGAAGTCACATTAGAAAAATGGATGGAAGAAACAAAATAGAGTTTTGACTCTTATATGGATTTCCAAAGAAGCTAGGAATAGGTTCTTTTACCATAGAATTAATTCTGCAAGGGGGGGGAATTAAAACATGTGCTTGTTGACCAACATGACCTCGGTCGACAGGGGTTCACCTAACTATCGACACATACCGCAATATCCCTAGGCACCAGTTCGGGCAGGTTTGAGCCCACCCAGCAACACCCGCAGAGTGGATGAGGTCTCACCCGAGGTGTATAGGAAGGGCAGACGGAACCATGTTTTCGCCGAGGTAGGAGGAGAGTTGTGGCTGCACAGACTAACTCTATTGCGGTACTTAAACAAAAACTTTAAACATTCGGCAAGAAGTTATAACATATTACTTAATTGCAGCATTTATCATCACATTCGACATAGAATATATTACTTAATCACAGCATTTATCATCACAGCAACAGTAAGCAGACATTGCATCAAACAACATTCACACATCGCAACATTTCCCAAAGATCATACCAAAACATCATCATTATATTACTGTCGCGATCATATACCAGAAGCAAAACATAGATCTCCGTACCTAATCGTTCTTCTTTCTCTATTCTATATTCCCCATTATTATCCTCTAACACTTACAACTCTCATCTATTTATAGGCTTCTGCCATTACAATACTTGTCCACTTATAGCTGACTTCCTAACCGACACTCTGGACAATTGACCCAATATCTAACTGACTCGGTCCAAATGACCCTATAAACCTGCATACTGCAGTACTACTGACTCACTATTACATAATATATGGTCCAAGTGACCCAAAACCTGCCAACTATGGTATTCTTTAACACAAAATACTCCTTTCGCGCCCTCATCCGATGTGTTGCAGCGTCAGTGGTACCACAACATTTCCCCATCAAATCGCCTGCCAACAGGCCCCCAACATAATCTTGTGGCTCGCCCTCGAGCCACGTCAACTGCTGGACATAGTGCACTCAAACTGAACTATGTTCCGGTAGTTGTTCTTGCTGTATGGATCATGTGGTGTTGTCCTACTTCTTCGGCTACACTGATCATCGACTCATTTCCATGTACTTTGAACCCAATAATGGTCATTTCCTGACTTACTGTCATGTACTTGTCAAAATCATCCTCCAATCTCTTGGAATGGTACTGACGGGAAGAAAAAGAGGACGAACAGTACCAAGGTGCGAAATTAGCATATGACTCTGGCACATCTATTTCGCACTGGCAACTAGTTCCCACTGTGGGCGGGGAGCTACCACCCCAACCAGCTCAGGGGTCGAGAAGAGCACAATCCTTCGAACAACTAATGCATACTTAAACATGTTGGACTGGCCCTCGGCTCGGGCATAACATAGTGTAAGTGCACCCACCGTATCAAGGCGCTCAGGGACACTCATCGTTCGGGCTCGCAGGGCCCCTGGGGTGCTACCACAGGAAATGAAGTGAAGCATTTCCACAGCCTCCTTGGAATTCCTCACAACTCAACTCGTAAACTGATCAACCAGCATAACCACTCTATTTCAGAACAACTTTGTTGTAGCGAACTACCAGCTGCCTCGGCTACTTATAGCCGGACCATTCCCGGGTCATGACGGTGGGAATGACGCCCCACTACCTCTCATCTGTGTGTGCGAATCCACCGACTGGCACAACGGGGGGTGACCATGTTGTCACCAAAGATCTCACATGCTGACGTGTGAGCAATCTCCTCACATTGTGCTGATCATACCGGCCCAGCGTGCCATGTGCAAAACATGTCGTCGTCATGTGGTAATCCGGCCGAACCTGTCAGGTGCAATCATGTATATGGATTATGGGAAGTGGTCACAAGATATTAGTGGAACAATAGTCACAACACTGCCCCATACCCCCCAGATCCTCCGTAATCATCACAAAATCCTTCAACAAAATCTGTCGTCGGTCCTGGTCGCAATACTGCCATGAGTCTCCAAACTTGCGGCACAAGCCTTCCTGCTTGCGCATACCTTCTTCTGTTGGTGCGCCATCTACCACCAAGCAACCTGCAACACACACATTTTTTTTATTTTTTTTCGATGCGACTCAGACATCGCACCACTCTAAGCCCGATCGATAAGGCTTCAACCTATGACCATTTACTAGTTTGGGGAGCATCACCCCATCCAACTGCTGCAACTGAACTGCTCCACCTGAAGTAATACTATTAATGCGATATGGACCTAGCCAATGCATGTGCAATTTTTCTGGATGTTTCATAAACTTGCTATCGTATAATAACACCAAGTCGCCTTGCTGAAACTGTTTACTTTTGATGTGGCGATCATGCCATGCCTTTTGGCGATCCTTCTCCACCCCTTGGTGAAAGCCAGTGATAAATCGATCCTCTTCCAGCTCCACCAATTGCGCTAGATGTTCATCTAATGCTGCAACATCATCCATGCTTGTAACAGCCGCAATTTGTAGACTTGGAACAATGTACTCCATAGGCATAATTGCTTCCTTCCCATATACCAACTTAAAAGGTGTCTGACCAATCAACCTTTTACATGTGGTGCGATAGGCCCATAATACTGCTGGTATTTTCAGATCTTAGTCATCGCAGTTCGTATTGCACACCTTTTTCAACGCATGCGCCAACACCTTGTTAAACGCATCCACCGTTCCATTCGCCTGTGGGTGATATGATGTACCCTTCTTATGTTGTATCTGCAACTCCTCTGTCAATGCACTGATAGTGCGATTAAGAAAGTGGCTGCCTTGATCACTCAGCAATATCTTGGGGCAGCCGAAGCGAGTGATAATGTGATCAAACAAAAATCGAGCAGCCATTGCAGCGGAGCAATCAACTACGGGTGTTGTCTCAGCCCATCAGGTCAAGTACTTTGTCGCCGTGACAATATACCACGCACCTGTGCGTTTCCCTGGTGCAGTGATTGACCCAACAAAATCCACAGCCCATTTTTCGAATGGTTGCAGTGTCACTTGAGGTAGCAGCAGCATCTCGTCGCGTCTGGACGGCTTGCCAGTTCGCTGACAAACATCGCAAGACCGCGCATAGTCTGTCGCATCATTATGTAATGTGGGCCACCAAAGCCCTGCATATAGTACCTTCTGGGCAGTCGCTCGACCACCATAGTGGCCTCCCGCTACTTCATCATGTGCCTCAGCCAATATCTGTGCTTGCTCATGCGGCAAGACACATTTGCGTAATATCTCATCAGTGCCCAATTTATACAACTCTCCCGTGATTAGCTGAAAGTCAGCAGCCTTGACAACCAACCGCTTCTTCTGAGTAGTGGTAAAGTCAGCGGGCGTGGTGCTGGTTACCAGAAACTGAAGGATGTCATCAAAATATTGATTAGAGGCGGCAACGTGAAATAGTTGGGCATCCAGCAACCCATCTTCGATATTAGTCGGTTCCTCCCCTGTGTCAATCCGTGACAAATGATCTGGTCCAGCATTCAATCGCCCCGGTTTCACAATGACTTCAAAATCAAACTCCTGAAATAAGAGTAGCCAACGACAGATCTTTCCCCCCAACACAGGATTATTGACCAAGTATTTCAATGCAGAATGATCAGTAAACATTTTAAAGTGGCCACCCAACAAATAATGCTTGAATTTCTGCAGTGCATAAACCATGGCCAGACCTTCTCATTCTGTGGTAGTGTAATTGCATTCTGCAAAGGACAGCTTCCGACTGGCAAAAGCGATGGGATGATCAAGGTCGCCTTCTCCAGGTTGAGCGAACACAACACCTAATGCAATCGATGAAGCATCAACATGGACATGGAATTCCTTACTCCGGTCTGGAAAGACCAAAATTGGGACCGACACCATCTTCGCCTTGAGCATTTCGAAGCTATGCTGACATTCCGGGCTCCATTGGAATGATGCGTCCTTCTTCAACAACTTTTCCATAGGGGCAGTAATCGCAGCATACCCCCTAATGAACTTGTGAGAATATCCCGTATGACCCAAGGTCGAGCGCAACTGCTTAACAGTGGTTGGTGGTTGCAACCCCAAAATGAGCGCAATTTTGGCTGGATAAACTAGCAATCCCTTCTTACACACGATATGACCTAGCAATATCCCAAATGGTGCACAGAAAATACATTTATTCAAGTTCAACGATATCTGGTACTGTTGGCATCGCTCAAGCATTAACCACAGATTGGCTAGATGGTCACGAATCAATCCATAAACGGTCCAATCATCCATATATACCTGCAAAAAATTCTGAATAAAATCTTTGAATGCAGCAACAACGACCCGGGAGAATATCGCAGGTGCATTCTTCAAACCAAACGGCATTACCGCGTACTGAAAGCAACCCCATTCAGTAACGAAAGGTGTCTTATGGCGATCTTCCTTGGCAATGTGAATCTGATGGTATCCAGAGAATCCATCAATGAAGGAGTACATCTCCTGTCCACCCACTCCTTCAAGTACTTCATCAGTAAATGGGGTCGGAAAAGGGTCATGCAAGTAGGCATCGTTCAACTTTTGCAAGTCGACACAAATGTGCACTTCACCTGTTTTCTTGTCTTGCACCACCATAGGACTGATCCATTTAGACTCTTCCAAAGGTTCAATAATACCAGCATCCAACATGCAACCAAGTTCCACCTTGACCTTTTCTTTATGTCGTGGGTTCAGCCGATAAGGTCGTTGTCGGACTGGCTTAGCATCTAGTTTTAATGGAATCTTCATCTCTACTAAATCACCCAAGATTCCCTTCATTTCAAAAAACTTCGTGGGAAACACATCTTGAAACTCATGAAGTAACTCAGTAACTTTACTCATCATCTCATCATCCCAATAATCCCCAACATTAGCAAACTTGGGAGTGGCCTCGGTGCCGATATTCATCTTGCGAAGCTGCAATGGTTGACTGAACGGATTACTTGGCGCAGCAGGTGGGACCACATTGCGACTTCCTTTAGATTTGGGAATGTTAACATTCCAGGGATCATCATCATCCTCCGGCCCACCACTGATGTTGAAGCACTCCATGAGAGACTGCATCTGACAATGTGTGTGCAGGTTGACAGGGTAGGCCACCAGAACAACCTGGAGTACCACATCGTGGATGAGCTATAGGGCGTTATGAACATTAGGGTTGGCATCCACAAAAGTGAACGTATGAGTGAAATAGATCATCAACTCCCCCCATGTTGTAATGTCTCGGCGCAAATCGGTTGCAGTGTACCATGAGCACGACATCTCATCCAAAGTATGGATAAAAGCATGGACCCACTCATCTCTAGGTCGCGCTACCCATAATCATTGGCACTCCATCACATGATCACTAGGATTAGTCCGGCCATCATATTTTCCAGTGTGATAAACCTCAATATCGCCAAACCGAACCATCATCATCCTTCGACACTGTGACCAATCATTAATGAATTTCTTATGTGTCACCCACCACCATGCTGGAGCATCCTTCAGTGCTTCTTCCAACGCTAGCAATCGCTGTGGTTCTGAGACACAGTCTCCAAATTCTGTGAAAAAGTTGGTTAGGCCAGGAAACCCCTCATAGACAGGCAATGTGATCATTTCTGTTGCAACACGACATAAGGATTGCGTAACTAAGCCACATTTTCGGAATGGTACTTCATGCATTCGATTCTGCCAATGTTCCAATGCATCATCAGAGTCAGCAGATGCAGAGCTCTCGCTACGCCACTCCAACTCACCATAGGCAGTAGGATGAATATAATCTTCAGAAATATTAAATGCATGGTCCCATCTAGCAGGATCATCATCTTTTACAGGCTCCACGTAGCGGCGTCGTTCAGCCGGATCCAACGGGGCTATGACTTTGAAATCGTGATTCTCAAAGGTCATCATGCGCTTCTTGAAGTTGATGACAGATCCACTATCGTTAGCCCATCCAATCCCCAAGAGCCCCGGATAAGAGCTTCCTCCCTCAACCACTTCAATAACATCAAAGTCAGCATAAGTCTTCATGCCCTCAATATCAATCTTGAGCCGCAGAACTCGCCCAATGGGTGTTACCTTCGCATGGTTAGCCAACCAGAGCTGCACAGGAGACCAGCTCAATGGGGGACTCCCCATCTTTTGCCATGCTTGCTTGGTTAAGATGTTAACATTTGAACCAAGGTCAAGAATCATAGAGTCAACATAATATTCACCAATCTGAATATTCATTCACATCTCCTTCCCAGTCTTCCGTCGCTGTAGGGAGTTTACTGTCGACTCCTGCCGTCCTTTCAAAAATCACTGCAACCATCCCTCAATCACAACCAAGGAAGCCGGGTCTCGGGCCAACAACAGATAGCTTTCAAGAAACTTTTGCAATGTCTCTGGTAGTGGTGGTCGATCAGCGTCGGATGTAGTATCAAAGACAAGCGGCATATCGCAAACAACAGCCTTACTGCAGTCTTTCTCCAAGGTGTGACGTGCTTCCAGGAATCTTTCCCGCTCCATATCAATGTCGAAAGGTACCGTATTCTGACAAGCCAACCGAATCAGTGGTCGCGAACCATCTTCCCCAGTTGTCTTTCCTCCATGAGTGATAACAACCACCGAAGCATCTTGTGGTCGCAGTTCGACAGAAATGGTCGCAATATTTGCACCCTGCATCTGGTTCTGCTGCAGATTCCCTGGTTGATTGACATTTTGATTGGCATTCGGCGGTGATCGTGGGGCTGGTTCTGTACTGGTTTCTATACCAGATTCTGTAGTGGTTGCTGTGGCTGGGCCTAATTCTGTAGCTGCTGAGCATTCCCAGCCTGCCATCGTGCAATCAACTATGGGAAATTCTCAACCGTGTGATCATTACCAAAACAAAACGTACATTTATTCTGTAGCAATGGGAAGTCACGCTGATAATGCCCCCATACTGCACAGTGGTAACATTGAATAGGTCCATGACCACCTCGGCCTCCTCCTCCATAACAAAATCTGCCACTGCGTCCAACCCTGTATCCTCCCCAGTGGCCGCCCTATTGCTGGTATTGAGGTTGGTTAAATTGTTGCTGCATTGGTGCTGCTGGTATCCCTTGCCCTTGTGGTGCATACTGCGGTTGCTATACATATTATGGTTGTGGGGGACTCATCTACATCAGAGTGTATTGCGGCATGAATTGCTGCGATTGCTGTTGCTGTGGTGCAAATTGCATCTGCGGTTGCGGTAGTGGCTGGGATACCTATGGTTGAAGTTGTGGTTGTTGCACGGCGCGCTGATCGCCCTTGACGTAGAATGCATCACACATCCTCTCCTATAGCAACCCATATGCACAGCAATCCTTGTCATCATGGCCCATCGACTTGCAGAATGTGTAGTAAAGATTTCGCAGGGTTGTGACCATTTTCTGCATATATGGGAAATTATCATGATTGTGCCCAAACACCTGACAAACGCGACACCACGGCATACTGCCGCCATTCAACGGGTTTGGCGCACATGACAACAAATAATTACGAAAATCCAGGCAATTATCCTTTGTATGCCCTTCTCCTCGGCATCGCGTACACCATTATTCATCGCGTTCTTCCTTGTTCTTCTTCAAATATTGCAACTGTATAGTCAGGTTAGTGAGCAGCGTTTGTATCTGTGACATCCCGGCTGCATTATCTCCAATCGTTGACACCTCCAATCACATTGCAATCTCTAGAGCTTTGCTAGGCATCGATATGTTTTGCTGCATTAGTGGCAGCCGGATGTGGGGTAACAGTGCCGCAATGAACCATTCTTTATGTTGGACGGTGCTCATATCGAAACTAACCTTTGCCATCAGCGTCTTGAATCGCTGGTCAAAATCCCATACCGTCTCATTGGGATACTGCTTAATTTCCTTCAATTCAATAATGTATTGGGCCTCCGACTTAGGCCATCTAAATTAAGCAATCAACACATCCCGAATCTCATCCAGTGACTTCTTCAGGGCCCCCATAGGGACTAGAATAAGCTTCATGAACCAATCTAATGCACGACCTCGCAGAGTTGTGGCTAACTGTCCTTTCTTAGAATTGGCATCAGTGATCTGTTCCATGGTCTAGACTACTTCACACAAAAACCAATACTGTTCTAGGTTGTCTATTGCACTTTCATGGAACAACGGTAACTTAGCATCATCACCCACCATTCTGGGCTTCCTTCCTCCTGTCACTATGCTACTACCAATTGACGAACTTGGCGGTGTCGAAGTGGTATTTCTTGTTGCTTGTGAGTTAGTAAGCGGAGGTGTGGGTACATTGGTGCCAAGGTTTGGTCCTGCCTCTGTCCTGGGTGTAGCATGGTCGTCCCTATCAGGACTGTGAGGTCGCTTCGTCCCATGTGGTATTCCTTCGCGGTTTTGCGGTTCAATCGCAGCAGGAATTCTCCTGTCCTCTGCCTCTTCTCCTGTCGAAACCTCGCTCCTCCTCTTGTAAGACCACTTTCTTCCTCGGCTTTGCTCACAGTCTCCTCATGGTCTGCACCCATATACCCCTTACCATTCCATGTACCGTTCCCCAGCAGTCGTGGTACCCACGGCCTCCACCCACCAGGCTATCTACTGATCAAGGTGCATCTTTAATATACCCTTTTCACAGATTAGCATCTTAATCGACAGTTGGAGCGACAGCAGAAACCTTCCCCTTAGTCCTCGGAAGAAGTATCTTTCAGCTTCACTATAGGATTTCTCCGTGTCGACCGCAAATTCAGTGATATATCCCTCCAAGATGCTGTCAAGCCAAACTTCGACAACCCGTGATTCCTTATTATCGACTTCCTGTAGCTCCTTAATCAACTCCGGGGTCCAAGCCGTCAGCTCACCATCCTGGAAGTTCCTCTTCTAGAAGGTTAGCTTTGACAACCATTCGTACAGAATGACCGGGAATTCACAGAAAAACTATTCATGTGGACCGTCATGAATATATCTTCCCAGCCAGTGATCTACTGTTAGTAACGTGTTCTGGCTTTCTTCTTCAGCAAACTCCTGCAACTTCTGATCAAACCATCTCTATATCTCCGGCTTCGTCGTGTGCCACAACATGACCTCCTTTTACTCTGCACACAGTCCCGGCAACGGAACCATTTGTTGACCAACGCGACCTCAGTCGAGAGAGGTTCACCTCACTGTCGACACATACCGCAGTCTCCTTGGGCATTGGCCTAGGCAGGTTTGAGTCCACCTAGCAACACCCACAGAGTGGATGAGGTCTCACCCGAGGCATCTAGGAAGGGAAGACGAAACCATGTTTCCACCGAGGTAGGAGGAGAGTTGTGGCTGCATGGACTAACTCTACTACGGTACTTAAACAAAAACTTTAAACATTTGGCAAGGAGTTATAACATATTACTTAATCGCAGCATTTATCATCACATTCGACATAGTACATATTAATTAATCACAGCATTTATCATCACAACAACAGTAAGCAGACATTGCATCAAACAAAATTGATACATCGCAACATTGCAAAAATATCATACCAAAACATCATCATTATATTACTGTCGCGATCATATACTAGAAGCAAAACATAGATCTCCATACCCAATCGTTCTTCTTTCTCTATTCTATATTCCCCATTAGTATCCTCTAACACTTACAACTCTCATCTATTTATAAGCTTCTGCCATTATAATACTTGTCCACTTACAACTGACTTCCTAACCGACACTCTGGACAATTCACCCAATATCTAATTGACTTGGTCCAAATGACCCCCAAAACCCGCATATTGCGGTACAACTGACTCACTATTACATAATATATGGTCCAAGTGACCCAAAACCCGCCAATTGCGGTATTCTTTAACACAAAATACTCCTTTCGTGCCCTCATCCGATGTGTCGCAGCATTGGCGGTACCGCGACATTTCCCCATCAAACTGCCTGCCAACAGTGCCCTCTATGTTATCCTATAAAGGAGAGGAGGAAATGTTAATTGGAAAACCTAGAAGGATACCAAAACTGATAGTGCCCGCTGGTTGAATATGGTTAAAAAGATTAAGATATTGCTTCTCTACATCCCCGTTATTTACCTCAGTACAGGGAAGCCTAATCTCCTATAAAGTTTTCGAAGGCACATCAAGGTTCAAAACCCCATAAATTGGAACAATATTTTCCTGATCCACTAAGGGAACATTTAAATATCCATATGGGGGAGAAAATTGGTCGAGATGACTAATAAGACCAGAAGGGAGTCCCACAAAGTATTCACTACCCAACTAAACATTTGAAAGAGAGGGAATCTTTATAAACTTTAGAACTTCTTTAGGAGCAAGAAATTTTAAAAGGAGAGGAATCATATTTTTAACTTACTCATAAAAGTGTCACATATTCATAATCCAATGGAAATGGAAGATACATGTCTTGATTTGATACTTCAAACTCCCCCAAAGTTGAAGAAGATTCAGGTTTTTCCCTCACAACAAGTGAAGATAACCTTAGACATCTATTGCGAAGATGACCAATTTGGCAATAGTTTAAACACCAAAAGGGAACATGCCAATAATCCAAATGTTGAATAAAGGAGCCTTCGATCGCAACAACTTCAACTTCCTTCGGAAGCCCCTCTTCCATTTCCATTTCAACCAAAACCGTAGGCATCCTTTTATCACTTTCATTTAGGGTATCTTCCTCCACCATTATGAAACTCCCAATAGAGATCGCCACCCCCATAAACACCTCAAAAGACCAGCAATATAGATAAAACCTAGGGAGAAGCACCCATAAATGATGCCTCTTTAGTCTCTCCTTCCAAGGATCAGAACCGGAATTCCAATTATATAGAACCAATGAGTCAATACCAATAACCCAAATTTTATCCTTGATATTTTGAAGGCTATCTTCGATAAGAAAGTGAAAACAAACCCAACCATTCATTAACATATTAACTCTAGGCATATATCTGATAATTGGTTTCCATCTCTTAGAGATCCAATCCAAAATCTCTAGTACATTCATTTGGATATATTCAAAACGGACAAGAAAATATTGGGATGACAACCCCAATACCTTATCATAAGTAATATCCTTCCCTAATACACACAGGGATTTTCCTTTCTTTACTTTTTTCTGATTTCAACTGTCCTCTTCTTTTTTTAGCCTCACCTTTGAAAAGTCTCTTCTTTATCTCGAAACCCCCATTTTCTTATAGAAAAAAATTAGGGTTTTCATTTTCCATGGATAACATTCCCTGAGGAGAAGAATCAAGATTCTTCAAGGGTTTATGACAATAGGCATAACCCACAAAACTATTATGTATTGGCTTCAAAACCTCTTGAGACCTATTAGATTGATTCCTAATAGAAACAAACCTTTTTCACCCACATATATTATGGATTTAAGAGAAATAGGGGTTTTATCAAACCTATCCGACAAGGTCTATATACCATCCCCTAAAAAATCGACATAATTTTTTCAATTTAGCCAAACCCTAGTCGCATATTTGGCCAACAGATCTAGAGATAGATGCTTCAACAAGTTTGCATCACTATCAAACGAAAAGGTATAGTCTTTCACATCTGAAGAAATATCAATCCCATCATTACGAACAAAGTTATTTTGAGAAAGATGCACAACCCCATAAACGCTTACAGATGTCTTCCCATTTGGAGGACAACAATGAGGCCTATAATGCCTATGATTAGACCCCTAGTTCACCATATAGCTTCCTAAGCTATCTACATAAAACATTTAAGAATATCATGTACATGAAAGTCCACTTTTTTAACCCATTAATTCTGAAAACCATTTGCAAAATAATGATTAAAATGATTCCGCTAGTTATGACTAAAAACCCCGTAATCACTTAACCCAAACCACACTAGCATCCAAAACCTTGGATATATCCCTTAATAAAAAGAAAAAATCCAACAAAGAGTTCCCACTTTTTTAACAAGGTTGATACTAGGATTCCGATCTTGGAAGTTCGACTCCTTGGATGCCCAAGCGTCAAATTTCACCTAAAATTGCCATGAAAACACCAACTAGGGTTTTCAGATCGCCTTATAGAAATACTCATTCCTTAAATTGATTTCTTCTTATTTATATTTTACTTTCTAATTAACCTTTATTTTTTATTTATTTTATGATTTTATTCTCTGAAATTTTATTTTTGAAAATCAATTCCATAATAAACTTATATTAAATTTATTTAAATTTATTTTTTCAACTTAATTTCATTCTTAACTATATTATACTATCGTTTTCTAATTTCCTTTATCAACATAAGACATTTTTATTATATTATATTCTCCTCTCATCCTAATTTACTACTCTATTATATTATGTTCTCATAAATACTAGACATTATTTAATTTTACCCATTACAGTTTATTATAATTATTATTTAATTTAGTTTTTTATTTTTTATTTTGTATAAAGTACATAATATTCTTTTTTCCAGCGAAGACACACGGGAAACCCACCAATACTTCCCCACATTTCATGGATGGTAAGGATAGTAAACCCTCGGCCAACAACAACGGCTGGCCTAACCCATTAGGACTCAAGGCTTGAACTCGTGACCTCCCCCCGTACCGAGAGAGTGTGCGCACGTCTTACCAACTGAGCTAACCCTTGGGGCTATAAAGTACATAATATTCTTATTTCATATTGATTTAATTATTTATTATAATATACTTTTATTTTTTAACTATTGATTAATTTTGATCATTTCTATCATGTTTATTATAATAATTAATTACATTCAAACTTTAATTTTTTTTAAGGTTTATTTTACAAAGTTTTCTTTTGGATCTTATATTCAAAGGATGAAATTATGAATATATCATATATATCTCATCAACAATCAGCTCATTAAGTGATGTGATAAGTGTGGAGAAGTCTTAGGGAACAAGAGAATTATCCTTTATTTGGAAGATGAGGGTGGCCACCAATAATCAAGTTGTAGTCCTAGCTCTATTCTAAGATTTGTTCATCCTTATATTCCCAAAGATTCAAAATGTTTTGATTCTTGGAGATTCATCCATAGTGATTAGTCAAGCGATGATTGCTTGCGAAAAACTCTCCTCTCTACAAAATAATCACAAGAATTAAAGGTCTCACTAAATCCTTCAATTGCTTTGATTATCATGCAATTCACAAGAATATACCATGGCAAATAAAGGGGTTGTGCATCCCATCAACTCTTTCCACACAAATCTTAAGAACAACATGCTTCTTAGATCCCGCAATTGACAAGAAGATACTGGTATGGAAGATAGTAAAGGGGTTGTGTTAAATTAATGTTTATCATGAAAAAATGGAGGTGACCCTATCCATGTAATTATTCCATGAATTCAATCCACACAAACCTTAGGAATAACATGCAATTGAGATCAAAGTATAAATGGCACATGGCATTAATCAATGAGGGACACGCCTTTATATCTTCCACCCTCCCCATTCTCCCTCTACTTTTATTCGAGAAAAATAGAGGCATGCTCCATATTAAGTGTGATAGGAAAGTGTCGCCTCGTAGAGGTGGGATTTATCATTACATCGATTTCAATTTGTATGGCCTTTGTTATTTCATTTGTCTAGTAAGTTTTCTAATTGGATTCAGTCTTGACTCATCTCCAATGGAACTATTGTTTGCTATAGTTTTGTTGGTTCCCCTACCTTTGTTTGGCATCATTTCACTTTGTCTAGTTTATGTATGAATGGGCATAACCATCTCAGGAGGTGTCCCTATTGTGATGTATTAGATCGATGTTGAACTAAGGAGCCTAATTTTTCAAATTGATTTCATTCAAGCTATGATTACTCATCTTAATCACACTCCTCGCAATCAATTTGAGACTCAACTAACTAGGAATGTTGAATTGCAGTAAGGGTTGATTTACAAAGCCAATGGGTGGAAAAGCTATCAACCGACCACTATAATATGATTCGAGGATTTGCAAGAATTTCTTAATCTCTAGTAGCTCGACCTTCAAACACAAAATTGGCTCAGTTAAGGATGCAATTATAGAGCTAGTAACAATGTGAGATTTCAACATATGCCAAGAGGGTGACAAATTTTCATCACAACCACTTGAAATACACTTACTTAAAGGTGGTTGTTATTATATTATTGTTATATTGTTAGAGGTCATCATTACTATATTATTATTATATGCTCTTATTAAATTATAATATATTATTAAATATATTACATTGTATTTTCATTATATATTATAAATCAGTAATATATATTTTTTTATCATAATCGTATTAATATTATAAATGAGTAATACATTATTTATTATATGATATTAATTTTAGTTTGTATGCATAAATTTAAATTTATTATTCTAAATTAATCTAGTTTACATAATACTGTAACATGACATCTTTGATTTGGTATATATAACTTGTTATCTTATAATTTTCATTTTTTACCAAATTTCCTTTAATATCACCTATATTTTCAAAATTTATATCAAATTATATATATATATATATATATATATTATTTGCTTAACTTAATAGTATATTGTTGTAATATCAGTCTAGATCCATCTCAAACTCGGATTTATCAAGCACTGAGAGGGATCCAATTTATTGAGGTGTAAATTTTTTGTTTTATCTTAAACTTTTTACACCTCAAGAAAAAAATTACCCCTCAAGAAATTGGATCCCTCTCTTTTAATTTTTTTAATTATTTTATTTTTTATTTTTGATAAGTTATGAGCGAACATGAAATTTTTAATTACTTTTGATTTTTTATAAGTTATGAACCAACATGGAAACGTAACGTGACAAACGTGACAAACATTACAACATCTCCCCCATACTGGGTTGTAATGTAACGTGACAAACATTACAACATCTCCCCCATATTGGGTCGTAACGTAATGTGACAAATGTGACATGTGACATGTGACACCGTTACAGGATCTCCCCCATACTATTAAGTTTTACATTTTATTACTTTTGAAAATGTTACATGTGACATGTGACATGTGACATCCGTTACATGATCTCCCCCATACTATTACTTTTTATATTTTATTACTTTTGAAAACGTTACATGTGACATGTGACATCCGTTACAGGATCTCTCACATACTAGGTTGTAAGCACCTTGTTTACACTCAATGCAATTAAATCTACAAATCATATAGTTTCAAGTGAATATATATTTTTACTAACAAGTAGTTGGTGTACTTTGAATGAGAATAATCTTAGTCAAATAAGAGCTCACTAGTCACTTTTTCTATCAATCTCTCACATTTTCTACAAAAATGATCTCATTTGTGTCATCACAAAAATCTATATAAAAGAGTGAAAGTTTCACCTACCTATAAACTATATAAAAAACTTGGGCTATAGGTAGTTATCCACTTTATAATATAAGATATAATATAAGATACTGTCAAGTCCATGTTTAAATAGGTGATAGCCTTAGCATCCCCATATCCAGACTAAAAACCCCCCAGTTCCATAGGGTGCTTACTAGTCCATAGAGTGAAATAAATTAGTTTCCTTCATTCCTTATACGATATCGCTATGGAGGCGTTTATCTTTTCCCATTTTAATAGGTGGATCCTCCCCACTTAGCACCCACCCATTCCCATAGTTGTTGAAGCGCATCTCTACGACCAATGACTTTTTCTTACAACAATATCACTAATTAATTTAACAAAGCTGACATGCCGTTTTTTTTCTTAAACTCATATATATTAATTATAAATATATAATATTACTTATATTAAACTAAAGGTTAATTAATTCATTTTTAATTAAGTGTATGAAATATAAAAAAAATGTCATTCATATCTCTACATACATCACATGCCAGCTTATGGTTTTCTTATGGTTTTATGTATGGAACTAAATACATATGCAATAGTGGAAGTGTGCCCCTACCTCAATACCCACTATAGCATCTCAATTAGATAAATTTTGTCATCTTCATTAAAAACAAACACATATAATATAATATATATATATAACCGGTGGAAAATAAACCTCGTGTCTCATTCTCATTTTCCGACCGCTATCCACAAATCCAGCACAATCACTCGATTTGGAAATTTGAAAACAGAATGTAAATCCGCCACAATCAGTCGATTTGGAAATTTGAAAACAGAATGTAAATCCGCCACAATCAGTCGATTTGGAAATTTGAAAACAGAATGTAGAGTTGTTTTTATTGATTTAGATTTTTTTTTGTAAACTTCGAAAGTTTGGAAAAAAATTAAGAGAAAGTTTTATTGTGCATGAAATTTTAGAATACTGAAATATCTATTATTTTTAAATCAAGGATTAAAACGAATTGGTATTAAATCAAGGATTAAAACGAATTGGTATGCCATTTTTTAATTTTAAGAATAACTTAACGATTATAAATGGATTTTTAAATCTTTAGTTTTATGAAATGTTTATGCATCGTAATTTCAGTGACTAAATTTTGTGATACCAACAATCAGTAATAATATTAAAAAAAATGACAAAATATTGTTTGTTTAGTACAAGGAAAAATAATGCAAGGAAAAATAATCCCCCAAAAAATGTTGTAATGTTGATTCTTGCTACAAAGTGAGCAATATGCGTAGCAACAATAATGTTATTGTTGGATATATAAATATAGATCATTAATTTTAAATTTAATGTTGAAATTTAGATTGTTAAAATTAAATTTTATTGTTTATATTTTAATAGTAACATTAAATGTATTATTGTTGAATCTGTATTGCTCACTGTACAAAAAGTTACAAAAAGTTATGTAAGATAACATATACAATATTCAATTTTTTACAACAAAATCTATAATAAAAACCAATAAATATATGTACAATTATATATATATATATAATTTAAATCTTTACAATTGCTTTAGTATAGCCTAGGTACAGTCATAAATAACCTGCTGTCTGCCACATTTGAGGGCGGTATCCTTTAGCAAATCCAAGGTTTGAATCCAAGATCTTTGTGCTGCACCAACCACTAGCCGCCATACTGAAAAATTTATATATATATATATAAAAGAGGCATGTAACCTGTTTTTCTTATATAATTATAAGAACATTAAATCTCTACTCAGGCTTGGAATTTCAAATCCGGTTTGTCTGTCAGACAAAAATTATGACGATTTTCTGTATTATTCATTGTTATATTTAAATTTAATAGTTGTAATGCTTTTAATATTATTTAAATTTTGATTATTCAATAAACACTTGGCTGCAATTGTCAGGATATGAACCATTGATTTTAATCTAACTGTTCAAAATCGTCCTAACATTAAACGCCCTCTTACAATCTTAAATTCCAGGCATGGCTTCATTTACAACTATGGAATTTTTTTAAAAGCTGATTGGTGCTATATCATAAAAATAAAGATCAAAAAAATTGATAAAAAATAAAATTTGTGTATAGCAACTGTCCAGTGGCTAAGGATATGGACTAAAGATATGGATGGATATGGATAGGAAGTTTCCGTTTTTTGTTTTTTTATAAATTTTATTTCATATTGCTATAGGATATAGATGGAAAGTTTTTATTTTTTTTTTGCATTTTGTATAGTTTTGTTCCATTTTTTTTTTTTACATTTTGTATAAATTAATTCGATATTGTTTTATTACTATTCAATAAATTTTATTTTTTTAATTATAATTATCTATTTCTTTTATATTTTACTTCATAAATTTAAAAGGATTATACAACTTTCTAACATGTTTAATAGATTCTATGGAAACATAAAGAAAGATCTATATCAATTACTAAAATTGTAAATATATAATTAAAAATTACAAAAAATAAAACTAATCTTTCTATTTAAACATATATTTTAGTTTTTTAAATTACATTCAATAAATTTAATATAAATAAAAAACTACAAAAATTATAAATATATAATTTTCCCTCCATCTCAAACTACTTTTTATTTGCATGCCATAAATATAATACAAATATAAAAGTTATTTCTTAATGAGCGAATGGTGAAAGGAATAGTAAATCAAATTATGTGTTCTAGCTCAAAGAAAATGACATCAGTGGTTGGGTTGAAGCAAGATTCATCTTGTAGAGGCTGCACATGTTAGGGTCTTTTATGATTTTGATTATGGCAATCATTATCGACCTCATCTACTATGCATTTATTATTACACTTATCTTGCCCATGAGTCTCAGACAATTGCAACTTTTTTTTATGGTTCATCTCATCCATATACTCATAAAATTCTCCGCATTTATTATTACACTTATCTTGCCCATGGGTCTCCCACAATTGCAACTTTTTTTTTATGGTTCATCTCATCCATATACTCATAAAATTCTCCGCATTACATTTTTTGTTTCTTTGTTAATAGCCAAAATTAGGGGAATTTGTGAGTGGTTAGATTTTCTATGGAATGTGGAATGTGTTTTTCTAGTACTTTAAGGAAAATTAAATGACTGTGGATAAACACAAGTTTGCTATTTAAAAAATTTAGGAAATTTTTAGAATAAATTTTCGGATTTATATCTTATATTGAATTATATGTTATTTTGATTTGTCTAATGATAGTTTCCTCAAGCTAAGCACATGCCACTAATCTAAATCCATGAAAACAA
Organism: Larix kaempferi; assembly: GCA_027924585.1. Classification (NCBI taxonomy): domain Eukaryota; kingdom Viridiplantae; phylum Streptophyta; class Pinopsida; order Pinales; family Pinaceae; genus Larix; species Larix kaempferi. Next base: position 4,592,063 of record BSBM01000195.1, on the reverse strand, counting down.
CCTCATATTGAAAAAATATAATCCCAAAAAGGTAGATCTATTTGAATTTTGCTTTTAACGTTTGAATCTAGGTTTATGGCTGTTCAAAATTGGTATATCTTTAATCTTGTATTTTAAATTTGATTAGAAAATTTTGCATTTTAATTTGATGAAAAAAGTTTTGTGTTTTAAATTTGATGAGAAAAGTTTTACTAATTATTAGTAATAATTTTAATCTTCTTTCAAAAAAGTTTAAATGATTTAAACTTTTTCATAACAATTTTAATCTTCTTTCATACAAAAATTGAATGATGGCAAAGCTTTGAAACTAAATCTGGATGATGTCAAAGCTTTGAAAATAAAACCCGAAGCTAGCGAAAGAATATTCAAATAAGTCATATGCCCACACCATGGAGCCAATTTTTGTTGCAGCTCTTAATTTTATACGAGAGCACTTCAAATCAAATAAGATATACTCACATAAGAATTTAGTGCTAGTTCTTGAGTTTTCTTGGGTAGATAAGTGTTCACATTGAGAGGATTCATATTTCAAGTTAATGTGGAATATTGGAATATGTTTTTGTATGGAACTTAAATTTTTTCTTTTTTTTAATTTTTTAATTATATATTTTTTATTGATTATATATAATTTTAATTTTTATATAAGATTATATTATATGGTATAATTTATTTATGGGTATAAAATTTTATTTGATATAAAGATTATAATAAAAAATTAAATGGCATAATGTGAGGTTAGATTTCTATCAATGATATTTTATTATTAAAGTTAAAATTTCGATTAATAATATTTTATTAATAATTTTTATATAGATTATTATTTTTTCACTATTTCTTTTTTTCCTGGAAAAAAGTCCGTAATTTTATTTCAAAAAGATGATTAAAATTACATTCTGCAGATGTAGTAGAATCACAAGGATCCCTACATTTTCACATATTTCTGTCCCATATAAGCAAATACAACAGCTTACAAAGAGCTGAACCAAAAAAAATAAACCCAATCAAACTTCGCCACAAGAAGATGAATCTTGAACAGTAAAGAAACCCAAAAGACGTCTTCAAACCGAAACCCTCAACAGAAGAAACAACAGATCCAAGTCTGTGGACAAGCAGCAAACTCTGGATCTCCCAAACCGGTGAACTCAGCCAGCAACTACTGATGAAGAAAACAGCCAGACACCCTACGCCAGGTGCCTCCACCGCACCCCATCCATCATCCTGCAGAAACAACAATCAAAATTCCCTCCAAGAACCCTCGCCCCTCACCGCTCCCTCCTATTGACAGTAATATATGGAGAGCAGAAAATAAAGAAACCTCCAGGTTCTTGAATCTGCGTCTCCATTCCATACTGCCAAGATACAGGCGTAGCGGCCAGTCTCAGGGCGTGTATCCTGGAACGCGATCGACAGCCAAAGAAGCACGAAGGCGCAGCTTGTACCGAGATCGCACTGAGTCATGTGGCCAGGCACATCCAGAAAGATGGCAACCCTCGGATCGACGTGCAGCCCCGCCGTTGCTCTCGCTCGCCAACACACGACCACGATCAAGAAGATGCAGAGCCGGCCGCAGAAGCGATTGAGGCGTGCTTCCCTTCATGAGCGGATCGAAGTCCGACGAGATCGCAAGATATGCGATGGCAAAGAGGAAAGCTGCACAGGGTATTCGCTGGGGGTTACGAGGTGCCATAGCCCCAAAAGAGAGCCTGAAAAGTTCGAACCGCCGCAGCCACAGTAAGCCCGCAGATTCATACCATATGCACCCGAGAGGCCCTAAGCCAAATCCCTGCGATGCCACCGAACCGTCCTTCAGTTAACCTGCAAAAAACCAGTACAGGAGGGGCGGCTGGGCGAAGCCCTGGCCGCCCAAGCTACTGCAAATCGTAGGGTTTTCGCTCCCACTATTTTTTCACTATTTCTATGAAATGACATTTAATATATGAAAATGTCTAAAGTGCAACTATAGTTTTATGTTTTTTTTTTCTATTTATTTTAATTTCTATATGACGATTTTGTTTCAAATGAGAATAGTGTCATACCATAAAAATTAAGATTAAGAAAATAGACAATTTTTTTTCCAAACATCAATAGTAAATACATGGAAACTTCTATAAATGTAAAGGGTTTGAAGGAAGGATGACGATGGTTCTACCCAATCGGGATTCCATAATATCAGCTCTATGGGTACCCGTCACTTCAAAAAGGTTTATGCTCAGCCACAGGATGTTTCGGTGGCACAGATGATGAGCATCCTGGGCGGCTACTCCACGATGGTGTCGGACTCTGATAGCATTGCACTCACCTCTCCCGTCACCATGAAAGAGTTTAAGGATGCTCTAGGGCATTTACAACATGATAAGAGCTTCGGGCCTGATGGCTGGGTTACAAAATTCTTTGAGGCTTTTATGGATCTATTTGATTCGGATATTCTGGCGGTTTTGGAGGAATCACGGATCAAGGGGCAGATTTTGGCTGGTAATAATGCTAACTTCGTAGCATTGATCCTCAAAACTGATGAAGGACAATCCTTTGGTGAGTATAGGCCCATCTCACTTTGTAATGCTTTTTATAAGATTACTACGAAGGTGGTGTCGAACAGGATCAAGGGTATTCTGTCTTCTGGAATCTCGATCGAGCAACATGCATTTTTTAAAGGCAGATTGATACAGGATGCTATTGGATCCACGCACGAGATTCTTCATTCAGCTAAGACTAAAAGGATCTCGGCTGCTATCCTGAAGATCGATCTCCGTAGGGCATACGATCAGGTAAACTAGACTTTTCGATGGTTGGCTCTCTTCCAGGTGGGTTTTCCTTTGAATATTGTTAATTGGATTATGATTACTGTACAGTCTGTTTCTTTTGCTATCCTTATTAATGCTTCTACATCTTCCTTCTTTCGACTAGAACTAGGGCTTCGTGTGGGGTGCCCTCTCGCCCCTTTACTATTCCTCTTGGTTGTTCGAGGGCCTTGTGTGTGCCCTACATAAGACTTTGAACATGAGATCATTTATAGGTTTTCATCTCTCACCGGGACTGGTCTTTACCCATCTATTTTTCATTCACGACATACTGATATTCACTAATGGCTCTAAAGGTGACATTCTTTGTCTAAATGAGATTCTTACTTCTTTCACGGGGGCCACTAGCATGACTATCATTGTCACCAAATCTACCATTTATTTCTACAACTTGGAGAATGCCACAGCGGATTGGATTTCTAGGTTGTTTCCCTTCTCCATTGTTGATCTCGATGATGGCCTGCCCTATCTAGGTTTTAACATTTGACCCAACTCATATGGTATAAAGGATTGGGTTTGGCTTATTGAGTGTATTGAGAGGAATATTCATCTCTGGTGCAACCATTGGTTGACAAAAGGAGGCCGACTCAATCTTTTTAAGTCTCTCCTGGAAGTGACTCTGGTCTACTGGTTATCTATGGCTTGTATCCTTGCTAGTACGATCAACACTATTTGTAAAATTTGCAGCAAATTTCTATGGAAGGGAAGCAACAACAAATCTTTCCATTGGATAACATGGGAAAAGCTAACTCTACCCAAAGCATGGGGAGGGTTTGGTATCAAACAGCTTGGGATCTTTGGGCAGGCCTTAGTGGCTAAACATATTTGGCATTTAATCTCAGAAAAAAACCTATGGACAAAGATCATCATTCACAAATATATTCAGCCAATGTCTGTGGAGGATTGGTTCAGGACAGGGGGAGTATGTTCTCGTCCTTCTTCTATGATGTGGAAGACCACATTATCCACCTTGATGTTATTTCTAAGTGTATTCAATGGAAGGTTGGTGATGGAAAGCATTTACGCATTGACAATGACCCTTGGATCAAATGCAGGGATATTTATAACCTTCCGGACCATATGATTTTGAAGCTTCAACATTCTGGTGTTTTCTTTTTAGCACAAATTGCAGACCTGAACAATACCAACATACATCAACAGGGATGGTTGGATGTTGCTTATCTTCACTTTCTGGGTGAGGATCAAGTTGTATGGGATCTATATATTTTATCTTTAAAGGCCAGCTACATCTGTATCACACAAAAACCAGATGCACTACTATGGTCTCCTAATCCATATGGAGGAACTTATTCCTCTAGCATCGGATATACAATCCTTCTTCGACTGAAAGTACTGGATTTGGAACATTGTTGGTGGCACGAAGCTTTCTAGCCCATCAACTGCCCTCTCAAGATAAAGATATTTTTTGGGGAATCCATTCAAGATCGCATTCCTGTATGGGATCGTACACAATGATTCATTCACACTAGACCTGGGAGATGTCCCCTCTGCAGAGCACATAATGAAATGAACACTCATCTCCTGATCAATTGCTTGTATATCCAACATTTATGGCTTTATATTAAAAGGATTTCAGGTATCCGACATCTATGGACGAGATCCACGCTTGCTGAGGCCTTTCAATGCTGGAGATATTCACCATATGCACTTAGCTACCCTGATCTACCTTTTATCATTATATGGAACTCATGGAAGGCTTAGAATCAAGCTACTTTCCGGGACTGTCTCATTTCTCCTGAGACTACAACAATCCATAGTATGGAATTGGTTCAATTTCTTCCACCTATTAATAGGACCCTACATACTCGTGCTGTAACAGAGGTTGACATCAACAGGGACATCCCATGGGGATTTTTTTATGGATCTTCCCAAGGGACACCATCTCGAGGTGGTGTTGGAGGTATTATCTACCTATCCCCTTCGCATTGGTTTAAATTTGTTGCATCCACTGGATTTAGTGCCAACAATCGAGCAGAGGTTTTGGCTCTGAAATTTCTATTACATGTGACCATTGCGAGGGACATTAAGATTATATAGGTCTTTGGAGATTCATCTCTCATTATACAATGGATGAAGTCGAGATGGAAGCCCATGAACATTTCATTGTTTCCAATATATGAGGAGGTCGCAAGGATGGCCGCTTCTTTTACACAGATCTCCTTCTGCCACATTTACAGGGGACAGAATCAAGAGGCAGACGAGTTATCGAAAATTAGGCTCGATTTTGGTGATGGCATATGGAAGACTTGGACACATGCTCCTGGACAGCATTATGGCCCAGGGCCAATACAATTTTGATTTAATTTCTCATGCTTATGTAATAGGCTTGTTGCCATGAACTTAGATATGATTTAGAACTTATAGTACTTAGCATGATCTACTGAAGGACTTTTATGGATGTTTAAATACATTGGTCATTTTGTCATAAATAAATTGATGAAAAACTATTTCGAGTGACTACTGTGGTCATGTAAAATGTCTCTCCCTTATATATAGTAGATACACCTTTTTTCTCATGGAAAAAAATGTAAAGCTTTACTATTTTTTTATTTGTCCATTTTAAATATGAAACATCAAATTTCTTTCTTCTAGACTATGTAAATATGTTATTTTTTATTTTGAATATATTATTTTTATTTTTAACCTACTTTTAATGGTTTTTTATTAAATATTTTTGACCTAACATGTATTTTTCTAACTTTCTTGCTTTTTAATGATTTCGTTCATTTTTTTTTATTGAAAATTCATTAATGAAAAATAATCCCTAAACTTTTCTTAAATGCATTTTTCCTCAAATTTCATAATTTTAAATGCCATCCAGCTTGAGAATCAATCATAATTAAGATCAAAGATTGTAGTAATAATAAAATTAATTATCATATTGTGTATATAATTATATTAAGTTTGGGACTTAACATCGAATGCTTGTTTGGATGTGTTTTCGTTCATGTTATATTAGGAAAAGATGAGGCATAATTTTGCACAAAGTCTTGGATGCTCTTTTAGATGTTTTGGATATTATTTATTTTTTTAGGTATGTTAAATTGAATATGGTAACCATAGAATATGCAACATATATGTCAAATTGATCATAATTGTAAATGTTAACATGAACGTTACATTGAGTGTATTTTAATGTCCTCACATATGTATGTGTTAATGTTTAATGGCTTAGATATGTCTTTCTTATTTTTATGTCTACTCTTTATGATTTTTTATATAACTTTCCAGAATCTACCGAAGAAAGATGGACACAATTTCATGATTTTTGTTGATTTCTTTCCTAATACTAATTCCCTTTAATATTTGGTTTATTATAATCTTGAAAATTCATTATTCTCACAACAAGTTTGGGACGAATCGCTTGATTTGTTTTGAATGTCACAACATTTCTCATGTGGCTACCATTTATCCCACGTATCTTGGATTAGGAGGAATGTACCGACATATGTTGCAGGGGGTTAAACTCACTTTTGCAGGTGCAGTAGTTTTGTTAATAGTGGCTCTGATCTAGTTAACGTGATCCTCATTTTCCTTAGAAAATTCCTTCTCTTTTATTTCTTTTTGTTTGGTATAGTATTAGCCATTAGAGTTTGATAATGGGTTTGTTAATTTGCAAGGGCATCATATATCCCTAATGAAATAGATTCGACAAGCTTTAGATATGTTCCAAACAATGGCCTTATTCCTTGGTGAAAAATCGGAAAATGACATAATATCGGAGAATATGATATACGTGTCCATTGGCAGCAATAACTACGTTCATTTCTACTCACGCAGTGTCTCTAGAATTCAATTGATTGATTGTCCCTGGAAATTCAACCAGCTACTCATCGTAACCATCATTAACAAATTGCAGGAATATCCACATATATGTTTTGAATTTCATCATTAACAAATTGCAGGAATATCCACATATATGTTTTGAATTTTTGTAAAAAAATATAGAATGTCTCTCCCTTTTATGAAGGGCAATTTTAATAAATTTTTATGAAGGGCAATTTTAATAAATTTTAATGAGTACAATTGGATAGGCGGTTCTATGTGCCACCTCTTTTTCCTGTGGGTTCGACCTCTTGACTTGTTCCTAACATTTCACTGTATTGCATTCACTTTTTTTCATAATATTGAAAAAAAATTCGATGTATCTATTTAATTTTTATAAATTTTTAATTTATTTTTAATTTATAAATTCTTTTAATTAATTTTCCTTTATTTTAAAAAATCCTTACATAATTAAATTAATTTAAATGCATCATAATGAAATACTTTAATTTTGATAAGTATTTATTAGTCCCTTCTCTTAGGTTCCTTCTCGCAGGTGCCCAAGAACACTACGTAGTGGTTGTTCATCATGGTCGTCAGTTGTTGTAGCTGAAGCTGAACGAGGGAGAAGATCTGGGCTATTCCATCCAAAGAAATAGTGTCACCTACGTTTATGTGGGTAGTTTCAGTACTAATGTCATGTTTCGAACCATTTATTCTATGAAGTATTGGCTGCATATCAAATTCCATTTGGAGTACAATCCTTCCTCATCAATAACATGACATTGGTGCATAGTCCTTCTGGAGATAATGGAAATTATGGGATTGTAATTGCATAGTACTATTAATACTTATTGGTTGTGTAATTGCTTGCTAAATGTTCTTTTTAATGCATTTGGATTGAAGCTTATTGCTTTTCCAAATCTGATTTTTTCGGAAATGGTTGTATTTGCTACTGAAATTTACCTTTGTTTTCTTCTGAGACGAGAGTGAAAATTGTGTTCTGCCTATTTCATATGCCCGATTAACATTGTAGTCCAGAGGAAATGTATTCCATGTACATAATCATCAATTTCAATTTCTTCTAAATTTTTATTTCATTTTTTTTCAAAGGAAAGGACTTTACTATTCACAACCCTTGTTATTTTATTTATCTTTATTTCTTATTTTCCCATCCTAATTTCCTCTTATATTGAATATGTTAATTTTAAAAAAAAAAAATTAATATTATTTAAACTTTAAACTTGAGATTTTGATCTTCCTTCTTATTAAATTGATTTCTTCTTTATTATATTATGCTTTCTTATAAGCCCTTATTTTATGATTTATTTTTTTATTTTTTTTGGAAACCAAATTCATGATAATTTTATATTAAATTTATTTTAATTTAATTTTTCAACCTACTTTCATTCTTAACTATATTATAATATCATTTTCTTTTTTTTTTTGTTTGTTAACTTGGGGGAGTGAACCCGCGTAGGCCACACTATCCTCAATTGGTTGGATTTTGGGTGTGTCCTCCCAACTAGCTCCACCCTAAAAAGAATTGAACCTGGATTCCATGTTAACGAGACCCACACCTTAACTAAATGAACTAAGGATATTTGACATTTTCTAATTTATTTTATCAAGATAATTCAATTTCATTGTATTATATTCACATATCATCTTAATTTACTTCAATACCATATTATGTTCTCATAAATCGTGGAGGTTATTTCATTTTAACCGTCACCTTTTATGTTTATTATGATTATTTAATTTAGGGGTTTTAATTTTTTGTTAATTATATCATATTCTTATTTCATATTTATTTAATTATTTATTATAATATATTTTCATTTCTTACCTGATTCAATTCTTTATTATAATATATTTTCATTTTTAAATTATTGATTAATTTTGATCATTCCTACCATGTCAATTATAATAACTAACTACATTCAAATTTTATTTATTTTAAAGTTTATTTGTGTTTATTTCACAAAGTTGTATTTTGGATCTTTAAGAATAAATCATATAAACTCAACAACAATACGTTCACTAAATGGTGTGGTAAGTGTGGAGAACTCTTAGGGAATAACAAAATTATCCTTTGCTTGGGGATGAGGTGGCCACCAATAATCAAGTTGTAATCCTAACTATATACCAAGATTTGTTCATCCTTATATCCTCAAAGATTAAAAATGTTTTAGTTCTTGGGGACTCATCCCTAGTGACTAGGATTGCTTGGGAAAAACTCTCATCTCTACAAAATAATCACAAGAATCAAATATCTCACTAAATCCTTGAAACGCTTTGATTTTCTCCATGTTCTTAGATCATTTAATTCATAAGAAGATACCATGGAAAATAAATGGGTTGTGCATCCCATGAATTCAATCCACACAAACCTTAGGAACAGTATGCAATTGAGAACAAAAAATAAGTGGCCTAATCATAAGAATTAAAACTTTCACTGAATCCCTCAATTGCATTGATTTTCTCCATGTTCTTAGATCCTATAATTGACAAAAAGTTACCATGGAAAATAAGGGGGTTGTGTTGAATTAAGGTTTATCATGCAAAAATGGAGGTGACCCTATTAATGCCATTATCCCATGAATTCAATCCACACAAAACTTAGGAACAAGATGCAATTGAGATCGGAGTATAAATGGCACATAACATTAATCAATGAGTGATAGTCCTTTATATCCTCCTCCCTCCCCAGTCTCCCACCACACTTTTTCAAGAAAAACAAAGGCAATCTCCATATTAATTGTGATAGGAAGGTGTTTCCTTGTAGAGGTAGGATTTATCATGACATCGATTTAAATTTGTGTGGACTTTGTTATTTCATTTGTCTGGTAAGTTTTATGTGATGTCCCTTTCTAGGTGATCAATCTAGGCAGTTAATTGATGTCACCTAGGCCTAAAATATTTTATTTTTAAAAAGTGAAATTTTAGATGGTATTGGGCATTCCATGGTATTTTTCACAGTATGGAGCTTCAGAGAAAGATAGGAGGAGGGGCAATTCCTCATCTAAGCATCATATGCTTCTGATTTGATCTCTTCTGAAGTAGCCTGGTGAACCAAGGTTTTTGTTAGGGTTTGGAAAAGCCCTTCTATTGTCAATATGTTTTCGGTGGTGTAAGATTCCACCCTACCTATACATAAGGGAATCCACTCAAGGTTTCCATTTGAGATTCATTCGCAATTGATATTCATTTCACATCTTATCTTCAGATTTTTTGTTGGGGCAATTTGCTTGGGCCATTTTATTTAGAGGTTGAATTCCTCTTGATTGTTTGTGGGATTTGATTGCCAATTCATGGCACTCAAGGCCATGGGGATCAAAGAGGGCCAACCCTTCATTTCTTGTTGTTTAGTGGAGGTTGAATTCCCCTTGAAGTATTGTGGTGATAGAAGGGAGGCAAGACCTACCTTGTGAGATAGTGGAAGAGGGAAAAAGTGGTGATAAGGGGTCAACCATATATTAGTTGGTCACAACACTAGTAGAGGAGCGAATAATTCAGTATTACCCACAATGTTTAGATGAGCTGGTGACAAGGGAGAGGCCGCTAACCTCTAGGGAGACCCTGACCCTCAAAATTGAATTGTGAGGCTCATTTATATAGGGTTCATTCTCATAGGAGCCGAATTATTTGCTTATAGTAGAATTCGATTGTTGGCAGGCTCAATTTATGATGGGTGATTTTCTTAGAAGGAGATTAATTGATTTGTGAGGAGGGTGAATCCTTATTGGGAGAGACGAATCTTCTTGAGAGGGGTTGTTATGATCCTAGGGAGCCATATCTCTCGAAGTGAATATCAAGATCATCTAAGGAGAAGCTAGATCTATTTTTTGGGGTTGAGTTTTCATAAAGTGAGAAACCAAAGACACTTAGAGGGTCGAGTTCCAGTAAAAGGAACATTTGGGAAGAAAACCAAATTGTGGTGAAGACCAAAGTTGCTGAAGGAAAGTCGTAAAATTTGTTGTAGAGTTTTGGCATCATGTTCCAGGTTCATTATTGTTGTGTGTATTAGTATCCTATAGATACCATAACAACCATTAGTATTTGTATTGTTTTCATCATACTCTCTATTCATAATAAAATTCCAATATCTCATGTGCAATTAATGTGATAGCGATATGTCTGATAAATGTTTTATTGAAATGCAATATGTTGATGGAAAGTTATAAATCAATATAAATTGGAAACCATTTGACCAAATCACACAACGAAATCAGAAATTGTGCCTATAATTGCATTGTGGATATTGCAGTGGTATCAAAGTTGGTTTTCCTACCATCTTGAGGGGAAAATTAGTGAAGAATATTTCAAAATTTTAAGGGGTTATTACAATGGTTTCAGAAAAGGTGAAGAAAGAGATAGAAGGCTAAAATTGTGCCTTATGTCCTGGAATATCTAGCATTAGATGGGAAGATGAAAGAAGCCATATCCTTTCCAGAATATTACACCATCAAATCCAAACGCAGGAACAAAGAATTATATGAGGATTCCTTTAAAGGCATGGGGAAAAAATTGAGGGGAGATGAGCATGAAAGAAAACAAAAGAATCATTCAACTAGCCATGCTGAGGAATTGCGCATAGAGTAAGACCAAAAAATAACATATGATTATGATGACACCCATATAATGGATGTGAATGCCTATGATGTATCTTCCAAATCATCAAAAGATGAGGATGCAACAACTTATAATGACTATGGGGATGTTAAGTAGCCAACTTCTTTCCTTATGTATGATGCTGACGATGACATGGATTAAGTTCCTCATCCTATTTATGACCTGTATGATTATGCATGCATGATTGTACCTGGACATAACAAAAGTTGAGAGCTATGTAAGAAGGAATACAATGCACGAGCTGAGTTGGAGGATGAAAAATTAAATAAGGATGAGAGTCCACATGAGTCCCATCACTGCATGGTGTTGACTAGTGACTCAGTTGATCCTTTGTGCAACAACCCACACCATGACAATTAGATGACATTGCATGGTTTGGAGAACCAATTATTGGTCACAGAGGAGAAAATTGTACAGGTGTTGACGAGTGCAGATGGTTCCCATAAGTTTATTAAAGATATTATGTGGAAGATCCAATTGGAGGAGAGACATAAAAGAGTTATATAAATGGTCACTAGTACCAACCACGCATCATCAAAGAAGCACTAGAGTAGATGAATTCCAACTATTTTCATTTTTTCATGCATAGGGACCTTTCTCTTATGTTCACAAAAGACAAGGAAAGGGAGGTTGAGGAGCTTTGTTACCGGTTTAGCTTGGCACGTTCTTCATCATTAACAACAACAGAGACTGCACCATCTTTGAAAGTCGTGACACATGAGGACATTAGTGGAACTCATGGTTTGAGGGAGGAGCCTCTTGTGATTATTCTACATGAGGAGCATATAGAGTTATAGGTGATTGGGGAGAGTTTGGACACAGAGAGTTGTGACCATGCTCTTGTTTTGTAGTATGGGGATCCTGATATGCTTCTATTGAAGAAGGCACTAGAGGCCCAAGGTTTATTTATGGAAGAGATAGTTGGGCATAGTTCTAGTGGAACAGCTAGCATGAGAGTATATGCATCCATAGATTGGGTGGAAACATATATGATGGATACGGAGACACACTAGGATATCGGCTCAATTGGCATTAGTGTTTTGTTTCCTACAGTAGTGCATACAAGATACTTGATGGCATAGGAGGTCACAATTGTATGCACTAGTACATAAGAGGGTACACAAACACACGTTGGTGTACAGTGTAGCTTCAAATTGTTTCCTCCAAGGAGACCTCCTAACATATTCCTTCAAAATACATCAGTTTGACGTTTCCCTTGATCGATGAGTGGATGGGTGAACCTCAATGATAAATATATACCTCGATGGATGATTTTCAATGGGTATATCATTAGTTGAGGGATAGAGAGACAAACACTCATGGTGTTTCCTTCAAGTTCTGCTATGAGTTATGGGTCACACCATTGGGATTGACCGATGCACCTGACATTGCTCAATCTTACACACCATTGTGGGGGTTTCTATTAACATTATTTGATGTTTCCATTATATGTACTAGTACATGGGATGAGTCACGGGGTACTATGTACATGGAAAATATATATCGTTTGGACTATGTGGCCATTGCGTAGGGTGCACATGAGGATATATAGGGTGTATTGGATTGGTTCATAGATATTACAACTGACAAAGTAGGGGATGACATTCCCTGCTACAGATTGTGTATGTGTTTAGTTGTCGAGTCGTCACTTAGGGAGAGGATCAAAAGGGTTAGGAGTGATTCAAATTTGGCAGAGCTTTATCGATACTTGCACGAGTATGAGGTACCGCAAGTTCTATATATATTTGCTAAGGAGGTGCTTAGACCCCATGGGTTACTTGAGCACATGGATAGTGATTGGGATAGTAGATTTCTCGATGCAGTTTGGCAAGAGTTGAACATATTAGAAGGATCAGAGTTTATTCTTGGTACTTAGTTTCCACCAAAGGGTTGCATTTTAGGGGCTTGGATCATTAGGATTCCGATGATTATTAGCATGGCACAAATATAGTCTATAAGAGTTGAGTTTGGTGGATCACTTCCTATTTGGTGATGGGATCTAGGAATTCATCAGAGCAATGGATTGCTTCAAATTGTTGAGTTGATCAACAGAGTTGTCATGGTGATTGGTCTACTATATTTTTGTGATGTCATTGAAAGAGAGGTTGAAACTCCTTTATGGAAAAACAGGATTTCATTCTTGGCATTCAAGATCGAGTCTGATAGTGGAGCCGAAACAAATGAGATTTTGAGTCTTCATTTCCTAGAATTTATTCTTGGGAGCTTAGGCTTGGATGCATGAAGGAGTGGTATTTTGGGGATTTGTACAACTTATGATTGCTTGGATTATTAGGGGAATCCATATGGATTCTTTGTTAGGACCTAGTAGACCATTGCTATGGGTAGAGGATGTTTCACATCTGGCATACTAGTTTGTGACCTTGGTTACTTTACCACTTACGAGAATATCCAAGAGAGGTTTGCATTGAGGGACATTGTTGACATTGTCTTGGGACATATGGGGGAGTGTACAAATTGATGCAGTCTTTTCCCATTTCAAGGCCAAGTAGGGAGTGCATATTGTTATCTTGCATCACAGGTCTTCCAAGAATGCAAAATGTAGAGACTGACTAGTTATTAGGACTCATGCACTTTCCGGTCATGTATTTGGAGTATAGGGAACCATGGGTGATAGAGATATATTTTGAGGAGATGGTTAGAGTCCATGAGAAGTTTAGGCTCACTTCTAGTGATCGGGATATATTTTCTTTCTTGATATTCGAGATCGAGTATGGAAATGGATTTGTAGGACATGACTTCACCTGGATGATTATGAAAACCGATATTCATGGTGGTAGGTTCATCCGTTACAGGTACCTCATCTTGAAGTTCTAGGAGAGGAAGATGCGGATGGAGCATGACAGACAGATGGTTATGATCAGAGTGGCACAATGTTAGCATGATGTTCCCTTTCTAATATTTTTGCATGGGACCCTAGGATTTACATATTAGACAGTTTTGTAGTTGACACAGAGAAAATAGCCATTTTTTGCTTTCATGAGATGGATTCACAAAATATTTTATTTTTAAAAAGTGACATTTTAGATGGTATTGGGCATTCCATGGTATGTCCCATGATATGGATCTTCAGAGGAATATAAGAGGAGGGGAAATGCCTCATCTAAGAATCATATGTTTTTATTTGATATATTATGGAGTAGCTTGGTGAGTCGGTGTTTTTGTTAGGGTTTTTCCAAACCCTTCCATTGTTGGCTTGGTTTCGGTGGTGCAAGATTCCACCTTAACTAGACATAAGGGAATCCACTCAAGGTTTCCCTTCGAGCATCATTGTCAATTGAGCTTTAGCGCCAATTGATCTTCATTTGACATCTTATCTTCAGATTTTGCGTTGGGGCAATTTTCTTGGGCCATTTCATTGAGAGGTTGAATTCCTCTTGATTGGTTGTGGTAATTTAATGGGATAGTTTATGGCACTCAAGGCCATGGGGATTGAGGAAAAGCTATTGTATTGTCCCCAAGTTTTTCTATGGACCACTCTATTGGACTAGGGGGATGCATTGACCTAATTCACTTGGTAAAGTCATCAAAAATTATCAAAGTGGTGATGTGTATAGTTGATGTCCAAATTGTAAAATGATACAACATTAGGAAAAATTGGACAAGGATGGCGCATAAGGAGGTTGATTTGGGACCCACATGAGTTGTAACTCCATCAAATTTGAATTCTAAGGTTTCATTGGACACAATTGGGAAAGGAGGGTGCATTAGTGGAGGAATGAATCAAAATATTTGGGGTAAATCCCATCCAATGTGGAAGGAATCCTATCATGGAGGAATCTCATGGGTTGTAACTCCCTGGGATAAAAATAGAAAATATATGAGAACCTATGACATCTTTGACAAATTATGACATGAATCAGGTCCTATGACAACTTATGACAACTTATGACAACTTATGAAAACCTATGACATGTTGCGGGTCCTAAATTTATCCAAAGAGGGCACTAAAGGAGAGGGGTGGGCCCATATGCTAGTGTAACTTCCCCAAAATCAAGCTAATCCTCTCTAATTTGAATTTCCAAGGTAGATGAAGTTATTAAATGGAAAAATAAAATTAGAAAGGAATTAAATTAGTCCCAAGGTGTCATTATCTCATAAAAATAACATTTATTAATATTTTATTTAATATTTGTGACATAAATCTAGAATGAGGGGGAAATTCTCCATGAAGATTTATTAAAGGGGTGAAGATACAAGTGAAAGGGATTTTAGTCATCGGAATTTTGGTATTGGAGAGACATTGATCTTCTCAATATTTGGATATGTTCCCCTTTCATTTGTAACTAGTGTCGGTGGTGAAATATCCCACCTTAGCTAGTAGAGGGGAGGAGATCCCCTAGAGATCTCTTCATTGTGCTTCATAGTTGATTATTGAGAGGAGAAGTCACCTTAATATTTCTCTACATAGATTAAATTCATATTTCTATGTCAATTTTTAGTAGTTGGGTCGAGCTCATGTTGGTGTGTTTGAGATTTAGTTTGTAGCAGTGAAAATTGTTGGTGTTTTCTGGAATTAGTAGCTCGTGTTGTGGTAGCTATTGGTGGAGGAGACCGCATCTATGGTGGATTAAATATATTTTTGGTTGTTATATGTTCTATATGAAAATAATATCAGTTTGGGGGTACACCTGAGAGATCATATTTGAATTTTGGTGTCGAAATATTGCCTGTAGAGGGTGCAACAGTGGATGGAAGTCACTCATTTGAAGCAATAACTCTCCCTCTTTTCTTTGTGGTTTTATAGCATCCATATCTACTCTCTTTGCAGAATATATCTCTTTTTATTTCAACCTGCTATAGCATCCATTGATGTAATCTATGATGGTGTCCCATTTATAATAAAAATCACACTATTTTTCCCCATATGTTGTCCAATATGCAAACAATGGTGAATCAATGAGTAAATGATTATCTATGAGAAAATATGTTTAAATATGTTTGTATAAACTTAATGTTTTGCTATGAAACCTTCATATGAGTACCTAGTGTCTATTAGCAATCCATTGTTCTTGATTGGTGTGTTTTTGGAAGCATTTGGGTTTGGTTTGGAAGCTCTATGTTTGTGTGTGTTGTTAATCTTGCACCAGTGATAAGGGAGGATAAATTCATCTTCCGATTCAAATATTTCTGTATGTTTTTTGGTTATGATACCTGTTCCATTTCATCAAAAGTGTCATTTCCATTAGGAAACACTTTTTTTTCACTCAAAAAGGTTTTGATATGCCAAAGTTATGAACACTTTAACAGTCGGTTTATTGGTACCTTTATGCTTTGTGCACTCTCACTTAGAGATGTATATGCAGTATTGACACCAGTGTTCAAAAATTCCAATAAAGGTTCTTCAATTCTATTGGGGAGTCATTTATATGAGTTTGTATATTATCAAGTCGAATTGGATGTGTTTGGAAGGATTTGGGTCAATTAGGATGAGTTATAGTTTGATCTATGTAAAAATATGCAATTTTTTATTTTGTAGCGAAAAGTATGTTATTGTTTCACCATCATAACCAGTTGTGGAAGTGCTCAGTGGGTCAATTTGATGAATTGGTATGTTTAGAAACCTTTCATACAATTTTTGGGAATATTTGAGTCAGCTTGGTGGTGTTTGGGAGCATTTGAAAACAATACCTTTTTATAGTAGAACTTGACTAGTTTTGCCTAGTTTCGAATTAGGGTCTAGTTGGTTCAAAACTTTTTTTGGTTCTGAGGGTTGGGTACACTACAATGGTATAATAGCATGGTGTTAGATTTACATGGGAACTAAAGAGTAATTTTGAATAAAATTTGAATATCAAGCTTTCAAAGAATAAAATTCATCCATGTCTAGATTTGTAGATGGCAGAATGTTACCATTTTCCTTCCTACCTTGCCCATTAAGGAGGAGAAGCTTGAGTGGGAAAGGTTAATGAAGGGACATGAGAATTCATTGAAGGAATTTGAGAAGACACAATAGGATTTAGATCATATCTTGCAGTAATGTAAATCATTGTTACTAGAATGCTCTCCATAAAAAAATTATGGTGAGGATGTTTGGTAGGTTTGCGAATAGAGCACTCAAAATTTGTTGTGATGAATCTAGTTCAAAAGGTGGTGTCTCCACTATAATTGTTCAGCCTTGAAATGTACATGACGATAGTAAAAATCATCCATCATGTGGTAGTCCTAAAGAAAATGAAGCCATGTTAAAAAAACCCTTTCAACCATATGAAAGTTTGGATAAAAGGGAAGCACATATTGCAACCTTGAGTCTTCAGGATGAACTCAAATTGGAGGAGAATACCATCATGGATGCACAACATGGGAATTATGAAGCAACAACACAAAGGTATGATTACAATTCTAATTTCTTAGCATCCATAATTCCTTGCAGTAGTATGATATAGAATCCATTTCGTGTAAGAATGTTGGTCTTCTAGAGTCCTCTAATGTTGGTCTTGTAGAATCTTCTAATGCTGATTTGAGTGTCAAAGATGACTTGTGTGTTGTGGATTCATGCCACAAATGTTATGATTTTGTATATAATCCATTAGTAAATGTGAACAAGACACAAACCTTGGGTAATGAAAGGGATGAATCAATTAATGAGAGCTTGCATGATCCACATGAGTTGGATGGTCCCTTACGTGACAACATACACAATACTGATAGAATGAGATTTCATGACTTAGAGAGTCAATTTGTAGTCACAAAGAAGAAGATGTTGCAAGTATTGACAAGGACGGATGGTGCACATAAATTTGTTGAATACCTTATGTGGAGGATTGAGTTGGAGGAGATACATAAAATTTTTGTTGAAGGGGTCACTAGTTCCCAACTGTGCATCATTAAAGAGGAGTTGGAAAGGATCAAATCAGATTACTTGTAGATATTTATTGACAAGGACCTTGCTCTAAAGTTTGTTGAATACATGGACATGGAGGTTGAGTAGCTTCCTGAGGACTTGATAGGATCACATCCTTCATCCTACACCTCATATAGTTATTTGTGTATGGCTGATTGCATTCATGATTTGATGGAGGATCCTTATGTGAGGATTGAGCATGAGGAGCATTCAGATTTGCAGGTGCTTGAGGAGAAATTTGACATGGATAATGTTGACAAAGTACTTGTTTTTCATCAAGAGGATCATGAGATGCCTCTATGGAAGAGAGAATGATTCATGGAGGAGACAGATGTGTACACTTTATATGGAACAACCAATAGAGGAGGTTACACATCCATGCATTTGGTGGATAGATGTATGACAGAGGCAGATACACATTGGGTCAGAGCATGCCCGTCGGTGTTCATCCTTATGAGTAGAAGTAGAGGCATCTATTGTTGTTATATGATTCCTTAATTATGCATGGCAGGACATGTGAGTTTAATCCAATTCAGTTTGATGGGACTATTCACATTAATATGAGACATATGACTAGTGTGCATATTTCACAAGAGGAGCTTCATGTTATACTAGAGAGTCTCACAGAGGTTCGGATGAGCATTGAGAGTGATGAACTTCCAATTTGGTGGTGGGATCTTGGAATTCCTTGGAGTGACAGATTGCTCCAGGTGACAGTGATGATGTTTGGAGGAGTGCAACAAAGACAGTGGGATCCTAGTATTGTTGGGTTCAGGTGTCTTAGACACTCTTCATTTCTCAGATTCATTTGTGACCCTTTGGGACTCAGTTGTTTCAGCTAGGTTGTTGGAAGGACAATTGGGGAGATTGAGCTATCTCTAGCGGCGATGATTATGATCAGATTTGTGCAACAACATCATGGTGGTTCCATTTTTTAGATTAGTTAGGGATATTAGAGTTATAGTGCATGTCATATTTTTAGCAGCAAACCCAAAGTTGAGAGTCAATTTTGGATTTCATGTGAGGAGATTCTTAGTAGACCAGTTGTTGGGGAGTTGATTGAATGGTTGAAGTATAGATTCACTCTTATTATTGGCATTGGTTTGGATTTTCCTATGCCAGTACCTTGTAGGACCATACATTGAGCATATTGTACTTCACCTCCTTTTGATTGGAATGGTACCATGCCATCATTTTCAACCTTAGTGCAGTTCAGATTGCGGGATGTAGAGTTGATGATTTTGTCCACTTGAAATTGTAGCCTTATGAAAATTCATCACTAAGGAAGGAGGCAGAAAAATCAATGAGCATAAGCTGGGGAAGAAGAAGAAGAAATACCACTCCCGGGTTTAAATTGCTGGAGGACAAGCAATATTGGGCGGGAAGGACTGTAATGTCCCAAAAATTTTGGTATGGACCACTCCATTTGACTAGGGGGATGCATTGGCCTAATTCACTTGTTAAATTCATGAAAAATTACAAGTTGGTGATCTGGGTCAAATATTTGTATAGTTGATGTCCAAATTGTGAAATGATGTGACATTAGTCAAGATATGACAAGGAGGGAACATAAAAAGGTTGAGTTGGGCCCCACATGATTTGTAACTCCCTCAAATTAAAATTATAAGGTGGAATTAGACACAATTGGGAAAGGATGGCACACTAGTGGATAAATGAATCCATATATGTGGTGTAACACCCATCTAAGGTGGAAAGAATCCTATTATAGAGGCATCTCATGGGTTGTAACTCCTCGGGATGAAAATAACAACTCTATGATAACCTATGACATTTATGACAAATTATGACAAGAATCATGTCCTATGACAGCTTATGAAAGCTTATGACAACTATGACATGTTATAGGTCCTAAATTTATCCAAGGAGGGCGCTAGAGGAGAGGGATGGGCCCACATGCTAGTGTAACTTCCCCAAAATCAAGCTAAGCCTCTCTAATTCGAATTTCCAAGATAGATTAAGTTATTAACTGGAAAAATAACATTAGAGAGGAAGTAAATGAGTCCCAAGGTGTCACTCTCTCATAAAAATTACATTTATTAATATTTTATTAAATATTTGCGAGAGGATTCTAGAATGAGTGGGAAATGCTCCATAAAGATTTATAAAAAGGGTGAAGACACAAGTGAATGGGATTTTTGTATTGGAGAGTCATTGAATTTCTCAATCTTGGGATATGTGCCCCTTTCATTTATCACTGGTTTCGGTGGTGAAAGATCCCACCTTAGCCAATAAAGGGGAGGAGATCACCTAGATATCTTCAATGTGTTTCATAGTTGATTATAGAGAGGAGAAGTCACATTCATATATATATATATATATATATATATATGATAAATTCATATGTTTATGTCCATTTTCAGTAGTGGATTCAATTTCATGTTGGCGCACTTTTGAGATTTAGTTTGTAGCAGTGAAAGATTGTTGGTGTTTTTTGGCATTGGCAGCTTGTGTTGTGGTAGATATTGGTGGAGGAGAGCGCATCTATGGTGGCTTAAATATATTTTTTGGATATTCTATGTTATATATGGAACTCATATCTGGTTTGGGGCACACCTAAGAGGGAATATATGAAGTTTGGGTCAAAATATTGCTTGTGGAGGGTGCAACAGTGGATGGAAATCACTCATTTGGAGCAATAACTCTCCATCTTTTCTCTATGCTTTTGTAGCAGCCATATATACTCTCTTTCCAACATATATCTCTCTATATTACAATATGCTATAGAATCCATTCATGTAATCTCTGATGGTGTCCCATTTATATTAAAAATCTCAATGTTTTTCCCCATATGTTGTCCAATATGCAAGCAATGGCAAATCTATGAGTAAATGATTATCTATAAGAAAATATGTTTGAATATGGTTGTATAATTTTATTTTTCTTTGAAACCTTCATATGAGTCCCTGGTGTATATTATTAAGCTATTTGTATTGATTATAGTGTGTTTGGAAGCATTTGGGTTTGGTTTGGAAGCTCTATGGTTGTGGGTGTTCTTAATCTTGCACTGGTGATAAGGGGGTCAAAAGTCATCTTTTGATTATGTTGTTTCTGTGTCTTCCGGGGTTATGATACCTATTCCATTGCATTGGGAGTGTCATTTCCATTAGGAAACACTTTCTTTTTCACTCAAAAAGTTTTATGTATGCCAAAGTTATGAACACTTTACCGGTCGGTTTATTTGTACCTTTATGCTTGCGCACCCTCAGTTAGAGATGTCTATACAGTATTGAGACCAGTGTTCAAAAATTCCAATAAAGGCTCTTCAATTTTGTTGGGGAGTCATTTATATGTGTTTGTATCTTGTCAAGTCGAACTGGATCTATTTGGAAGGAGTTGGGTCAATTAGGAGGAGTTATAGATTGATTTAAGTAAAAATATGCAATTTCTAATTTTGTAGCGAAAAGTATGTTATTGTTTCACCATCATAACCAGTTGTATGGAAGTGCTCAGTGGGTCAATTTGATGCATTGGGATGTTTAGAATCCTTGCATGCCATTTTTTGAAATATTTGAGTCAACTTGGTGGTGTTTGGGAGCGTTTGGAAACAATACCTTTTTATAGCAGAATTTGACTAGTTTTTCCTAGTTTCGAATTAGGGTCAAGTTGGTTAAAAAAAAAATTGGTTCTGAGGGTTGGGTACATTACTCCTGCCCTCCTTTTATTCTTTTTAGTGGAGGTTGAATCCCCTTTGAAATACTGTGATGATAGAAGGGAGGCTGGACCTACCTTGTGAGCTAGTGGAAGAGGGAAAAGGGGGTGACAAGGGGTCAACCTCGTATTAGCTGGTTGCAGCACTAGTAGAGGGGACGATAATGGAGCAGAAAATGTAATGTTTGGAGGATCTAGTGATTGGGGAGATGCTTCAAAGCTATAGGGAGATGCTAACCCTAAAACTGAACAGTGAGGTTGATTTCTACAGGGTTCATTCTAGTATGTAATATCCCGATTTTGACCCTATTGCATTAAAATTGTAAATGATGTAAATATCATTATTAAATCATGGTGAGGAGCTCAAGGCCAAGGCCCCGCCATTGATTTAGCATTTTATGTATTGGCGATTAAAAATCGATGCATATGGTTCTTGTGCTAGCTATGCACAATAGAAATTAATACATCATGTAAATATGAATTTTAATGAAATACCCACAACTAGCTATGCAATGCAACAAGAGATGGGGGCATGATTCTACAAGGAAGAGGGAGGGAAATTATTCAAACCCTTGAGCCAATGGTGTTAAGCCAAATGTCAATAAATGAACCCTCAACTACCCATCTTGACTTATGTACCCAATCATTTAATTCTTCTAAGAGTTGGTTGAGGTAGTTAATGCCTTGGGAATGGAGAGGTATGGCAGCCAATTTCGTGCATGGGCAAACCATCAACCTGGGAAAACGTATTTTTTCTTCTTGGGAAAGAAAACACCCACGAAATGGTACCCAAAGCCATTCTTCACCCATGGTCTTTGCTCTCTCACGTAGTCTGAGCTAGTTGGGGCTTTCTCCATCATGTTTTCCATCATTTTCCTGCATTTTCCATAGCTGGGAACTTGTTTTTGTATTGCACAGTGGATGGGAGGAAGGGAGTCACGATTTGGGGGATTATAGAAGTCGTTCTTGCCCCTTGAATGCCCATTGTTACACCGTAATATTCCACCCTGTGAGTATCAGCATTGTTTGGCCTGTAGGATCCATTTCTATGAATCAGATCCACTTATATCCTTTGGAGATACTATTTTTCCCTATTTTTGTTCCTACCCACATGTTGCATCACTATAGCCCGCGGGTATCAAGTAAAATGGTAAAAACCACTATTAATTACTTTTTACTCCCAAAACGCGGTCATTGGGTGACCTTTGGCTCTCCATCTACCCAAGTAACACCTCGATGTGTCCTTTCACCTACCTTTGAGAGGACTATATATTGAGCACATATGGCTTATGGACGGGAGGAAGAAGAGAATAGTAAAGGAACTCTAGTGGATGTTTGCCCTATCTTGAGTCTGCACTCATTGATCCTTGTAGTTGTGAACCATCTATGTTTACCTTCCAAACTCCTATCTAGTTTGAGTTTGCCATTCATGGAGGATTGAAGTGGTGGAGGCGCAAGTGGATTGATCTAGATCTCGGTTCAGATTGGTTGCCGGCAAGAGGTCGTATCACTTTGTACTTCTTCTTGTTCATTAATATAAATACTCATATTCTCGTCCATTCATGGTGTGAATGTTGTTTATTATACATTGGGTTACATTTGCTTATGATATTATGGACCATTGTTAGTGATAATGTTAATGCCATTTATATATTATATTTACTTGTTGGATATTGGCTGTCAAGACTAATTTGCAAATTACAAGTACGTGGATTGAAAGCTCCAACGGGGATCTACATCAAACGTTTGGATCGAGGTTGGTTACATTTATCCATTACCTTAACATTGTCATTTATAATAACATTCCTTTGAGAATTGAGTAGATTTCTGGTAGTCATCTGTCTGTTGTGGTATTCCCAAGCCATAATGAGTTTTCTCCAATACAGAAATGGCGACTCCACTGGGGAAAACATCCATGTTTGGAAAAATTTTGGGCATTAGTCCATAATTAGAGTTGTTGTTTATCGAATCTCTGTGTCATTGATTGGCCATTAAGATACACCATAGAAAAATTGCTTTTTTTGATCCTCTGGACTCTTTATTTGCCCATTTTCCTTTCCTCACCCGCGGGCTAGCTTAGTTCAGCTCGCATATACCCGCCTCTATTTACACTATTGCTCGCGAGTACCCATAGGTATTCCTTAGATAGTAGCGTGTAACTCCGTATTTTGTTGGTTTATGACTATTGGTTGTTGCTGGGTGAGTTTGGTTGGTTCTTGAGTCTTTGTTGGCCTCTTTCTTAACTGTTTCATGCCTTGGTTGTGATCAGAACTCTTCGTTTCTCTTGGTTGAGCCTTCTTGGTTTTTTACCAATCTTTGGTTTTAACCTCTTGGTTTTTTTCTTTTGAGCTCTTTCCTTTGGCTGAGCCTTGCTGTTTAGGATCTGCTGGGTTGTCTTAGTGATCTTCTCGGCACTTCAGTGGCTAAATAGTAGGATTTTGCTTGCATTTTTTCATTCCATTTATATTGAAAAAATACAAAAATAATACATTTAGTTTTTTGCATTTTCCTTTCTGTTTATAAGCGAAAATACAAAAATATTTTACTTTCATGTACTGCATCTTGCATTGAGTGCTTGTTGCCTTCATTTTAGGTTCTTCTTGTGCATCGAAAAGATAGAAGATTGCATATTTATTTCAGAATTATTGGTTAATTTTTATTATTAGTGACATTGTTTTATTGGATAGATGAGTCTAGGATTGGATGATTTTGCATACTATTGAGTCCACACATCAATAGTTTCACGATCATATCCCTTGAGTAACCACAGCCACTAAAATTAATGCTTAATCATAAAATTGATTAGACTGATTTTATTTATAGGGTACACCAACTAGCATAGGTTTAGAGTCTTGGAATAGATCATTGTGAGTTAACAATCCAAGACTACTAGATGAAACATTAGGTGTCTGACCAGGGAGTGGAGGAATCCATGGTATAGATCTGTGTTCTCAGGAAGCTCTACTCAATCCATAGTTAAGCACGAGGTCATGGAAGGTTGGTTGAAGAGATATCCCTTTGATACCAGCTAAACGTGGGAGATATATCCAGGATTTGTTCGTATCTGGGGGTACCGGAGGTTCGTCCTCTTGTGCTTCGGGCTTAGCTACCTTGCCCATACGACGGATCCCACCTACAACTGTCCCCCTGAGCATTGGTTATATTGCGGTGAACATAGTTGCCTTACCTAGGTACCGCCCAAGGTACTTGCAGTGGTTATGTTGTTTGTGTCCTGAATCGGATAGGGATTGGACAGCACAGTTGTGTTTGTGCAGTGGACTTGACCCTGTCGACGCAGTGAAGCCTGGGTGTCTCTATAACTGATTATGTTACCTCCAACTATAGTTTGGGAGTCTCAATCCTCTCCTAGGTGAGACATACCGGCTCTAATGTCGGGAGCTCATTTAGCCTCTCTGTTTGTCTGCTCTTGGCTGTAGTTTCTCTAGGTATGTGCTTTTGATTTACTATTTTTTATCGATAGTTGGCCTTTAGGGGATGTTGTGAATCTCTTCGGAGATATCGTGGCACAGATCCCTACTGTCCGCCAGTCCTATCGTTTGGCTGGTTTAAAGCCACTCGAGGTTACACGCCATATTTCTATAGGACGCAAGAGGGATCCCTCTAAGTCTTTGGATTCTTACATGACTTACGTTGAAGACTACATGGCTGCACATCCCGATATTGGACAAGATCCTTCTACTCCTTCGGGTAGAGTTGAACATACTATCGATCCCCATACTCCTCGTGAGGATTGGGGAGGTGATCCACCTGACACTCAACCTGGTTATGTTTGGACTAATCGACTTGACCGGGATCCGTTTGATCCTTCGAATCCAGATAATTATCTTTACGGGATGCCCGACTTACCCGAGGAGGAAGAACAGGACGAGCCTTTCATTCCTTCGTTTCCACGCAATTATAGATACGGGAGGTCTGAAACTCATGATGATGTTGGCTCTATGATCAACCCTACCGCACTCTCTTTTGGTATGCCTAGTCATAATACTTTCGAACCTTCCACTACGGTTGGTACTCACGCTGGCACTAGTCAAAGTGTTAGCCATAGTATACCCACTGGGGACACTACCCTCGCTGGGGGCACTATGTTGTCCACCCACACACATAATATGGGGACTAGTTAGATTCCTAACAATGCTAATGTTGGAACAGAACCACCTCCTAGGAATACCCAACCTAACCGGAATGTTATTCGGAATACGACTCACCATCCACCACCTAATACACATGCCACTACTCGTCAACCCATGACTACTTTTGCACATGATACCGTTCCTCCCAACCACGGGGGTGGACACATACCGCATACTTTTGCATCCACTACCGCCACTAGTAATGCTAATGTAGGGGGTGGGAATATTTCCTATCCACATGGACATCACACCACCAACCCTGCTACTAATCACACCCATATTGGAGTTGGGAATGCTTCTCATGCTTCTGGTCACCACACGACTGCTCAAGCTAATCCTAATGTTGGGGGTGGGAACATACCATACCATTACGGTCATTACAACACGGTTCCCACTATGAATAGTACATACATGCCCCACACCCATGGTGGCAACCCTTACTACAACACAGTTGGTGCTGACCACCAGTATCACCCACCACCCCAATATGGTGCTCAAAACGCGCATATACCTGCTTACTCGCAAATGGGTAAGGCAGGGGAAGGTTATCAACCTTATAGCCATGGGAAAGCTTAT
Source organism: Larix kaempferi (assembly GCA_027924585.1). Taxonomy (NCBI): domain Eukaryota; kingdom Viridiplantae; phylum Streptophyta; class Pinopsida; order Pinales; family Pinaceae; genus Larix; species Larix kaempferi. The sequence continues at coordinate 4,565,586 of BSBM01000195.1, read as the reverse complement.
GGGCCGTCAAGTCCTCATTATCAGCAGTTTAATCCTCATGGTCAAGCTTTTGGTCCATCCTATAACACAGTTCCATTTAACCAACCTTTTATGGGAGCTTATAATCAAGCTTTCCAGCCTCAGCTCCCGTTCCTTGCACGCTTGAATCTCCCAGATATTTCGAAGCTCACGAATGATCCGGTGTGTCACGACCCTACTTGGCCCCTGGTCCCTACCAAGCTCCCTTCGGACATTCCGAAGTTTGAGGGGAAAGGTGGTGAGGACTCGGGAGATCATGTCACGACGTTTCACCTTTGGTGCTCCTCCAACTCTTTGAATCATGATTCCATTCATTTATGACTATTTCAACGCACCCTCATGGAGGCAGCCGTGAAGTGCTATGTGGAGTTTCCTGGAAACACCTATAGGGGATTTAACGAGATTGCTTTGGTTTTATTAGACCATTTCCAGTTACCGGTTTGTTACGATACTGGTACTGAGTTGTTGTCCACCTTCCGTCAGAATAAGGCCACACATATTTCTGACCACGTTCAAGAGTGGCATCGGCGGAAGAGATTAGTGAAAGCCAACATTCCTCCAGAGTTCCTGTTGGAATGGTTCCTCAAGTCTTTACTTCCATACATTGCTAAGGATGTTTCGATGTCTGGCATTGTGACTGAGGAACAAGCTATCTTGAAAGTCCAACAGTTAGATCTACTTTATTCCGAGTCTGGCATTTTGTATGACATTATTCCTGATGCACCGAGAATAATACATGAGCCTACGTCAGTTCCTGGACCACATGCCAATGGCATCGTGGGTTCCACATGCACTCGCCCTGTAGACTTGGTAGCTAATCAAATGCAAAATTTGTTGCTAAACCAGTCTGTTCTCAGACAGGTTCACACCTTGTCCACTTCCACTCCGTCGTCTAATGTACACAATGTGCAATCAACGAAACCGTCGGGTAACCAGCAACCTGATGGTAAGAAAAAGGGGAGAAATAATCGTAGGGGTGGAAACAATGGAAGTAATAACAATAGCAATTGTAATACTCCTCGTAAAGAGAATGCCAACCCTCCTTGGGAAGGCGGTAATGCTGGCGAGGATCGTAAACCTAGGCGTAAGGTGAAATTCCCTTGCAAGCTTTATGGGGAGGATCATCTTACTCACTTATGTCCTCGAATTGGAGAAGCATCGAAGCATTTGGCACAGAGCCCAGCTGTGTTGAAGGATCCCCTTCCTCATCATCAAAACATGGCTTCGCATGCTCCCACCACTGGTTATGGTACTAATGAAATGGCAACATCTTCTTCCAATACTAGTGGTTATGGATGTGTGAATATGGTTCAGTCGGAGGTTTGTGTTGCTACTTGTCAACGTGATTATGGTGCACCACAACCGAATTTGGGGAATGAGCCTCCCCCTCCTCCTGACAATTCCTTGTATATCGAGAAGTTTTCCATTATGTCGCAGATACCGAAAGGTGTTCTCAAGCACTCCACGCATAATCCCAATGCTCGAGCCGCCCAAAACTACTCCATCGTAGAAGATTTGGGCCAAACTCCGTGTGCCATGTCGGCTCTTGAGGTCTTGCAAGCCTGTCCTTCTCAGAAGCATGCCCTTTTGAGTGTGTTAGGAGTTCAGGATGGAGGAAATCCCAGTGTTATCAAGTTCGATACTACTGATGTCCAGCCTCGCTTACCTTACCACGCGGCTTTTCAAATCCAGGTGGTTTTCCTTAAGAGCTTCGTCAAACGTACTATGGTTGATGAAGGTTCTTCCGTGTCAGTAATGTCGTTAGCTTGTTGGAAAGCTCTTGGCTCTCCTCCTCTACTCATGTCTAGAACTACACTCACTGCATTCGACGGTAGATCTTTTACGCCACATGGAATTATCCCTTCCCTTGTTGTCTCCTTGGGAAGTAAGTCTGTGCCTATTGAAGTCGAAGTGGTTGATGCGCCCATCGACTACAACCTTTTACTGGGTCGGAACTGGATGTACGCTATGAAGGCTATCGCATCTACTGTATTTAGAGTTATTTGCTTTCCCCATGAAGGAAAGATTGTGACAATCGATCAGCTGGATTTTGTTGGCACTCCTTCCATAGCATCGACGGGATCTGTAGTCCCGCAAGTTTCTAATTCTCAACTGGCAACTGGGAACATAGGTGTTGGAATGTACCCCTCATTGATGGGAACTTTTAATCTTTCTGCACCTGTGAATTTTATTGGAACCATTACCGACAATGCGTCTCCTCCTTCGAATAATATGTTATTCTAGACCTCTTATTTAAATGATCCATGGACTTTACCATCCACGAGTTCCACGTCTGGAGACATTGCGCATGTCGGGATGTCTATGCCTTTATCTGTAGCAGAGATCGCTTACGATCATATCCAACAAATCACTGCAGATCCGGATCTCTCTTCTTCCTAGACAATAGAGGAAGATCCTGCTATGCTACCCACGTGTGCAGCCAACTTGTCTTGTTCTCATGATTGCCTCGATGGTATTCTACCATCAGATGAAGTTTTTATTGAGGCCATGAATGGTAATGACAAGCTGTGGGGGGATCTTTATCATAAATCTCATTCCCCTCCTCCCCTTGATCTTATTGAACAAGATGAGCCTATAATAGAACCTGCCATCCATTTGAATTTAGGTCCATTCACAGTCTTGTCCAGCCCTAATTTGACGTTTGAGTCTGATGAGTCTTTGAGCTCTCATATAGATCTGCAAATTGGTGATCCTGATGAGTTTGATTCTACTTCTAGAATTTCCAACTCCTGTGATGATGAATTTGCCATTGCAGATTCCTTCACGTCCTTCAGCTTTGCTCTTCATTTTGAAGATGATCATTTTGATCCCTCAGGTATTGGTACTATGGCACCTTCAGTGGTTAGCTCTATTTGCATTATGTCTGAGGTTAACAATAGTGAAGTTGAAAATGTTTCTACCGGAGTGACTTGTATCATATTTTTCTTTACGTACATTTTAGAGATGATCTTGGTACTTATGTTTCTTGGAGACAGGATTTTTAGCTGGGCTTATACTTGTTTACTGGTCCTTTTCGACATTTGCTTCGGTCATGGAAGACATATTCGGAACCTTGCATATAGGTTTAGGCCTCCCCATTGTTATGATGCATTTGAGCCTATTACTATCCAAATTCATAGACACCCCTTGAGTGTCCTTATCTTGCTCATGTTCCTTGCATTATGCATAGCTTTATTCCATGTGCTTGGAACTAGTCTCGCATGCCCCTGACACTCGTCTGCTCCCATTACGAGCATTCTTCCATATCTCCTTTGAGCTCGTTAAAAACAGTAAGGAGGTCACGAGTTTACTTTTACGGGCTCGTTAAACCTTTACGAAATTTTTTTTATAAAGTCTTTTTTAATCCCTTATTAGACTTTTTCAAATCAAATAAGATTGCCGAGTATACTTGTCATTTCAGACTCGTTAAAGGATTTGAAGTGACATCCACTTAGGTATAATTTTACCCATTTTCCGAACCTTTGTGGATTAATTACGAAAAAGGTATACTCTAGTCATACGTGACTAGAAGAGTTCTTCTCTCATTGTTTTACACTTTTTCGAGTGAGGAGACTAACTTTACAAAAAAGAACTCCCCTCAGTTATATCATGTTGTGATTGCATTGCATCATCCTGCTTGTTGCTTGAGCCTTGTGCCGGCTCCCGCTTACTCAATTGTTAGCCTAGTGCCTAAGCAATTTTCCTTGTTAAGCCTTGCAGAGCTTATATTTTCCCTTCACAATTTGATGACGTTTTGACCTTGAGGGAACATACCCCTGAGTGTCCACATCCTGCATGCACTTCCTTGCATTGAGCATAGGTATGTTCCACTGCTTGGGACTATTCTGCTAGCTATTTGACACTCGTTCCCTCACTTGTTGTACTATAAGAATTTTTATTCATTTTCAAGGTTTTTCCAAATATGAAAAAGACCAAAAAAATCAAATATTCCAAAAAGCCGGATGGGATTATGGTCACTATTTCTTGTTGGCAGCTGTTGTGTCACCTTTGAATAGAGCATTCATTCCACTCTGTACATTATGATTTGGGACTATAGTTGGGCCTTAGGAGCTGTACTTGTTTCTGAATTTTCTCCATCAATTGGTTAAGCTTCCAGTCATTATGGAGCCCTCTGTAATGCCTCCTGCATTGCACAGTTTATGTCAAGTCTATGTTTCCTGAATCTATCCATCTGCTCATGCTCTTCTTCAAAGGAAGTCCTGAAACCAGTGTCGGCCACTCCTCAGATCTCTTGACTATTGCATGTCAGCCATCCTTATTGAGTCAGTCCGTTTCACTTGAGATCTTCCAAATCTTTCAGCATTGCTGGTACCTCGTGCTAGTTGATGGGGGATGCCTTAATTCCCTCCTTCCAGTGAGTCTCGTTTTGTCGACTTCAACTCATTTATTCCGGGACTTGAGGATTAGAGTTCAGTTGAGTACTTTGAGGCTTGCAGTCATTAGTGGCAGGTTCTCTCGCCATCAATAGTTTTGGGAATACATCAATGTCCCCTGATCGATGGATTCATCTTAGTGTTTGACTTCAACCTATTTATTCACACTCTGATGATTGTGCTCTGTGCCGTGATGCCCATTTTCATTATTGGTGGGTTATCTCGTGTCTGTTAATGGTATAAATCATTGACTGGTAATCAGACGAGGTCTCATCAGGTTCAACCCCAACTCCTTTATTCACTTGATGGGACTTTCACCGTAGAAGACTTGTGTAGAAGACCCCAGGCGATTGTGGCATTCAGTATGCTACATATGACTTTGACTTTACATCTGAGATATCACCTCTCAGATTTCAGCAGTTTGTACCTCCAGTTTTGCACCAATTGTCTTCTTTTCAGCAGAAGACCATATCTTACAGTAGAGGGATCATGGCTATGATCACTTATGACATGTATCCATTATGTACTACCTATTCATGGCCATTGTATCAGATTTTTGTACTATACCGACATGTATTCAGATATATTATTGTATTATGACGAGTGAACTATTCTTTCTACTTGTGTTTCCATCACTCCACTTCTGAGTTTTATAATGTATTTCATCCATTGTAGCACATTCAGTCTCTGACCTCACACATTAGGGGGCATCTATTACACCGTAATCTTCCACCCTGTGAGTATCAACATTGTTTGGCCTGTAGGATCCATTTCTATGACTTAGATCCACTTATATCCTTCAGAGATACTATTTTTCCCTATTTTTGTTCCTACCCACATGTTGCATCACTATAGCATGCGTACCCGCGAGTTGCATCACTATAGCCCGTGGGTATTAAGTAAAACGGTAAAAACCACTATTAATTACTTTTTACTCCCAAAAATTTGTCATTGGGTGACCTTTGGCTCTCCATCTGCTCGAGTAACACCTCGATGTGTCCTTTCACCTACCTTTGAGATGACTATATATTGAGCACATATGGCTTATGGATGGGAAGAAGAAGAGAATAGTAAAGGAACTCTAGTGAATTTTTGCCCTATCTTGAGTCTACACTCATTGATCCTTGTAGTTGTGAACCATCTATGTTCACTTTCCAAACTCCTATCTAGTTTGAGTTTGCCATTCATGGAGGATTGAAGTGGTGGAGGTGCAAGTGGATTGATCTACATCTTGGTTTAGATTGGTTGCCGGCAAGAGGTCGTATCACTTTGTACTTCTTCTTGTTCATTAATATAAATAATCATATTCTCGTCCATTCATGGTGTGAATGTTGTTTATCATACATTGGGTTACATTTTCTTATGATATTATGGACCATTGTTAGTGATAATGTTAATGCCATTTATATATTATATGTACTTGTTGGATATTGGATGTCAAGACTAATTTGCAGATTACAAGTTCCTGGATTGAAAGCTCCAACGGGGATCTACATCAAACGTTTGGATCGAGGTTGGTTACATTTCTCCATTATCTTAACATTGTCATTTATAATAACATTGCTTTGAGAATTGAGTAGATTTCTGGTAGTCATCTGTCTGTTTTGGTATTCCCAAGCCATAGTGAGTTTTCTCCAATACACCCATGAATGTTTTCTAAAAATAAATTTTCTTCCCCAGGGATGATTCCCCATCTACCAGTTCATTTTTGGTTGCCCACGTTTTTGTTCATACCCAGCACTTGTGATTTTGTTGTTGTGTGCATCCCTGTTTTAGTTTGAACTTGTGAGCAAGAATTAGGAGTGGAAGTGGACCAGAATTGGCTTGATAAACCTAGTGAGGAAGGTAACCTCTCAAAGAATATCAGACTGGCTAAATACTCTTCTATGCACACCTTGAAGAACACTAGAATGGGAGGTATGGCATGAGGGACCGTGTAGTAGTGAAGGGAATACTTCCTTGTGCCAGGTGTGTAGGCATCGTGGGGACCAAGCTAGATAGATCTTGTATAGGGTACCCATATCTCTGTGGTTGAGCTAACTAGATTAGCAGTTCTCCCTTTCCATTGCCTTGGTAGCCTGATAAACCCAATTGTAGATTGGCTTGGCTAATTTTGGTGCATATTGAGCTATGTGTGAGTCTGTTGTTCCCTTTTTCCTTGTAGTGATCATGCCCAGCTCGGCAGTGACAGTTGTGTTGAGAGATTGATGATCACAACTGGCCTATTGTTGGGTGGAACGTTGTAGTTGCATAGCCAGTTGCTCGGGACTACTTTATTTTAAGATAAGTACTCTCTTGTGTTGACTTTGCAATGTATTTATTTAATGACTATCATGAATATCTTGAATGTATGATAGATGTGTAATTGAATTTACTTCCGCTGTGTTTCTTACATTTATACATCTGCATATGTATCTTTATTTCCAATGAATTTTGTTAGTAATCATGGGGCCAGATGCCCAGTTTTAGCATCACATTCTCTCCATCGCACTGGTATGATGGGAGGGGACGTGACATCGTAGGGGACAAAATTTTTTTTTTGAGTAGAATTTGATTGTTGGGAGGCCAAATTGATGCTGGGCGATTTCATTAGAGGGAGGTGAATTGATTTGTGAGGAGGGTGAATCCTCATTGGGGGAGTTGAATATTCTTGAGATGGGTAGTAATCATCTTAGGGAGTCGTATCTCTTTAAGTGAATACTGAGATGATCTGAGAAAATGTTGGATCTATTTGTTGGGGTAGGGTTTGCTTAAAGAGATAAATTGAAGACACGAAGGGCTAATTTCCAATAAAAGGACCATTTGGGAAGCATACCAAAATGTTTTGAAGACAGGAATTGCTAAAGGAAAGTCGTAGCATCCATTACATATTTTTGGCATCATGTTCAAAGTCCATTATTTTTGTGTTTCTTAGTATCTTGTAGCTTCCATAGCATCCATTAGTCTTTGTATTGTTGTAATCATACCCTCTATATTCATAATAAAATGTCAACATCTCATGTGCAATTGGGGTGATCATGGTCTGTTTGATAAAAAAAATATTGAAATGAAATTTGTTCATAGAAAGTTATAAATCAGTGTAAATTGCAAACTATTTGACGAAATCACACAACCAAATCAGAAAGTGTGCCTCCAATTGCGTTAGGGACATTACATTTTCTAATTTGATTCAATATCAACTAATCTATGGTGGCACTATTGTTTGCTCTAGTTTTGTTGGCTCCCTTGGCTATGTTTGGCTTTGTTTCACTCCATCTAGTTTAGGTATGGATGAGCATAGCAATCTCAAGAGGTGTTCCCATTGTGATGTATTAGACCTATGTTGAATCTTGAGGAACCTATTTTTTCAAATCGATGCCCTTCAAGCTAGGATTAATCATCTTAATCACACTATTAGCTATCAGTTTGAGACTCAACTAACTAGGAATTTTGAATTGGAGCAAAGGTTGATTTACAAAGCTAGTACGTGCAAAAGCTATCAACCGACTTCAACATGCATTATAATATGATTTAGGGATTTGCAAGAAGTTCTTAATCTCTAATAACTTGACCTTCAAATGCAAATTGGCTCAATTAAGGATGCAATTATGAAGGAAGTAACAAAGTGGGATTTCAAGCTATGCAAAGAGGGTAACAAGTTTTCATCACAACCACTTGAACTTCATTGAACTAAAGATAGTGGTTGTCATTATATTATTGTTATATTGTTAAACATCATCAATATATTATTATTATTATTATTATTATTTGATATAATTATTATATTATAATATATTATTATATATTACATTGTATTTTTATTATATATTAATAATATATTATTTATGGTAATCCTATTGATATTATAAATTAACAATACATTATTTTATTATATATATATTCATTATAATTTATTTATTTGTGTGCACATTAATTTAAATTTATTATTCAAATAATGTGATTTGATATACACGACTTTGATGTGCCATACATAACTTGTTATTTTATAATTTCATTTTTGTAATGTGATCTATATTTTCAAAATTCATATTAATTTATATGTCTATTATTTTATTATATGAATCTTATTTGCTTAATTTAATAATATATTGTTGTAATATTAAATCTACAAGTCATATGGCTTCAAGTGGAGAGATATTTTTACCACTAAGTAGCCCAACTACATAACAAGTGGTTGATTTAGCTTGGATGAAAATATTCATAATCAAATGAGGACTTATGAGTCACATTTTCTATTACCAATTTCTCCCATTTTTACATTTTCTCCCCCCAAAAAAATGATCTTATTTGTGTGATAAAAAAAAAAATTGATCTCATTTGTGTGATCAAATTTTTTTAAATAAAAGAGTAAAATTCCCACCAACCTGTAAACAACACACAAAACTTGGGACCTCTTTGTTTGTGAAATCAAAAACCCTTCCTTACAACAATATCAACATTTAATTTATTAAAGTTGACTTGCTGTTTTTCTTCTTAAATTCATATATATTAACTATAAACATATAATATTATTACTTACATTAAACTAAATGTCAAATAAATATCTATTTTATTTCTATGAAATATAAAAAAAGTCATTTATATCTTCACATATATCACATGATTATGGTTTTGTGTATAAAGCTAAATCACAGTCACATGATTTCTACCTAACCTTTATGAAAATGGAAAAAGTATCCAAAAGAATGGATATGTAGCTCTCTCACCCTTAGTTTCCACTCTCACAACTCAATTATTTAAGTTTTGTCATTTTCATTAAATACAAAATGATCTAATTACATACCAACCACATTTAAAAAGTAACCATCCACATTATGTCCATATCGCATCAATCACCTCAGTTCCACATATGCCACATACATCACTTACCATGTAATAAGATGAGACATCTGAAATTGACTTTCTATCAATTTCCATCAATCACTTCATTTCAACATATATATATAAATGACCAACTGATGGAAAATAAAACTCTTGTCCCAATTTGAGACCGCTATCCATAAATCCGGGTGGCGCAATCAGTTGATTTGGAATCTGAAAACAGAAGTTAGAGTTGTTTTTTGATTTGGAATCTGAAAACAGAAGTTAGAGTTTTCATTTTTTCCATTTAGATTTTTTTAGTAAATTTTAAAATTTTGAAAAAAAATTAAAATTTTTTTATTTTGCATCAAATTTTAAAATGCCGAAACATTTATTTTATATATATATATTTGAAATCAACCAGATTAAACACGTTTCAACTTTGTTCATGGATCTAAATACAGCTTTTCAGGGATTAAAACGAAATAGCTCTAATTGTGATTACATCTTGTTATATAATATATAACAGCTTAAGAGTTTATTGCTTTTATTTTTCTTGAAACTTTATAACGAGTAGCGTTCTCACATTTCTTAATTTCTACAAAATTTACATAACACCATTTTTAAAATTTAATAATAACCTAACCAATGTAAATAGATTTTTAAATCTTTGTTTTTATGAGTAGCGTTCTCACATTTAGTAATTTCAATGACTAAATTATGTGATACCAACCATTAATAATAATATTAAAAATTGAAAAAGAAATTGTGTTTCTTAAAAAGCATATTTCCTAAAAATTATTAATGTTTTCTGCTATAAATTCATAAATCGTGAAGATCCCTAATTCTCCAAAACCTTGGTGAACCATTAATGCAAGGAAAAATAATAATTAATTGGAAAACTTTGTATCAATCAACGTACGTCTACATGAACTTTCCATGGGACTTTTTCCATTAGGTCTGCATTTAGTACAAGTTGGGAAGTGCTTCATTAGCCAAATGACAAACTTGCAGTACAGAATTAACTGATATAGTGTTGGCATCTTGCAGCAGAGAATTAACTGTTGTAGTGTTGGCATCTTGCAGCAGAGAATTATATAGAGTTTGTGTCCTGCTGTAGAGAATTAAATGGTGTAATGTTGAGTCCTGCTTCAAAGCCAGCAATATGCGTAGTAGTAGCAGTAATATATATATTATTAGATTTAAATCTAAGGTTGAGATTTAGATTGGTAGATGCGTATTATTCATCCTGCAAAAGTTGTGTAAGATGGCATATACACCATTCAATTCTCTGTAGCAAGGTCTATAATAAAAACCAAAAACCAATGCAGTTATTTATATATATATATATATATATATATATATATATATATATACAAAAAGTTGTGTAAGATGGTATATTCAACATTCAATTCTCTGTAATATGTACAGTTATATATATATATATTAAAGGTTAAACCTTCACAATTACTATATATATATATAAGTCAGATGTTCATCCTTCACAATTATTTTGGTTTGGTCTACTCTGTCGTAAATAACTTGAGGGGCCTACCCTTTAGCAAATCCAAGGTATGAATCCGAGATCCTCCTGCTCCACCAACTGCTGGTCACTTTGCTCAAAAATCAATGTTAATAAATATATATTTATTTATTTTTCCATACAACTTGGTTTTGATATATAACCATACAAACGTTAAAGCTCCACTAAGGATTGGAATTATAAAAAATTATAAAGATTTTTTTTATGTTATTTCATATTATATTTAAATTTAGTCATTATAATTTTTTCATCTTATTTGTCCATTGGTTGTAGCTTGAGTGGTTGGGAGGAAGTTACTCTCCCCACCCAGGTTCAATTCTTGTAAGTGACATGATGCTCTTGTTGAGCCCTATTGTAATGATTGTATTTCAAACTTTCCTTGATTCTTCGAAATAGCAAGAAGATGATTTTTCCGCTGAAAAAAAAAAAATTCATCTTATTTAAATTTTGACCATTCAATAAGTACTTGATTGCAATTGCGAGGATATATAATATTATAAACCACTGAATTTGATCTGGTGCAAGGCTGTAATTGTGAAGTTGCTGCCGCAACCCATTCTCAGTGCGTGAATACAACTCACATGTTTGCATCTGGGAACGCCGTGAAGAACTCACCATGAATTTAACGAAATCACATCATTCAAAAGGAGGGATCTATAAGTTCTTTTTCCACGTCACTTTAAAAGGTAAATACATGAAAATGTTTTGGGCTTGATTTTATTGAAATCACGTGAAAAGGATATTTTCGGGAAGAAGGTATTTGAAGATTTTTTTCTGAAATATTTTTTTGCCCACGCCATAAATTAATGAAAATGGATTTTTTTTAGTGTTCTCCCTATATGATGGGGAATTTTTTTTAAGGTCATGGTATTTATCTCTAGAGGTTCTCTACAGCCCAGTATGAAGGAGTCTAGAGGTTCTCTACACCCAGTGTGAAGGAGATCTGGTCACGTGAGTATGAGAGGTGAGTATGAGAGAGATGTTGTAACTTTTGTTGAGTAAAGTTACAGTATGAGGGAGATGTTGTAACATGTCCATCATAAACAAAAAAGAATAATACAAAGTAAAAAGTAATAAATATTATGTGGCCATTAATAAAATTATTGCCCACATAAAATAAAGAAATTAAAAAAATTAAATTTTTTTACAGTGGATATGAAAAGTAGAAACATAATATTATACCCGACATAAAATAAAGAAGTAAAACAAAAATATAGCCGACATAAAAACTAGAAATATAAGAAGTAAAAATGATAAAGAAGTTAAAAAAATATTACAAATATAAGAAGTAAAAAAGATAAAGAAACAGAAAATATTATAACTGACATAGAAAGTAGAAACATAACAAATAAAAGAAAGAAGTAAAAAATATATTATACTAGCCATAAAAATTAAAAACAAAAGAAGTAAAATGAATACTATAGCCAACATAAGAAATAGAAAAAATAGAAGTGATTTGAACCTTAAGCCCAATGATCTCACATTGGGAGATTTGATCCCTCTCAGTGCTTGATAAAGCCTAGGATTTGGATCTAGGTTGATTTAAAGCCAATGCATCACATAAGTGGAACTTTGATATTAGAGACATCATTGGGAAAATTTTTAAGGCCATGGTATTTTAAAGCCAATGCATCACATACATACTTGGAAGTTTGATATTAGAGACATCATTCTAATAGATCTCAAGAGCCACATTATTAAGCAGCTAGTGATGGTAAAAATAAATGTGGCTAGTTACCAAGAAAGACAAGGAGCAATGGAGATTTTGTAGCATAAAGTGTGTTATGTGTGTTTGATGTGATTTTTTGTATTTTTGTAAATTGTTGGAAAACATTGAATGTTTTTGTACTTGAGTTTAAAATGAAATTGAGCATGTGTTGTAGGGGTGTATTTTTGGTGGTACCCATACCCAAGTATTTTGGTTCCAAGTTAGGGTTGCTTCCCTATGTTTTTGGCCTACATGTATTGGAGTTGGCATCAAGTTGTGGAAGGAACCACTTAGGTAGCTAAGAGGGTGGCATGTGTACTCTTAGGCTAGCTTGATGTGCAATTGGAGAGAATGAGTCTTTGATTGAAGGGGGGAATGTAAGATGGATTTATCTCATAATGATGCGACCAGGTTATGATCAAGGAAGAGTTTGATGTATGTAGGAGAAAATGATTCCTAGAGAACTTGTGGTTACATCGACTGAGCACCCATGTATTCGGGTAGGTGGATTCATTTTTATATGGACATCAATGATGAATTGTTTGAAGGTACAAAAGGCTTGTGGAAGTGCAGCACATGACAAGGAAAGTAGACGAGCAAGACAACGAGCATGACAAAAACATGACAAGGCAAGTAGAGGAACAAGAAAGGGAGCATGAAAAAAACGAGAGGATGAAGCAATGGATGGTGATGGTGTAGTCACCATGAATACAAATGAAAAAAAATAAAAAATAATGGAGTAGTTTACATGTAAATGGGATTCATGAGTACTCTACTTGTTTTTAGGGGTTAGATCCGAAGCAATTTCCCAAGTCAAGTTTAAATTGGGGATTGTTAGGCTTAACCTTGACATGGGAATGAGCAAGGATGTAAGTGGTTTAATTCAGGAACATGGTTTTGGTAGCCCGCGGTTTCTTGCTAGTTGTATTTGCGTGTAATGAAGCCTATAAAAGGTTTGGTGTACTCCATTGTAAAGCGGCTAGCTTACTTGGCTCGGATAATCGGTTTTGGCCATGTAATGAAGATCTTCATTGGGTGTTGGTTTTAAGCATGATGGTTTTGACCATATAATGAAGATCTTCATTGGGTGTTGGTTTTCAACATGGGGTTTCTAATGTAAATTATGTGTCTCTATTTTGTGATTGCATATTGATTTCTCTCTTAATTATTATTCTTGATTATTATTTATGCTGATTGAACCCCTAACACTCCTCTTAAAACCATGGAAATTGTCTTGTGCTTAAGCTTAATCGCTCTACTTACACCCTGTGCTTTTACGTAGTACGTTTCAGTGTAAAGTTGTGTCTTAACGTACAGGACATTACCAATACGAACAGAGACACTTAGTTATGGTAATTGTGGAAGCATTCCTTATTGGGAAGCTCAAGGCATATAATGAATGGTCTACTCATTGACAAGGATAGAGAATTAATGAACGGTACAACAGCAATGAGAAGTCAGTTAAGAATATGTGTTCTTTAAGAGATTATTAATTAATTCTAATTAAAATGAACTTCAATTCTAAAAAATCTAAATAAGGAATTATGAGTGATCAATCCACAAATCACTCATAAAAAAAATTAAACAAGTAGGAACATTGGCACACAATCCACTTGGGAGAAGCAAGTAAAGGGGACAGAGGAGAAAAAAACTGAAAAACAGAGCATGAACAGAATGTAATAGTGCTACAACACTTCATTCAAAAACACAACACAAAAAACAGAGCTCAATCGCACTTCTATCCATCACATTAACATCAAAATTAGTAATACAATAACTATGCCCTGCTGGGCAGACGGTTCTTCATTACCGAGAAGCATAACGTGTCTGGTTTCATAAATCAAAAATTAACCTGCAATAAATAAGCTGGGTTCGCTACATATAGCGGTAGATGGTTGCAATTAATACCAACAAACTCCCCCTTAATTGCAACCCCCAAAAAAACAAGACAGGATATATCATTGACAAAATTATGATATCCAACCTATAGCTACAGTCACACAGATACAGCATTAACAATGCCAAGATTCTCTCTATGAAACTCAAAAAACTCCTTTGCTAGAGGCTTAGTAAATATATATGCTAGCTGTTCCTTTGACCTGCAAAATTTCAAGATAATTTCTTTGTTGTTAACAAGTTCTTTGATGAAGTGATATCGAGTATCTATGTGCTTGCTCCTTTTGTGAAATACTTGATTTTTTGACAATGCAATTGCAGAATTATTGTCACAGAAGATCACTGTTGGATCCTCTTGTTCATGCAACAACTCGGACAAACCTCTCCGCATCCACACTGCTTGACATACTGCTGATGTCGCTGCTACATATTGTGTTTCAGTTGATGAAATGGCCATTATGGGTTTCTTCTTTGATGCCCATGAAACAACACCCGAACCAAAGTTAAATACATAACCTGTTGTACTTTTCCTGTCATCTATACTACTTGCAAAAATCACTATCTGTGTAGCCTGTTAATCTGAAATATGAACCTCCTAAATACAAAATTCCATAATTCATTGTTCCTGAAACATATCTTAAGATTCCTTTTGCTACTTGCCAATGAGACCTTCTTGGAGAGTCTATAAACCTAGAAATTAAGCTCACCGCAAACATGATATCTGGCCTAGTTGCTGTTAGATACATCAAACTTCCAACTAATTTCTTAAATTGCGTTGGATCCACAAAAGGTTCATTGTCCTCTTTACTTAGTTTAGTTCCTATTGCTATAGGTGTTGAGACTGGTTTACAGCTCAGCATTCGAAATCTTCTTAATACATCTTTAGCATACTTAGATTGACATATGAAAATCCCTTTTTTAGATTGATCAACTTGAATTCCAAGGAATTATTTCATCATTCCCAGATATTTCATTTCAAACTCTGTTTTCATTGCTATTTTAAATGCTTCTATAGACAGATTTCTAGTGAAAATTAAGTCATCAACATACAAGCATACAATCATGATTTTACCTTGCTGATTTGATTTTGTGTACAGTGTAGGCTCACTAGCACATCTATTGAATCCATTACTCATCAAATATGAGTCTATTCTGTTGTACCACACTCTAGGTGCTTGCTTCAACCCATATAATGCCTTTTTTAGCCTGTAAACTTTATCTTCATGTCCTCTTATTTCATACCCAATTGGTTGTTTTACATAAACCTCCTCTTCTAAATGTCCATTTAAAAATGCAGATTTTACATCCATTTGATACACATTCCAATTATTTTGTGCTGCAATAGCTAAAACAAGTCTAACTGTGTCAAGTCTCGCTACCGGTGCAAAAGTCTCATTATAATATATGTCGGGTTGTTGACGAAAACCTTGTGATACAAGCCTAGCCTTGTGTTTTTCAACCTTTCCATCAGCATTCAATTTTGTTTTATGGATCCATTTTACACCTATGCAATCTTTTCCATCAAGTAAATCTACTAATTCCCAAGTTTCATTTCTGTCTATAACATCTATTGCATCATCCATAGCTTTTATCCATGCATAATCTTTAATTGCTTCTTCAAAATTAACTGATTGATAAGCCAATAATGCAAAATTTGAATTCAAATCCAGTTCTTCATCATGTTGTTCATAGATTTCTCTTAGGCTTCTAGATTTTTGTCCTCTGATCTTAGATCTCAATTATGCTAGTGTAGGATCAGATTCATCACTTACTTGTGAACTTGATGTAAGCTGGCCTCCAAGTCTCGGTTGCTCTTCTTGCATGAAATTTCTTGGTGTTCTTGCTTGAGGTGAATTAAAGTCTGTTGTGCTCCTTCCTGATGTGCTGGATCCTGGTACATGTGCAGGTACATATGGATGTGGAATTTGTTGTCCATCTTGTACATTTTCCTCATCATCTTCAACATGAGGTAAACCTACTCCATGTGTAACTATTTCATCAATACTTCCATCCCATGCTTCCTCCTCCTTAAATTCTACATCTCTGCTTACAATCAGCTTCTTGGTAATAGGATTATAGAGTTTATATGCTTTAGAATGCTCACTATACCCAATGAAGATACATTTTTCACTTCGATCATCCAACTTCTTTCTAGTTTCTTTAGGTACATGGGAGTAAGCCACAAACCCAAATATTCTAAGATGTGAGACATTGCAGCACTTGCCACTCCAAGCTTCCTCGGGTACTTTATTCCTCACACTTTTTATAGGACATATGTTCAAGATATAAACTGAACATGCAACTGCTTCTGCCCAATACTCATTTGACAAATGTTTGGCCTTCAACATGCTTCTTGCCATATTCATAATTGTCATATTTTTCCTTTCTGCCACACCGTTCTGTTGTGGTGTATACTGAGCTGTAAACTGCCTCCTCTATCAGACCTCAACACTTTGATGAACTTTCCACTTTGCTTTTCAACCAAGGTTTTAAAATTCTTGAACACTTCAAAAGTTTCTGATTTTTGTTTAACACAATATACCAATGTTTTCTGGCTGTAATCATCAATAAAGGTTAGAAAGTATAAATTTCCAGCTAATGATGGATCCTGCATTGGTCCACATGAATCTGTATGAACTATCTCCAGAGGTTCTTTTACTCAATACGAAGTGCCTACCTGGAAAGCTTCTCTATGATGTTTTGCTAAGATACAACTCTCACATGTGCTTGTTGGTTGTTCAATTGGTGGCAACCCTCTAACCATTTGGATTTTTTGTAATAAGCTTAATCCCCCAAAATACAAATGTCCATACCTCAAGTGCCAAATACAAGACTGAACCAAACTTTGAACTTTATAACCATTCACATAATTCTGAATTTCACTCGTTAATGTAAGTGGAAACATTCTATTTTTAGTCATTTTAACCTTTGCAATCAACCCTTTTTTAGGATTCTTGTCAAGAATTGTGCAAGTGTCATGGTTGAAAATTACCTTATAGCCTTTCTCCATTAGTTGTCCAATGCTAATTAAATTGCATTTCAGACCAGGTACAAAATACACATCATTAATATGCCTTTTATCTCCATTTTTTGCAAATACATTAACCGTACCTCTGCCATTGACTGACACTTTGTTATCATCTCCAAACTTCACTTCAGACTGTACCGAACTATGTAGATCAGTGAACACTTCCTTGTTGCCAGACATGTGATTGCTACAACCACTGTCTAGAAACCATACATCATTTGGATTCTCTTGTGCAACATTGCAAGTAATAAGAACTGAATCAGTTTTATCTTCTGATTTCTCAACTAGATTTGCAGATTGCTTTCTGGCATCTGCTTCCTTCTTTCTACACTCCCTAGCATAATGCCCAAATTTCTTACAATAGAAACACTGAATTTTGAATTTATCAATTCTTTGATTCTGCTGGTGATAAAAATTATTACTTGTGGTTCTGAAGTTTCCTGGATTTTGGTTTTGGACATACCTACCAGTCCTATTTATATTCGATTATTTTTCTCTTTGAACTTGAAATCTACCCCTGCCTCTATAGAATGGCCTTTCTCTTCCTCTTCCTACTGTTAACTGTGTCTTGAAGGCAGTATCAAGTGAAAATTTTGAGTTTCTGTTTACCCTAGACTCATGGGATAACAAGGATCCCATTAACTCATTGATGGAGAGCTGAATCAAATCCTTTGACTCCTCAATTTCCACAACCACAACATCAAATTTGTTGGGAAGACTTCTTAATACCTTTTCCACCACCTTTTGATCAGAAATTTGTTCACCATGGGTTCTTATCTGGTTTACTATTGTAATTAGATGATTATGAAATTGATCTACAGTCTATGTCTCATTGATTTTTCAATTTTGAAATTGATCATTTGCATGGGACATCTTAGACAATAGTTGCTAGCGAGAGCAAAGAGTGCTTAAGAGACAAATGTTTGATTCAAGCCCTCTTTTCAAACCCAATCAACCACTTTGTGGATGGAAAATATTCTCTCCACCGACGACATAACCAACAAATTGACACACACAAATAGGAATGAAGAGCCCAACTCCACTCTTCAACAATATTTTCACTTATGTGGGAAAACAAACTCAATCATCCGCGAGGGGGGAGGACTCTCCAATGGAGGACAGAGCTAAGCGATGGCTCTACGGGCCTCAATCCGCGGGAGTAAAATAACTCAACCAGCGGCAGCTGATTCCAACAACGGCCCCTTCCTTTCACGCCTGCAACAGATCTCTCAATGCTCTCAAACCAAGGCACTAGCAAGCGGACAGAGCTCTGCTCTGATACCACAATTGAGGGGACAGAGGAGCAAAAAACTGAAAAACAGAGCATGAACAAAATGTAACAGTGCTACAACACTTCATTCAAAAACACAACACAAAAAACAGAGCTCAATCGCACTTATGTACATCACATTAACATCAAAATTAGTAATACAATAACTATGCCCTGCTAGGCAGGCAGTTCTTCATTCCCGATAAGCATAACGTGTCTAGTTTAATAAATAAAAAATTAACCTGCAATAAATAAGCTAGGTTCGCTACATATAGGGGTAGATGGTTGCAATTAATACCAACAACAAGATCTAGTTATAAGAGTGGCACACAAATCTGAAAGAGATCATGGCTAATCTGAACGATTGGCCAAGAACCGACGGAAGAGATTATATGATTTTATGTAGCGATCTACAGAGGTAAACGCTCTTCACAGATCCTTTAGACCAATGGCCTTTAAGTAGATCTACCATCAATACAGTTAAAAGAACACTTTCTTTAAAAAAATTGCCACAAGAGAAGCTTGTCAGATCCATGATCCCCTGTAGAAGTGGCACACAATGTTAACAAAGCCACAATCTGAGAAAGCACATCTGGAGGAGCGGTCTCACCAAAACGCTATGATCTATACCAAATCTGCAATAACGTAAAGACTTTAATCTGAAAACTGTTACTGTAGGTTACAGGACGGGATATGTATAAGGCTAACTAAAACGTAATTTGGAATGCTCCCTGAGTAATTTTGGCTATCTGAATAGTTTTAAAATTGGATAATTAATCTACAGACAATTTTAATTGGTGAAATTACAAAAAAATGGAAAATAACAATTTTTAGCAAAAATTTTAACAGGCTCTTATTTTGATTGTCTTTTATCCTAAACTGGCCAACACAGTTTCATTGAAAGGTCAATGTTAAAACAAGAAGGTAGGAAGTACCCATTTTGATTTGATATCATGTAGAATTCTAGATAAACTCAAATCAAAATTAAAGATATTAAGAAACAAATAACACAAAATAAAAATTGTATATTGTTATAATGTTTATAATATAAAGAAATTATTCAGATTTATTAAGTATGGAGAGGGATATAATTTCTTGAAGTGCAAAATTCTTTTTAATATATAAAAATTTAAGATTAAAAAAAACACTTCGAGAAATAAATTGCCTTTCTCTAGGTGTTTAATAGATCTATGTTGATTTTAGCTTTTATTTTATGAAATTTTTTAATTACTTTTTATTCTTTGTAACTTAATTGATAATATCTCCCCCATAGTGAGTTGTCAAACACCTAGCTACTCTCAATACAATTAAAAGGTTCATCTTATAATTTAGGAATAAGCTAATTTGATTGAAAACTTGGTGTGTTTTTTAATAGTATAGTGGCAATATCCATGATTTTAAAAGTTTGAATATCATAAAGAGATCATTAACCCTAATTTTGATGATCAAAATTATTTCTATCTTCACTAGCTCACAGAAAAAAATTAATATTGCCAAGATTAAAACAAACTCTCATGAGCTCCATAATGAAATTGGGCCAAAAGGAATTGCCATATTTGCTAGTTTATGAGTGTTGAAGACGAAAATCACTTTCTCTTAGAATGTCATGCCTACACACACATTAAAGCTTAGTTCCATAAAATTTGTCTATGAATGTTAAAGATGAAAATCACTTTCTCTCAGAATGTCTTGCATACACATTGACTTCTCTAACCTTTTAACTTTAAGTTTTTTAACATAGCAATAATATTTTAAAATAAATCAAATAAATTTTAACTTAAGATATCAAAAAAAATTATGAATTATGAGAAATTATGAAATAATTAAATTACTAAATTTATAATCGTTTAATTAGATTTTGTATTGCATTGGAGTGAAAGAAAGAATAGTAATAATGAAAAGTCAGAAAACAGTTAAAAAATAAGCCGAGATATGATAAAAAGAAAGAGTTCATTACGTAAGAAAATAAAAATAGATGACATAACTAAATTTATCGATTATGAATTTAATAACAAAATGTTTTATTTAAATGACAGTATTTTTTAAAAGAAAAAAAAACTTAAGCCTTAGATAGGCATTTAAGTTATTATTCAAATAGCGCTTTTGATGTTGCTAAATTCAAAATAACTTTTTGATGTTTTCTAAGAACATTATTTGTGGTATAGTGAAATTAAAGCCATTGATAAGCTTAAGAGTGGGGTAATAAACAGAGAAACTATTTTGATATATGAAATTAAATTAAAATTAGAAAAATCAAACTAAATTTAACATTATTTTAAATTTAGTTATCAAATTAAATTTAAAGGAAAGTAGATAAATGGCATTGAATGAATGAAAATGACATAATATAAATGAAAAAATTAGAATTATTAGTTATTCAATTTAACGTAACTATAACATTCCTCATTTTCTATTTAATAATTTGTATAGATAAATAAATATTGTAATAGTTTCTAGTGAGGAGCTCAAGGCCAAGGCCCCACCAGTAAACGTTGTATGTTATGGTTTTATTTCTTAAAGTCGTAGGAAACTAAAGGATAGTGACACCTCTAAAAGACGGCAACTAAAGTCACTAAGGGAAAGATGATTAATGACGGTTTGTCATCTTAGTGCTACAAACACTGGAGCAATGGTTAAGCGACTTAACTAGTGCCTTAGGTGATAAGCTCATCCCCTAAATATGGGATAACCGCTATTCACCACATGACTAAATTAACTTCGATGACTTACCTTTTTAGCATAAAGTTACACATGTGAGCGTAAAACCAAGTATTATCGCTAGATATTATTAATAACATAAATTCCGACAAAAGTGTTAGAAGAACAACTTTATTATCCCTAAAAAGATATGAAACTAAGTTCCCCTTTTATATATATAAATAACCTCGAAAATAAGGTGCAAAACCGAGATAAGGTTGGCATGTTCATTTTAGCAAATAATTTGCTTAACCAAATATTTAAGTGTACTAGTTTGGTGCTATTTGCAAACTATGTATAAGTATGTAATCTGCCGTAAAAATAAAATGTTAAATAACTACTATCAACCTTCAATAAAAAAGAAAAGTATGTTATTAAACCTAGTATTGAAGAAATACTAAAAGGTATATGGAATTTATTCTTAAAAGACTATATAGAGAAACATATAAGATATTTTGTTTTAATTACTAAGTATTTATCGAAAATACCATATCAAAAGAAAATAGTGTGGAACCTAACGTTTGATATTTTATGAGTTGCCTATTCTTTAAGCGTTGCATGCCTTAAGTCAATTGTTTGGAAAAACTCCACATTTTTGGATTATGGTCTATTTCAGTATTTACCGAAAGAAAAGCACTACTTCTTTCACCGAGCGGAGATCGCATAGAGACGTGTATGAAAGCCTTTCTTGTTGAGTTTGTGGATGCGATTCTCCTTGGATTCTCCTTGGAGAGAAAGTTGGTGAGTGGTCTCCTGATTAGAGTGATAGAAGTAACTAAGTTGCCACTTGTCTGAGTTACCAAATCGGGGAAACTACCACTTGTCTCGTTTTATACTGATAGCTACCATCTGTCATTGGGGAGAGAAGAGGGAATCCCTCTTATTTAAAGAATTTCATGTTGTGAAGGGAGGACGGCTAGGGAGAGGTATGAGGGGAGGGATTGGGGATTTCTGACCAAGCTCTACATATGGGGATTCGAGCATGTATTGCTACGCAGAGGTTCCTTGATCTCTGTAAGCTTCGAGCGTTATCACGGGTCCCTTTCCTTAGTAATCGTTGTTAGTTCTTTTCACGCTAAAACTGTTTTTAGAAGGACATGCTCGCTGATTAAGAAGTTCGGAAGCAGAATGAGTAGTACCTTATTCATCTCTGCGATTGAGGTAATAAATGGCTGCCCTGCTTTTTAATTTCTGAATTGCTACATTTTTCACCCGGTGGTTGGGAGAGTGTAACTCTGTATTCGATCGCAGCCCAGCTAAATCTTTTTCGTTTTCAACGTTTGTCCTGTTCCATAAATTCTGGTTGAATGCGTTTTTATATCCTGTGGTTTGGTAGAGTATAAAAAATTAATTAGTACTTCGATTCAAGTTATTTGCCACCGATCCCCATGTGGATGGCTGGCATAATATTTTGTGGGTGTTCCTTTTCCTTCACTTGGTTTCAAGGATGGGACGTACTGGGCGATCTCATGATTAGGTTCGGTTTTTCTTATATTTTGGACTTATTGATAATGATTTCGTTATAAACTCTGTCTGCGCGTAACTATAACGGCCTCTGCTTGTAGCAATCGTTGTCTGGGGACAACGAGGTGGTTCTTGTGTAAAATATCTGCCATTAAGCGAGAGGTTTGAGAGGTGTATTTTCGTATGTTGAAATTATAACATATGCTTATGCTGCTAAACGGTTTGGGATTTTTGGTGCACAGTCACGGAATCATCCTAGCCGGATCTCTAATCTTACATATGCTGGAATCTTACATATGCTGGATGTCCTTTAAACACTTGTGCATAGATTTGTGATTCCAAGTTGGCTATTTGTTTTACTTTTACCTTGTTAAATGCGAACCCTTATAGAACTCTATGGTAGGGTTGATGCCACGTTAACGTTTAAATTATGTTGTTTTTAATCCTTTTTGAGCGAAGTTCCCACTCAGTCATCCCTGGCTGAGGGTATACTATCTACTCTCTAGACGAAAATGGGCATTATCGATTAGCTTCTTTTTGTCTAAGACTTTTAATAATGGTAAATTCTAGCCTCAGCCCATGTCTGCGTTATATTAGGGAATAACCCAATGCCGAGTTAGACCGCTGTATTGGTTTTCTTTTTATGATAATATTAACTTTTAGTGCGTGAAACCAGCCAGGTAGGGTGAAGATCAATGCTCAGCTTGGATCTAGTTTCTTGAGTAATACTTATTATCTACAATTTTATGTGTGAGTTCAACCAGTTAGGGAATAGCCCCGTACTTGGATCGGAACTCTCTTTTTTTATATATAAATTATGGATAACAACCTTTAGTATAAAGTCAACTAGCTAGGGCATAACCCTTTGGTTAGGTTGGGACATAAGAAGTCAAAAATATATATTCATGTTAAAATATTACCTTAAAACCAAATAAAAGGGATCGGATGTGGAAAGAGTTTCATTCCTTGAAATTATATATTAATACATAGATAAAAACTTCGCAACTAGGTTGTTGTTTGGTCGAAAGCCTTGAAAGAGCGAGGATAAGTTATTTCTTATCAAGGTTAGATCCTTACTTTGTTTTGAGGTTAATGTTGGAAATGCTCTCCAGGAGAGAGGTTTGGTTTGAGGTTAATGTTGGAAATGCTCTCCAGGAGAGAGGTTTGGGAAGATTGAAGATAAATATTGCAACAACGTAGTAGGATGTAATCTTTATTTTGAATAAATAAAGTATAAAGATGTGACTCTTCTTTGCGGACGTAGCCATCGTAGCCCGAATAGCGCGTGAACCACCTATATCGCGTTTCCTCATGTGTGTATTTATGATGACTTGTTGCTTTTGTTAGTGAATGAATGTATAACTTGACATGTGATTCGTGGTAAAAGTCAGTTCATCGTAGTTCATGTTGTTCATATGATGGTCTCAAAGACGTATTGTTGATTGATTAAGACACATTGAAGTTTATTGCTAATGAATGAGAATTGCATGAAGATTGTTCAAAGAAAAATGGAAATAATCGAATATGAGCTAATATGTTGATTTATATGGTTACAGTTACAATGTTTTCTGTTACTTATAATTGGAACATCATGAAAAGTGGGATAACAAAAGATAAGTTCCTCTCAAAGAAAAGTTGTTGTTTTTGAGATCATTGTATAGATGTTGCAGCACCTCACCTTTATAAAAAAAACCCTGGTCAAAATATATAAATGGCAGCATCCGTCCCCCGTCCCAATGTATAGACCCTCCCTACGAAATGAAACTAATGGGTCCACCCTGTTACCCTGCTATGAGAGAGATGAAGGTTACAAACATAGTGTTCATGGGCGGTCCCAAACTGTTACTTATAATTGGAACTAAATAAGTATGTATGTTAAATGTTTTCTCGTTAACTAATCATCTTTATTGGATGGAAGGATGGCGGACTTTTAACTCCTTAACTTAAATCAATTTCAATTGAGGAGTCCTTTAAAGTTATGAATTTTTGAAATATCACGACATACTAAATCAGTTATTTGGGGTTATGACACATGGGTGAACCACCGATATGGTCCCTCGCTTATGTATGATTTTTATGTGTTTCATTCTTGTTATATTTGTGATCTATTTGGTTTTGGAATTATGAATGTTCTCACTAGAGTTGGCTAAGTGTCTAATGTAACCTATCATTGATTGGAAAGGTAATTGTTAGAAGGAAATAAACCCTAGAATGGATTCAAAAGGAATGTATATGGATAAGCATGTTGGACAAAAGAGTTTATGGACAAAAGAGTTTAGGTAAAATGAGTAAAGGTGGTGACTTAATAGTTGCTTTTATGTATTGTGATTTAGGGTTCCATTACATGGTTTTCTTGTTTAGATGATCCGTCCCATATATTTATGTTGTAGTCATATGATAAAGAAAATCTTTACCTTTACCTCGTTCCTATAAATGACAAAAACCTAAATGTGGGTAGCTAACACATGCTTATTGTTTAAGTCAATACATTGTTGTTTGGTTTATTAATTAACTCTTATACTGAAGTATGTTACGATTGACAATGAAGAATCTATGTACGTACATCATTATGTTTATATAAATAAATAATATGAGATATTTTATTACTAAAGTGAGAAGTTGATTAATAACTAAAGGAGCAAAAAGTTTTTATTTTCTCAAAATAACACCCGTATTTCTGGAGATGTTACAGTAACATAAAGTAAATCGAAAAAAGTTGTATGATTGTGATTTGGAATGACATATTTCTATGGAAACAAAAGAGTTTGCATGGTTGTGATTTGGAATGACAATTCTCATTCTTTTAAAAGTAATATAGGTCTATTGTTAAGAATTTGGTATTTTTTTTAAAACAAATTGTGCAACTTTGACTAGAATATGGGTGTTTGGCATTATCTCTTACCATTTTATATTACATGTTTTGGATTTATTACATGTTTTGGATTTGATTTTATAAAATTGATGTTAAAGTTTCGTTCTTACTTAATAAAGTTTGTAAGAATGATTATGGTTATAAAATAATTTGCAACTCAACGAAAGACTGAATTTATGAGTATTTACTAGAATTTGTTTGGATTAGGAAAAAATAAATATAAGATAATATTATTTATGAGTATTTACTAGAATTTGTTTGGATTAGGAAAAAAATAAATATAAGATAATATTGATTATGATATAATATTTTTAATTCAGAATTATAGAAAAAATAGTGGCTTTACTAAGGTGACTAAATATGCATATAAAGAATGATAATTATTCTAAAGTAACACGAATATATTCACATACAATGAAGATTTAGTTTTAGTGTTCCAAATACACTCTTAATATAGAGGTGTCTTCTCAAAATTATAAGTGAGGAAAAGTTTTTCTTAGTTGACAAACAAGTTTTAAAAAAGGATGATGTAAAAGTTGAAAATTTGTTGTTAAAAGTTTCAAAAATTTACAAAGATATACAATCTATTAAATTTCTCAGTGTTTCTAAAGAATTAGCCATAATAGTGTCTAGAATAGTTGGGTGACAAGAAGATTGGGTGAACATTCTTTCTATTCTTGTCAAGAATAACACAAATATGTTAGTATTTAGCATATTATTTATAGAACACTGATATGGCACAAATATGTTAGTATTTAGCATATTATTTATAGAACACTGATATGGCAATGTTATCATAAATTTAGAATCAAGGAGAAAATAGCTATGCAATTTTCATATAGAATGCATGCTTGTCTAGTTAAGTTGTAGAATATTAATGTAGATCTATGAGATTGAAGAAAAAGACAAATTTAATGACATTTTTATTGAATTATGTTATCTAGAAATAATAGTAATAATTTAGTGATTCAAGTATTAAAAAATGCAACAAGAAAATTAACTTTCTATAGGAACATAATATAAGGCATTTGACATCTAGCATAAAAGTAAAATAGTACAAAAGAGATGGAATCTTACTGAATTGTATAAGTATTGATAACATTGTTGAGTTAGACCAATGTTTGACTAATATAATTTTGGTATTGTTCAAAAGACATTTGAGTTAATTTTGGGAAGGTTTGCTACAACTATGGGCTGCAAAGGAAGCCAAAATTGATCAACTATGGGATGCAAAGGAAGCCAAAATTGATCTTTTGCATTTTTGCATTGCTAGTCTCTAGTTTGCATTCCAAGATATGATCATGGAAGTGTGCTTTCCTTGCTTGATGGTGAGTACATATAGCCAAAATATTTGATAGAAAGAATTATTTTATTAGCAATGCTTTGCAATCAATGCAAACAAGCTTAAAATGTTTGTTTAGAACTTAACATATCTTCTAATTATATGTAAATTGAACATTTATTAAGAAAATGTGGCTTGAAATATGCAAGGAAATGTAGGAATTGTCACACATAAACTAAATAGAAAAAATATTTAAATAGTCTAACCTAAATTATGCTACCAACCAGAGCATGTAGTTTATGTTTGTTGATGTTGTCATTTAGCACATGGATGAAAGTTGATTACCTAGTACTTAGTGTACAAGTTCCTATTGGACCATTGGGAACAATAAATTATTGAACATAAACATTAAGGAAACTTCACAAAATTGATTGTAAGAATGATTCAACTAAAGCTAGAAAACAAAGGACAACGAAATTGTTTGTTAGTATTGAGAAAGAATATTAAACAAATAATCAAGTTTAGGGAAATAGATTCCGGTGCTATACAAGGTATGTGTACTTTGATTGAGATGACAAAGTAATTACTCATCCTTTTCTTTCTTCTAGTTGACCATCTTTGAAGAACAATGCATACTGATTATTATTTTGACAAAAAAATGTCACAATAGTAGCAACAAATCCAACTGGATAGATCGTTTCTAATGTAGTTAATGCAACAATTGTTGTGCTAAGCGAAATCCTAATATTTATGCAAACTTTTGCAATTTGTTGAATTGATGTTCCTATGTTGAAGACAATATATTGTCTTCTAGATCGTTTCTAATGTAGTTAATGCAACAATTGTTGTGCTAAGGGAAATCCTAATATTTATGCAAACTTTTGCAATTTGTTGAATTGATGTTCCTATGTTGAAGACAATATATTGTCTTCTACATCCCCTTGTTCAAATGAGTCCTATGTCATAGGAAATTTTTTATAATATGAACACTCATTCTAGGTGTCCAGTAATGAACATTCTGCAATTAGATCATTTGCAACATTACTATTATATTCACTTATCCATGTTTGTCAATGAGATCAACATGGAATTTTTTTTGTTGTTGTTGGAGAGTTTATGCTTTTGTTTTAGATTAGGCCATTAAGTATGAGTACATCACCCTCAAAGTCTTTTCCTAGTCTATGTGTGCATAGTTCTGCAATATAAGATGGTGTTTGAAGTGATTGTGAGTTGGAATGAAAAAATACTTGTGATTTTAGAACATTGCACAAGATGTCTAATTCCCCGGGTCATATTCTATGTTTTAAGGATAACAATCCACTTATTGATTCTATTGTTTTTCTTAACACCAAAAAAACATGAAAAAGAGGTAAGGTTATCAGGTGATATGTAGATGATAAGAATCTAACTTATCAAGTGTTGTTGTTTTGTCTCATTTTTATAATTTGCTTTTGTTTCTAAAGAAACATTGATTAGTATGTTGCAAAAACAAAGGCAATGTAAGTTAGATAGTTAGTTTTTTTTAATGATTAAATATTGATCATGAATAAAAAATATTATAGAAAAAAGAGTAGATTTAGTGAAAATGTGAAAGAAAATGTTATTTGAACTACATTCTAGTTATGTAATGCTTTGAAGTAGATTGGCTTAAAACCATATCCTAGATTGGTTGTTGAAAAGAATAGTAAAGAGCAATTTGAAAAATCAACAAAGAAATCTTGTCTATGTTGTTTTTTCATATCTGAAATAATTGCAATGTCTTGTTTAGTAGCTATAAGAACTAAGAATTTATGAATTCGTGCAATTGTTTTCAAGGAAAAAATGAGTAAAAAGAAAATAAAATATTAAATAAAATATTGTATCAAGAGAAATTATGTGTTCACTATAGAGTGTTATTTCTCCTATCATACTTTTGAATTTTGAAAATATAAGAAGAAATGAAAATTGCACTTTTTATTTTTTGAAGTATTCAATTATAACTCAAAATTGTTGTAAAAAAATAAGAAAGATTTCTTTTTGTTGAGGGTTGGTGCAAGGTAATGATACCCAATTATGACACATTAGTTGCAATGACATTCTGGAAAAACAAAAATATTATCATTAAAATGAATTATTAGAGGTACCTACAAAACTTTTTTGGATTAGGTGTAAACAGATGAAACATAGAAAAACGGATGACCTTCCGGAATATATAACTTTTATTTATGGAAAAGTGGTATAACCACCCCAAAATGTCATTATTCAAAGATTGGTATGTTATTTTTTTTCTCAAACATAATGCACATGTTTTTGCTGAGCCACCCGTTTGCTATGTAAATTTTCAATTTACAAGAAAAAAAAAATATGTAGAGGCGTAGGAAACAGAAGAATCTTGTGTGGTGATATTTTTCCAAAATTTTAGAAGTCAATTTTATATATTTTTTTAAATTACCGAAGTCAGTGAAGCCCTAAAATGACATGGTCAAGTGTTGAGCTAGCATATCATGCTCTAAAAATAATCAAAATACTTTTTTCTTTTTTTTTAGGTTGTAGGTATTTTCGTGCTCTTGTGCGGGTTCTCTTTCGTTTTCGAAATAGGTAAGCCAATCAAAAGTTATAGGCCAAATAAACGACCTATGTTTTTTACAAATTTGACTTGAGTGCAATTAAAAATGAATTAAAAATAGAAAACAACAGATCTATTCAAAAATTATATATTTAGAATCTGCACACAGAGCTCGACAAGCATGTGCAATTTCATCTGCAGTGCACTTGTGGAGCTTATGTGGAACTAGTTGTGAAAAACCGAAAGTTACAGCATTTGATGTTTTCTGCTATAAATCAGGCATAAATCAGACCGAGCCTAAAGGTGCAATCTAAAGCTAATTCCAAGCCTGCAAGGGCGCCAAAAACAATTTGAATTCAGGCACGCGCACGTACAACTATGAGAATGAGCAAACACGCGCATGCATGACTAACAGCGCGCACGCGTAGGTGCGCACATGCATTAAGAACAGCGTGCATGCGTCCTTGCGCGTACGTGCTATTGTATGCCTTTGTATGGTTTAATTAATTTCCTTTGTCAAGGGGATACATGAAGTTGATGAAGATGTGATGATGAAGAATATGACGATGATGGAGATGTTGATGAGGAAGGGGGAGATGACAATGATGTTGAAGATGTTGATGATGATGTTGATGATGATGAGATGATGGTGATGGTGATGATGATGATGATGACAATGGTGATGAAGATGACGATGAGGATGATGGTGATGATGATGAGATGATGGTGATGGTGATGATGATGATGGAAATGGTGATGAAGATGACGATGAGGATGATGATGATGATTATGATGATGATGGTGGTGTTGATGAGGATGATGGTGACGAGGATGATGATCATGACGGTGATGAAGATGATCATGATCATGATGAATATGATGATGATTATCATCATCATCACCATCACCATCACCATCACCATCACCATCACCATCACCATCACCATCACCATCTTCATCATCATTGTCATCTCCCCCTTCCTCATCAAAATCTCCACCATCGTCATGTTCTTCATCATCACCATCTTCTTCATCATCATCTTCATCACCATCCTCATGAACATCAACATCATCTCCATCATCATCATCTTCTTCATCCTCATCACCATCATCATCATCATCATCTTCGTCATCATCATCATTGTCATCATCAACACCATCAACACCATCATCATCATCGTCCTTCTTCCTCATCTTCATCAACATCTAGGTCATCATCTTCATCGTCAACGTCATCATCATCATCATTATCATCCTCATCATCAACATTGATGGCAATGATGATGTTGATGATGAGTACGATGATCATCAACATTATCATCATCTTCATCATCGTACTCATACTCATCACCATCCACCACCATCATCATCATCATCATCATCATCTTTGTCATCACCCTCTTCCTCATCACCATCAACAACAACATCTTTGTCGTCATCATCATCATCATCATCATCAATGATTGATGATGATGATGATGATGATGAAGAAGAAGATGGAAATGACGAGTATGATGAGGATGATGAAGATGACAATTATGATGACAAAGACAATGATCATATGATGATGGTGATGATGGTGAGGATGATGAAGATGGCAATGATGATGATGATGAATATGATGATTTTGATGATGATCATCATATTCGTCATCATCATCATCATCGTACTCATATTCATCATCATCCACCACCATCATCATCATCATCGTCATCCTCGTCCTCACAATGATGATGATGATGAAGATGATGACGGTGATGATGGTGATGGTGATGATCATGTTGTTGATGATGATGAAGATGAGGATGATGATGAGGATGATGTACTGCATATTCGTCATCTTCTTCATCATCATCTCCATTAGTCATCATCATCATCACCACCTTCATCATCGTCGTCGTCGTCATCATCATCATCATCATCATCATCATCATCATCATGATAAGGATGATGGTGATGACGAGTATGATGAGGATGATGAATATGATTGTTATGATGACTATCATCATCATATGATCATCATCTTCATCATCCTCATCATCATCCGCGTCCTCACAATGATGATGATGAGGAGGAGGAGGAGGAAGTTGATGATAATGATGAAGATGTTGATGATGTGCTGCATATTCCTCGTCATCTTCATCATCATCATCATCACCTTCATCATCATCATATCCAAATTAGTCATCATCATCATCGTACTCATATTCATCATCATCCACAATCATCATCATATCATCACGATGAAGACGATGATGATGTGTTGCATATTCGTCATCATCTCCAACAACATCTGTGCTGCATATTCCTTGTCATCTTCATCATCATCATAATCACCGTCATCATCATCATCATCGTACTCATATTCATCATCATCCACCATCATCATCATCATCATCATTATCATCATCATATCATCACAACGAAGACGATGATGATGTGTTGCATATTCGTCATCATCTCCAACAACATCTTCATCATTGTCATCATCATCATCCTCATGCTCTTCCTCACAATTATGATGATGACGATGATGATGACGACGATGATGATGATCATGATGTGGATCATGTTGTGGATAATGATGATGTGTTGCATATTCTCCATCATCTTCATCATCAACATCATAATCATCATCATCATCTCCATTAGTCATCGTCATCATCATCATCATCATCATCATCAACATCATGATCTTCATCATCATCATCATGACGAAGATGATGATGATGATGATGATGATGATGATGATGATGATGATGAAGATGGTGATGATGATGATGACGATGAAGATGGTGATGATGATGATGATGACTACTGGAGATGATGATGATGTTGATGATGAAGATGATGACGAATATGCTCCACATCATCCTCATCCTCCTCATCATCTTCATCATCATCATCACCATGATGATGATGATGATGATGAATAAGATGGCTATGAAGAGTATGATGAGGATGATGAAGATGTCGATTATGATGACGAAGACAATGATCATCGTGACCATGATCATATGATGATGATGATGATGGTGAGGATGATGAAGATGGCGATGATGATGACTAATGAAGATGATGACGACGAATATGATGATTTTGATGATGATCATCATATTCATTTTCATCATCATCATCTTCATCATCGTACTCATATTCATCATCATCCACCACCATCATCATCATCATCATATCATCATCATCATCACCATCCTCGTCCTCACAATGATGATGATGATGAAGATGATGACGATGATGATCATGATGATGATGATCATGTTGTTGATGTTGATGAAGATGATGAGGAGGAGGAGGAGGATGTGCTTCATATTCGTCATCATATTCATCATCAACATCATCATCATCATCATCATCTCCATTAGTCATCATCATCATCATCATATTCTTCTTCGTCGTCGTCGTCGTCGTCGTCATCATCATCATCATCATAATCATCATCTGCATGCTTGTCCTCACAATGATGATGATGACGACGATGATGAAGATGATGATGATGATCATCCTGTGGATCATGTTGTGGATGATGATGTGCTACATATTCATCATCATCTTCATCATCAACATCATCATCATCATCTCCATTAGTCATCATCATCATCATTATCACCATCTTCATCGTCATCATCATCATCATCACCATCTTCATCATCATCATGATCTTCATCACCATCGTCATCATCACCATATTCACCATCATCATCATCATCATCATGACGAAGATGATGATGATGATGATGATGATGATGACGATGATGAAGATGGTGATGATGATGATGATGATGATGACTAATGGAGATGATGATGATGATGAAGATGATGATGAATATGATGCACATCATCCTCATCATCATGATCATCTTCATCATCATCTTCATCATCATCATCACCACAATGATGATGATGACAAAGATGGCTATGACGAGTATGATGAGGATGATGAAGATGCCGATTATGATGACGAAGACAATGATCATCGTGACCATGATCATATGATGATGATAGTGATGGTGAGGATGATGAAGATGGCGATGATGATGACTAATGAAGATGATGATGATAAATATGATGATTTTGATGATGATGATCATATTCATTGTCATCATCATCATCTTCATCATCGTACTCATATTCATCATCATCCACCACCACCATCATCATCATCATCATCATCCTCGTCCTCACAATTATGATGATGATAAAGATGATGACGATGATGATGGTGATGATGATGATCATGTTGTTGATGATGATGAAGATGATGATGATGATGAGGATGATGTGTTGCATATTCGTCATCATCTTCATCATCAACATCATCGTCAACATCATCATCATCATCATCATCATCATCATCATCATCATCTCCATTAGTCATCATCGTCATCACCATCTTCATCATCCTCATGATCTTCATCATCATCATCATCAGATCGTCATGATGAAAAACTGTATTTTATTGCAATTGTGATTCCACTTACAACAGATGAACACTATTCATAAAATATTCCATGATGAGGAGGCCCTCCATGACTACTTGATTCTCCTTTACATCTCATTATCTTCATCCTACACTGAGACAAAAAATAACAGGTGCCTTAGATTTTGATTAATACAACAATGTAAAGAAGAGTGCTCTATAGATTACTTGAAGCCAAGCTTATACCTTCTGTGCTATGATTTGCTAGCCTTCCATAGGGGTGGGAGTATCAAGACTTTTATCATTTCCCATAAATTAACCAGGAAAATATTTCCCAGCAAATAAAACTAACCATCAAAGTGCGTTCTGTCACATCTGCATCGCCCTAAGAGAATAAAATATGATGGTAATTATGAACAAATCTGACATACTGTGATCTCACAATAACCGCGCCTCTGAACAATCTTTATACAACATTAATATATATCTACTATGTATTTAATTATTCTTGATGTAATACATATGTTTCTAATTGAAAATTAAATTAATGTTTTGAAATCAAAATACACAAATTTGTAAATATACCGTTAAACCCCCAAACACCTAGAAGCACTTAAATGCACTTAGGTATTATGGGTTAGAAGAGGTCCTAAAGGCCTTTATGGGGAAGGGGCTCTTTATGGGGACGGGCTCTAGGCATAACCCGACACATTTATATTTGTTGGGCAATAAATACAATGAACATTACCCACCAAACATTACAACGTTCAGCAAGGACGTGCATGCGCTAGATGCGCGCACGCACTAGATATGGCACGTGCGCATCCCCGTTGAACATAAAATTTAGAAAATAACTCGCGTTCTTTCTCCGGCATTTTTTTCCTCATTCATCGCGTTCTCTTCGCTGGTTTCACACAGTCCAACAAGCATTTACATGGTAGATTGAATTCATACACCATTTGGTGCTTCCTTCACCATTTGGATAAAATACACAACATTTGGGGCTCTATTTGGCTCTTTGTATTGAATACACACCTATTGGGCTCTATTTGGATCAATTGAGTGAATACACAATAGTTGGACTCTATTTGGCACCTTGGATTGAATTCTCATGCTACTTGGATACACACGAAGTCTTCTTACATATAGTGGACACATCAAAAGAGCATTTGACATTTGAAGCAAAGAGCAATCATAATCCTTGAGGTATGGTGAAAATTTTATCTTGTTAAATGTAATTTAGTCTTCATTCACTTGTTTGAATGGCATCTATTTTAGTTTTTCCTCATGAATTGTATGATAGATCTATTTTGGTCTTCTTAATCTTCAACATAGACAGTAAAAACATTTTACCAAAAAAAAACTACAACATGCACCAAGCAATGCTTTCAACCTTTCATGAAGATAATAAAAAAAAATTACTTGCATCACCACCAATAACATTTCATAATCACATTCCTCCATCTAGTAGACAAACATTTGTTGAATTCCTCATGGTTTCACTACAACAACTCACACAAACACCTAAACAATTGAAAACTCTTAGTCTTTTGGGGCTATTTTCCCTCATCCATACCATGAAAATGAAGTGATATGAGCTTCTCCCTTGTAGGGAATTTGCTCCTACTAACATCCCATACCACCATCCAATACCATCCTATTGAGTTCCTAGAGGTGATGTTGTAACTTTATATCTAGGGCATTCCCAATAGCTTTTAAGATTATATGAAAACATTATCACTAGATGTTGTTGTACATAATCAATTGCTACATCGAGCTTTAATAATCATGCACATTGAGTTTTAATATCTTGTTTGTTGTTCATTCTTGCAAGGGTCATATCTTTGTTTTTCCAAAAAGTGCATTGAATATGGGCAACATACGTAATAATAAAGAAAGTCTAGAAGGACACAGCCGCCCCATGAAAAAACCCATGAGATAAGAGAAAATGCCAGGTTGTACATGCAAAACCGTAGAAATCAAAATGTTAGTGCCTTAGATCCATCAACAAGAAATGACGAAGTGGTTGAAGTCAATCAAATCTTT
The DNA here is from genome assembly GCA_027924585.1 of Larix kaempferi. Taxonomy (NCBI): domain Eukaryota; kingdom Viridiplantae; phylum Streptophyta; class Pinopsida; order Pinales; family Pinaceae; genus Larix; species Larix kaempferi. Next base: position 4,529,585 of record BSBM01000195.1, on the reverse strand, counting down.
CCTGATGTCGAGTATGAGGGGATGGATGTTGAACAAGTTCTTAACTGGAAACCACCCCAAGAAGAGCACCCACCTGGCAAACACACTCCATTGCAGGACCAATTTCTGAATGAAGGGCCACAACAAACCGTTGACGAGACTCGTACTTCCTTGCCGACTCCCTTGCCTCGACTATCACCCAGACGACAAATAACTCCCAGACGTATTCATATGGATGAAAGTTCATTTTCAGGACTTGAAGGTAAGATGCCCAAACGCACTATTGATTTCCATCGTAACAAGATAATCAAATATTTTTTTGAGTCCAAAACCGATGTAGCAAAATGTTAATTGTTTCTTGCTTTGTTAAAATCACATTGTCTATCTCATGTTAGGAGAATTTTAGGCATAAAGGTAGTTAGAAGTTCAGAGGCCAACAATCATGTTGTTAGAAATCTACAATTTGCATTTAATTTGATTGGAAAAACTTCTCGTACAAAAGATTTTAATGTGGCCTGTCGTGTACTGTCGGAATCGATTGTAGACAAATCCACAAGGCAACATCGCCTACTATCACACACATGTAAAATATTTAAAGTAGATAGAAAGACTCTTCAAAAGTATTCTGCCATTAGAGAAAAAATTGAGACCCCAAGCCAAAAAGATTGTTGGGCCTTTGTTGGAGGTTACCTCGTTCAGACATGAAGCTCATTGATGTTGTTAAAGAACTAGTGCAAAAGTTTTGGCATGATAACACTAGACCGTCATCGAATCAAAGAGATGTTTTAAAGTTGAGAAAAGGTGTTAGGGGGGGTGAACCCCATGTCAAGCACTTCCTTGACACGACACAAACAAAACTCTATGAGAGGTTCAAGAATGAGCACACACAATTGAACTTGGGCCAAAGGTCCTTCGAAAAATGCAAACCCTGGTATGTTAGAATTTGCATTGATCGCAGTACATGTTGTTGTAGATACCATGTAGAATTTGAGTACTATTATGATACATATAGACATATTTTTGTGGTTTGCATACTAACATTATGCAAGATTTCCCTTTGTTACAACCACCGAATGCATCCAGAGAATTTATACATAGCATAATGTGTCGAAGGCCTGAAGGACAAAAATATTATAAAAGATCATGTTTATATGGGACATGTTCCAGTTGCAGTGGATTTGCATTATTGAGTCGCTGCATCCACGCAACCGTGGAGCATGAATTTGGAAGGATGTCAGTAGAAATGCAGAACTTCCAGTACATAACATATCAAGTAGATAGTTCGAAGGAAAGCAAAAAAATTGCATTGGTGAAGTCATAGGTAATCTAAGTTTGCATGCTTTCATACTGTACATGTTGAATTTGTACATATATATTCAGATTGAAAATGTCATGTTGTATTAATGTCCTTGGTTTTGTGGCACCAGGTACAAATTTATGATTTCATGAAGGAATTCTACGAAAAGACCGAGCATTATGTACAGCACGTCCATGTAGCACGATGGCAGGATGAATAGTACAGACAATGCAGAGACACCTTTCCCAAGGGCACAATATTGTCGGTTGTCGACTTTCTAGAAAACTACAACCTATATCCACAGAATGAGATTCAAAGTCAATACTACCATTCAGACCAAGTTAGCATAATGGTCCATATCACGTACAGGCACGCGCCAGAGAGCAGCAACGACATGAGGATAATATTAAAAGAGACCAACTTCTACATCAGTGACGATAGGTGCCACGACTTGCATTATGTGCAGCATTGCTTCAAAATTTTCTATGATCAACTAAAGGAGAGAGGTATACATATGGATCAGCATTGGATATGGTCAAATGGTTGTGTAGGCTAGTTAAAAAATGCACGTGTTTTCCAGTGGTTGAGTATGTTGCACAAGACTTATGATGTGCTGCATGTATGGAACTATTTTGAGACCAAGCATGGAAAGGGAGAGCATGAAGGGGCTGGAACATGTCTCAAAACTTCCTTACGAAGGGAGGAGATGAGGTGCATGGGAGGCCCTCATATTCAGAATTCCGAATCCACAGTTCGATGGTGCAAAGAAAAATTGTTAGATCGAACCACGGAGCAACACATACCAATAGGTAGAGGACATGTTGTCAGAAATTTATGGAATTTAGTTGATATAGATCGATTGTGTTCTTATAGTTTTAGTGCTGTGCAAGGCCCTCATGGATTTCATTCAATTCGAAGCTTAAACAACCCTTTATTTGAAATATGGACGCGAAAACTTGCTTGCTTTTGTGGGTCTTGCAACAGTTGTGAGTGGGATGAGTGCGAATCAATGGATTGGGTTGATGAATGGGATCATGTATCACTTGTAGTGGATCCACGTACAGTTGTTGAAACAATCCAGTTAGAGGAAGGCCAATCCTCTATTTCGAATGAATATGATCATATGTCTGATCTTGTACAACCAGGTAAACATTTTTGCATGCATATCCCGATTCCCTCCTTGTTTTTGTAGTTATCCAAGTTATCAGACCACTACTTGTTGGAATATGACCTTAAAATGCATTTTTTCAGGACACATCTACGTAGTTGTCGCCCCGATAGATAGTGCAATTGGGATGAATTATTGGTTGGCACAATGCATACAGGGGAATCAAACCCTCCTCGCATCATTAATGGATAGTGAAGGCATTGCCTTTCCGACTGACTCGATGGTTGTTCAGGGGGAATATCTTACAATGGATGGAAAGGGACCAAAGACCAATGGCTACACATACATAGATTATAGACCAGGGCCGCGGGTGTATCACTTTACTCACTTGATAGTGGGTACAAACATCCAACTACAAACAATGTCAACGAAGTCATCAAACAAGATACGCTACTTACTACCTCATGCGGAGCATGAGCGGTTGTTCAAGACAATAAAAAACCGAGAGGATCCAGAAGGCCTAATTGACTGAGGTACATAGTACAGCCATGCGATTGTTTATTCATTCACGGGTAATGTTATTCATGTTAGATGGTTTATTTGATATCGTTATCTTATATCGTTTACTTGATGTCTGAGTTATGATTAAGTTATGATTTATATCCATGTGATTGTTTATTCATGCATGATTAACCCTAGAAGCACTAATATAACCCTACAAACATAATCTATCCCTAGAAATGCTAGAAAGCTAAACTAACCCTAGAAACACTAATCTAACCCTCAAAAACTAATCTAGAATCCTAGAAACATAATCTAGTCCTAGAAATCCTAGAAAGCTAAACTAACCCTAGAAACACTAATCTAACCCTCAGAAACTAATCTAGAATCCTAGAAACCTAATGTAGCCCTATCAACCTAATCTAGCCCTAGAATCCGTGACCCACCACACGTACCCTCAATAGGGGGTATTTGGACTCCAAGTGGGATAGGATCACTATTAGAAGGGTTTGTCACATCACACATGTACACCACTAGAGAACTCAACTTATAGAATCCAAGTCTACATGTCTATCTTGGAATTTCGATCCTCAAACCCTAGGTCTTACCAAGATGCCCACAGCACCCAAATCTGGATATTGCCCCCATTTTCTCTACCACTCTCTCCATTTGGAGCTTTAGGAATTGTTTCAATATTGGTCTAGTACTTGGATGAATATGAGGATCATTTGGTAGCTATGATTGAGTAGCACTAACATGTTCATCATTGTCACCTAATGGTTGGAAATGTCCTTGAGGGGGGATTTATACCTACCTCACCCATGTTAATGCTTGAGTTTTTCGAGGTCCCTCATCACCATCTCCATCATCATCACCATCCCCACCATCATCACCATTTTTGTCATCATCGTCACCATCTTCATCAACACTGTCATCTATAGGTCCCTCATCACCGTGTCCATCATCATCACCATCTTCATCAAAACCATGTCTTCAACACCATCACCATCACCATCATCATCAATGTCTTCATCATCATCACCATCATCATCATCATCATCGCCACAAGTGCCCAGTGGATGATTTTCCAAAGTTGACCCCCATGTGCAAAAATTGCACACTCCCTCACTAAGCAAAACCCTAGTTTCCAAGATGGACTTACAAGATGAGGGCGAGGCCACCGAGCCAGAGGGGAGGGGCACCCCTAGTACTATCCCAGCGTGTTGAATCCAACGGAGTTGACGGTTTGTCGATCTGAGACACGGTATTCATTTTTTGGCTTGTCCCGTCTCGCATCCAAAAGGCCTTCAGAGACACCTACTAGATACCTGCCGGGGGCGTAGAAATCCAACCGTGCAACAAAACAGGTTTTTGGGGAGTCATGCAAGTGTGTCTAGGTAGGTTCCGACCGGGAATGCTAGCCACAATTGCCTGGTGGATGATTTTCCAAAGTTGACCCACGTGTGCAAAAATTGCACACTCCCTCACTGAGCAAAACCCTAGTTTCCAAGATGGACGTACAAGATGAGGGTGGGGCCACCGGGCCAGAGGGGAGGGGCACCCCTAGCACTATCCTGGTGTGATGAATCCAATGGAGTTGACAATTCATCGATCCGAGCCACGGTCTTCATTCTATGGCTCATCCCGTCTCGTATCCAAAAGGCCTTCAAGGACACCTACTGGATACCTGCCGGGGGTGTAGAAATCCAACCGTACAACAAAATCGGGTTTCGGGGAGTCATGCAAGTGTGTCTAGGTAGATTCTGGCTGGGAACGCTAGCCACAAGTGCCCAGTGGATGATTTTCCAAAGTTGACCCCCGTGTGCAAAAATTGCACACTCCCTCACTTAGCAAAACCCTAGTTTCCAAGATGGAAGTACAAGATGAGGGTGGGGCCACTGGGACGGAGGGGAGGGGCACCCCTAGCACTATCTCGGCATGCTGAATACAATGGATTTGATGGTTCATCGATCCGAGCCACGGTCTTCATTCTATGGCTCATCCCATCTGGCATCCAAAAGGCCTTCAGGGACACCTACTGGATACCTGTTGGGGGCATAGAACTCCAACCGTGCAACAAAATCGGGTTCCGAGGAGTCATGCAAGTGTGTCTAAGTAGGTTCTGGCTGGGAATGCTAGCCACAAGTGCTAGGTGCATGATTTTCCAAAGTTGACCCCCATGTGCAAAAATTGCACACTCCCTCACTGAGCAAAACCCTAGTTTCCAAGACGGACGTACAAGATGAGGGTGGGGCCACCGGGCCGGAGGGGAGGGGTACCCCTAACACTATCCTAATGTGATGAATCCAATGGAGTCAATGGTTCGTCGATCTGAGCCATGGTATTTATTCTATGGCTCGTCCCGTCTCGCATCCAAAAGACTTTCAGGGACACCTGCTGGATACCTGTCAGGGGCGTAGAACTCGAACCGTGTAACGAAACTGGGTTCCGGGGAGTCATGCAAGTGTGTCTAGGTAGGTTCCAGCTGGGAACGCTAGCCACAAGTGCCCGATGGACGATTTTTCAAAGTTGACCCCCGCGTGCAAAAATTGCACACTCCCCCACTGAGCAAAACCCTAGTTTCCAAGATGGATGTACAAAATGAGGGCGGGGCCACTGTTGGATTTAACAACTCATGTTGTAGATACAAAGTACATCAAAAATGGTGCATAAAAGTGCCACATCGTGGCTAATGTACATAACATGTGGTGTGTCAAGCATTGTGACCACCGTCGTCACTCCCAGGTGCAGATCCAAAGTCGATCTTCCTACTCTTCGAGCTACCGGTGCCTCGGGTCTTGGTCCATCTAGGAGTAGAACATCTCTCCGGGCTCTGGAACAAATGATATAAGATACCGTCATTTTCAAGCATTTGCAACATTTACCACATTTATAAAACAAATGTAGAATTCGAATATTAAATAAATCACCTCTGACATGAGTGGGAAACATTGGACAGGTGTCCTGGATCTGCGAAGCCTCTCAGCAATTCCATCCTACAACATTTAAAACAATCATTTCATTGAAAATTCATAATTGCTTAAATTAATTTTTGTTTATGCATCAAAATATTTTCATAAATTAGCTTGATTCTCACCGTGAACACCTTCGATGATGGGCATGGCTGGACTTCTGGGCTAGCAGGTGGAGCAGATGGCCGGATAACTAGCTTCGATGCAATGATGGGGGGGGCATAGATGTAGTGGCAGCCACTACAGGTGCAACCACTGGAGATACTAATGAGGATATTGGAAGAGTAGATGCCACAATAGTGGTGGGAAGTGGGGATGATATGGTGGGAGAAGACACGATGGTATGGGGTGGAGGAGGACCATGTGGACGATGAACCCCTACCAGTTGTAGGATAGAGGGTATCGAACGAAAAGGAATAGGGGGGGTGTTCAGGGATGGTGCATGAGAGGGAAGTCCTGCATGGAGGGAGGAGGATGGACAAATGGGAGTTTGTGGACGAAGAGGGGAAGGTGGAAGGAAGGGGGGGGCGTGGACGAATGGGGGAGGATGGATAGACATGGGGACGTGGATAAATTGGGGAGGATGTATGGACGTAGGGGGGTGGGCGAGTGGGGGAGGATGGATGGAGGGGGGAGTATGGCTGGAGAGGGTGGGCTGGATGAAAGGGAGGGGGTGGACGTAGGGATGGGTCTAGATGGAAGCAAGGGAGGGGACTCATGGGAGAGGGTGGATACATAAGACTAAAATGGGGAGACGCAGCTACTAGTGGCACCTACATATACATTTGTAATATCGCAATTTAGTAAACAAACAATAAATTAAACCATAGTAAGTTGTAACAAATCAAATTAAAAGCATGCTTATAACTACACATTGTACCTGTGTATATGGTGATGTGCCAATCCCTGGCGGGGGTGGTTGATCACCGTAGTCACGGAACACCTATGGACAACAAAATGCATGCATGTTATGAACATGTTAAACAAGTATTATCTAGGAAATCAAGATATTCAAAAACATTGTATGAACTATCAACGTGTATGCCATAAATATAAATACTTGAGTAATATAAATGACATAAGTAATAACAATATTGTGTCAGGTACTGAAAATACCTCTGTGTGGGGTGCCGCAATTTCAGTTGTAGCTGCCATTGCTGCATCCAGGTTGGGATATCCTACGTTCTCCCATCTTGGTGTATCAGCTATGAAGAATTGTACATTGAAATAATAATTTAATTCAAACAAAAATACTTTAAAAATAATTTACAAGTTATCAAGTGATGATTGAAAACACATTAAAAAAATTGCTGACCTGATCCATATAACAACCCTCGATCGGGCCAGGGAAAGTGTGCCCGCAATGGGGACAAAGATGTGGCATTGTCCCTATCGAACTGGAATGCCCAGCATGGCTTCCATCGGTCATGGGTCTATCCTAGCCCTGTCGTGAAGTCCCTGCACCTGGATCTCTATCAAGGTCACCCAACCTCTCCACTGTAGTCGTTGCTACAAAGGAGGTGTGTCTGAGGAGACCACGTGCAACATTGCTCATTGCCACCTCGATCTGATCAAGCTTATGGGGCAACTGAGGTGGCTGGGGAGAGGGGTTGGGGTCGCGCCTCGGAGCTGGTGGCCCTCTCAATGGGTTCCTCCTAGCAGCAAGTCTATCTTGGGCAGAGCCACGCCCAACACCCTGGAACTCGGTTATGTCAAAATAGTTGACATGTAAACCGAGGCAAAACTCAGCCCACAGTTGGCGAAGGAAGTACTATGGAACCTTCTTATTATTGCAGGGAGGTTTATCGTACACCATGAACCACCTCCGCATCCAATTGTCCCTCCAAGGTTGGTAATGACACCAATCCATGCAGACACGTGGCTTTGTAATGTTCGGTGGTTGGTTTGTTTTCGAATCGGTGAACATACTATATAACATACTATATAATTGGGCTTTTGTAATGTTCAAATCTTTTATTGCTCCCTTGGAGATGCCTATGGAGTAGTACTCCCGCATCCTAGCTCTAAATTGAGTCATGTCGGTCAATTGTTGGTGTGCATGGATGAGGGAATCAATTGAATTCTCAATTGACGTGGCAAGACACAATCGAGATGGTTCCCCCGAGTTTCTAAGTTCGCGAGTGTGCACTCGCATTTCATTTACATAATGGTTAAGGTCATCTTGTTGAAAATTAGGTTGGGGGTTTTGGTTTTGTTTGTCATTTGGATTGTGTTCACGGTTTTCTTCGGCATTGGGTCCAAGGTTTGGGTTTTCTCGTGTTCCACCGGACTCAGGGTTAGCATCTTGTTCACTCATTGTCTCAGTTTACAATATGCAATAGAAAATTGGTTCATTGTTTTCAAAATTTGGGAATTATTTACAATTAAATAAACAAAAAAAATCAAAAAATTGATACAAAGAATGAATAAAATGAAAAAAAAACATGATATTTGCCTATCAATCGCCCTGTTGATGAGTTTGTGGGTGTTTTTGGGTGGTTTTGGAGTCGATTTGGCCACCTTTGGTGGTTGAATTGAGGCGCACACGGAGGTGGAGGTCGCGCTCGGCCGACCAAATAGAACAATGCGAAAATTGTGGTCTGTTTTTTTTTTTTTTAACAGAGGCGCGTGCGTGCCACTGTTGCACGCACACGCCAGGAATGCACACGCGCACGCATCTCGGTTCAGTACCGAACCTAGCGATGCATGTGCACTACCTTAGGTGTGTACGCATTATTTTTTTTTCTGCTAGCGCGCCCCCATTGCAACGAAAATGGGGACCATCTTCGTGAGCCCATCCTTGACATGTTGAACAACTCAAGATTATTGTAAAAGAAGCAAGAAATACTTTGTTGTTGGCATGTTTCTATAGATCTCAGTATTCCACTAAAAACACAATAAAACCTATATTCAGAGTCATTATTTTTTAGGTTTTGGTGTTGCTATAAAATGTGAATATAGATAAGAGAGTTTCATCATGAGAGTTACATAGGGATAAAAAACAAAGTACTTCATGATGCATTGTTTCATTGAAAGAATATATAAAATTGGGAAGCAAGTGGAAAGTATGAACAAAACAAACTATCAAACAAACAAACAATTCACAAGTTGCAAAAATAGCAAGTTGTAAAGTCGACTAAAGAGCATAGTTGTTATTTATCTCTTTTTGGTTTTATCGCTTCAAGAGGCAATTTTGGTAGACTCAAAAAATAGGATGACAAGTGTATAATTTATTCTTATGCATCGATAGTCCTTTTTTACTATGATGCATGCATTTAATGGAATGAAATATGGAAAAATGACTAATTTGTTTAGAAAAATAATTTGTGAAATTAAGAGTAATGAACCAAGTATAGCAAACTTGCATTTGGCTTTGCGGTTAAAGCTTTTAGAAGACAGAGCAGTGCCACTTATTCTTGTGGCAAGGATTCTTGAGTGTATTTTGAGAACATATTCTAATATTTTGGCACTAGAAATTGCATTGAATTAGTGTTTGAGAGCAACAAACTTTATATTCTTTTGTTTCTCTTAGTAATACATAGCAAATTTTTCATGTTATTTTGCAACCAACTGGCTCTAAAGTATGATTTAATTTCCATTTTGAGAAGAAATGAAATAGCTTCTACATATCGTCTGTGCATGGGTGCATATCTAAAAATACAAAGTAGACAGAGTTAGTTGTTGAATGGCCATTTTAGACTCAGTGTTTTTCAAATTCAGCGCTAGTACATTAAATAATCCTAACAAAGGAAGCAATCCTATCACAGTTTATCAAAATGAAAAGGGAAGTTGGAGCTTGGGAAAAAATAGTTTGAAAAATATTCAACAAGGACTAAAAAATACAAAGAACATTTTTCTCCAAAGATAAAGAAAAAAGAAAATAGGCTAGTATGGAAAATGTCAAAAAAATTGTACAAAGAAATGGGCACAATTATTGTTCATAGATCTCCTATTTCTATAGTACAAAATGAAAATAGACCAAAGATGGTATTGGTTTCTACATAGAACAATGGCATTGTTGACTAAGAGTGTAAAAGATCACTGCATACCAAATTGAAAAAAATTGTGTTAATATTTTGCTAATATCATTTTAGCATTGTTGCAAGCACGTGTTTACAAATTTTGGACAAATTTGTTGTAATTGTGGATTTCAAAGGATGCAAGTGATATTTCAACTGACAACTTCTAGTGTGCATCTGAAGCCATAGTCATAGAGGTGTGCTTTGTTTCATTTGCAATCAACAACTTGAGAAAAATTATATTAGAAACTAGAAGATGCTAATAATAATGGTTTGTAGTAAGTGCAAAATAAAATTTGTTGTTTATAGTATTCTAGAATATATTTGAGCAGGGTAGTTGTCATAATATTATCCAAGTGAGCCAATGTATAGGATTGTTAAACTTGTTTACAAGTATCATTCATTGAGAACAAATATATTCAAAATTTTGCACAACATTGTTCATTGTTTTGTAGAGAAAATGATCTAAAAGGAATCAAAATACATATTGCATGGTGATCAATCCAATATGTATCAAATATAGAAGAGCACTTGTTAGTTTTCTCCTTTGATATATGCAAATTAAATTTATGACTTTGCATTAATGAGAGAAAAAAATGAGCTATTCCATTTTGCAACATGTTGAGGTTGAAATCTCTAGTTATAATGTGTTCATGTTGTTCAATATATAATGTTATATTCTATATGAGATGAATAGCATCCTCAAGTGGTGCACTGTAGATATTTGCTAATTTGACCATAGTATTATAATTGATTTCAAAGTAAATAACAATCGATTTGATATATGTTTTGTTGCATAAATATCTTGATTTTCAATATTTATCATTTTTCTGCAACATGTACAGATGTTGTTGGAGGAGCCTAGTCGATGTATTCAATTAGGTCCTCCCAACTAAAAACAACTAGTCATCCCAATCTAGTCGAGTTGATTAGGCCGAATTCCAGATAGGTATGTAGTTACAACTGTCTAACTAACTGTATGACCCATATAACTAGGTTAGTGAGCCAGATGTTATGATGATGAGTATCCCTCTTTGTACAGTATATCATGATGATCTAATAAAATACTTGTTGATGTTGTATCCATTTTCTCTCTTTATATATCTATGATCTCATACTTGATATACACTACTACAAAAGGACCTTTAGAGGCGGTCATTTTCTGCCTCCAAAAGTGGAATTGGTAAGCGTTTTAGCAATAGCGGCGGTTTTGCAAAAAAAAACCTAAAGCACTCTTGCTAAAAGTGAATCCTTTTAGCGGTGGTTTTTGAAGAAATATAAACTTCCCCCAAAAGTGACTTTTAGCGACAGTTCTGAACCAGCCCCAAAAACTAAATTTTGGTGATGGTTTGGAACTGGCCCTGAAAGTGAATTTTTGGGGCTGATTCTGAACTGCCCCTACAAGTCACTTTTTGGGGGCAATTTATATCTCTTCAAAAAACGTCGCTAAAAGGATTGAATTTTAGCAGCAATGCCTTTAGGGGGCTTTGGAACCCCCCCTCGAAAAGTGACTTTTTGGGGTGGTTTAGAACCCCCTATGTAGCAACCTACAGGGGCAGTTTATATCTCTTCAAAAACCATTGCTAAGACCATTGAATTTTCAGGGTGTTTTAGAACCCCCCTCGTAGTAACCTATGAGAGTGGTTTATAACTCTCCTTGTAGCATTTTTTGGGTCCAATTGAAACCCCCCTTGTAGAATCTTATGAGGGTGATTTTGAACACCCGCCCTCATAGAAACTTATGAGAGCGGTGTAGAACCCCCCTCATAGCAATCTATGAGGGTGGGTTAGAACCCCCATCGTAGTAACTTACGAGGGATATTTATAAACCCCCCTTGTAGGAACTTATGAGAGCATTGTATAACCCCCCTCATAGCAACCTATGAGGGAATTTTAGAACCCCCCTTGTAGATACTTATGAGGATGGTTGAGAACCCCCTTCGTAGCATCCTATGACAACTATTTAGAACCCCCCTCATAAAATCTTGTCCAGTTAGTTTAGAGCCCCACTCGTAGCAAGTTACGGAGTCAGTGTGGAAGACCCCGTAACAATATATATGGATGGTTTTAAACCCCCCTCATAGAAACTTGCAAGGGTAGCTTGAAACCGCCCTTGTAGAAACCTACGTGGGTGGTTTAGAACCCACCTCATAGAAACTTACGAGGGTGATTGAGAAGCCTCTTCATAGGAATCTACAGGGACAATTTGTATGTATGTGGGTATATATATACATATACATATATTCACATTTGATATTTTTTTCTTGAAATTTCTTTTAGATTATTGATTTTAATTTGAGTTGCTATTTTTAAATATTATGGTAGGACCACTTTTTCACATGTCACATCAATATGATGCACAAACACTATATATATACCTCAATTAAATGCACCTCACTTATTATTTAAGTCATTATTACTATAATGAGAACAAAAACAAAACCATGTCATGACTTTCCTTGAAGAAGTTTAGCAGCGATCATCTTCATATGCATTAAAATTTGAATGACATGCAAGTAGACTTTGAAAATATTCAAATTTTATATAAAAAAACATTTTCAATATGCACATGACCGTGTAAAATACCTAAAACAAATTACAACTAGTAATCCCCATCAAGTTTAATGCCACACATTTAAAAGAGATTGCTTCAATATATGTCCAAGAAACCTTCATGTGATATTTCTATTAAGCTCAAAGGGAGAGAATTCTCCTACAATCCAACCATGCCTCAATAATAGAATGAGGTTGATTTAAATAGAAAATAAGGTGAATAAGGTCACCCTAATTAGGGCTTACAAGAGTCATATAAGGGTGCACCATATCTAAGAGCTAACTTACAAAAGAGTAATACACATGAATGTGTAAACTCAAGAGGAAAATACGCCAATTGTAGGATAGAATCATACTAAGCAGCTCACTGCATTGCTCGTATAATGTCTGAGATCCTTAGATGAACATTTTGTCACATTGAAGATTATATCTTATCCCTATCTAATTTCCATGAAAGGAAATCCTCAGAAATTTGAATTTTGGGTTGATAGGAATGTAACAGTGCATTAGAGCTTGGTTATTCTTACACTAACAAGGTACATGTATTAGTAAGATTTACAACGACAAACAATAACCCAATCTAACTCATATCACCTAACTTCCTATGAAAGAGGATGTCAAATCAGACTACATGTATGTAGTTTTCACATGTTGGGTAGCCAACAGAGTCTACACTAATCCAGCTCCATTTTCAACTTGAGAACTCTAATCCTGAAGGTAGTTGATTAGATTCAAAGGAATTAATGAAGCCCTATAAATGTAACAGTAAAATTTAGTAATCAACATAAAAGGTGAAAGATGCAATGTAAAATATACAATAAATTCATCCATGATATTTCGCTTGATTTATGATTTATCCAGAATTTGGCAAAAGACATACCCATTATGCCAATTTTCTTATCATCTATTTGAAAAGTTTGTATTACAAAACATTGATCATGCATTGTTCCATCTCCTTCTATAGAAGCCAACTATTTCAACTCAATTTAAACAAGCTAGGTTGTATGATAGTACAACCAACAAATAAGTCAACATCCACTTGGCTACTCAACACAGAAAATACAAAAATAGTCTCAAATGTTAGGATGTTCCTATACTCCATCCTAGTCCTACTAGTATTATGTCATTTCTACATGCAACAGTTTTGCATGCATTCATTGAATTGCATGCATCCATGCAAATGCATGCCTTCCAGTCATCAGTATGGTGTCTCCCAGCACCTAGTGCTTAGTTTACTAGCCCCGGGAGCCTATTTCCACTCAGTTCTAGCCCTCCTAGTCTGTGATGTGCCCTCTCTCACCTACTAGAGAAAGAAGTACACCCTCTCTCACCTACCACCAGTGACACACTCAGTTAGTTACTAGATTTGTGGATTTGATCCTTGATTTGAGGACAGATTGACTTGTTTACTGACTGATACACTCAGTGAGACCTCCAGAGAAACTAATTGATCTGTTCTGACTACAGACATTGTCACATCTATCATTTATACTTAGTTACATCTAGTTAGACTCAGTTACATTCAGTTAGCTCATTTTGACACATGGACAACCACTTGTGATCTAATAATACCACTACTAATTCAATGATTAGGACTCCTAGTGCAGATAAGCCATGCTCATGTAGGCTAATTCGAATTGCCACCTTGGCATTCGAATCCTCTCCATTATATTATTTATTTTTCATATTATGATTAATGAATTAGTGTGATGTTACTCTGATTCTATCTGAGTTCTATTGTATCATAATTATGCTGCTCTTTTACACTGCATTGTCCACTCTTCTTCTATTTTCCTGCTTAATCTTTCTTGTGAGGTATACATCAGCTCTTAGATCTTTTGTGAGGATTTTCACATCAAAGACTCCCATTCTTCTTACATCATTTTTGAGCAATTTGTAATACCAAACATTGCTCAAGCACTATTCCAGATACTTGTATAGAAGACAGTTGTTTCAACTCAATTTAAATTGGCTAAGTTGTGCAATATAGGACAACCACCACATAAATATGCCATCCATTTAGCTATCCTTTCACAAAGAAAATCCAAAAGTAGTCTCAAATCCTCCAAATAGTTAATTAATCATTCATGACAACATGACACTTAGGCCTACCACATATGTTTGCCTACAAGCTATCTTGAATGTTGAAAACCTTTTGTAAAGAAGTGGAAGATGAAAAATAAGATGGAAAATGAGAAATTGAGGAAACGGAGAGCTTATATCATTCTATGATAAAACTTCAAAAAATATGATTAGTAAACTTTATATCACAAAGGAAGGAAACAACCATATTAAAACAAGAAATGGAGAAATTTCCCATATAAACAGGATTTTGGAAAAGGAAAGCTAACAAGGCTGACAACTAATGAATCTACATGGAAAAAAATGTTTGACGATAGCATAAAATGCTACAAAAATGTCAAATGAATGACAGAATAGAAGTTCATTACATAAACACTAAAACTAACCTAAATGAGGCCACCCACTAAAAGAAAACTTTTCCTATGTTGATTTTTCTTCCAATCCCCTAACGAAACAAGACCTCTTGGAATCCTTCTTTGAGACAACATCAATTTTATAATATTTCATAACTTTGATCTCCAATTAAAAGTTTCCCAATTTCAAAAAGGAAAGGAAAATAATTGAAAGGAAATGAATTTTCAGAGAGTTGCAAAGCAATGTAATTAGAGCGAAGGTCAAGCATGCTTCATAGGAGGTTACCATACAGTTGACCACATATTTACCCTTCATACTGTCATTGAAGGAGATAGGATGCAGTCAAAGTCTTATCATTGTGTTTCTTTGTAGACCTCAAGAAGGTGTTTTCATTAGTTTCTAGACACTTGTTTCTTTTCATCCTTCTTTGAGACATTGTTCCCCTTGATCTAGGTAACAGTGCTATTGGTCTCATTTTTTACTGAAATTTGAGTAGAAACACTTTTTCACTACGTATTTTCTACTGAGCCTTTGAGAACTAGATTTTGGGGGCATTAAGAACTGTAAATGCATGTTAGGAAATATTTTTACTAATTTCACCAACCATGATAGACATACTGCAGCATGCCAATTTGGTGGCTATTTTTATTGTAAAAGTAGCTTTACCAAGTCACAAAAAATGCAATGATCCCCCACAAAATATGGTCTCTCTCTCTCTCTCTCTCTCTCTCTCTCTCTATATATATATATATATATATATGTATGTATGTATGTATGTATGTATGTATAAACACCCATAGCAAAAATATTGAATAAATCTAGAAACTAAAATATTGAATAATGGGACAAAATAAGAAAGAAGCAATGTATAAAATTATCACATAATGTGAGAAGATTCAACATATTATAGGTTATTCATCCTCAAAGTTGTCTCATGTTTTTCTTTTCATAGCTATGATTTATGGAGCCATTAGAAAGTTAAAAGACTTAGCCTTGTAACTCTGATATTTTGTATGAGGTATAGTGAACCATGGGAAAATTTTAGAGTTGAAAAAAATAAAACACATTAACCTTCTTTTTAATGAACAGTAAATTGGTCAAGGAAACTAGCATATAATTTCTATATATTTAAGTGAGCAGTAATCTAAAAGGTTAGAGAAACTAGCATAGAATGTGTATACAATTCCCACCGCAAGAATTGCATAACCGTTATTGTATCCTAGGAATTTATGTAAAATATTTCTAACAACAAATACGTAGAATATTTCTATAGCGGACACAATTAGAAATATTGTAATGTCTAATGACCTGATATCAGGTTCGAACATTAGCCTTCCACCCAAGGAAAAAATCTACAAGTGACAAATTAAAAATGATAAGCAATTAGTTCCCCTAGAGTTGATGTTCAAACATAGGAATACTCATTGTGCATTATATAAAATAGACATGTCAATTATATTAAAGCAATGTGTATAGATAAGAATGTTGGTATTTTTATCTAAGTATAATATGTTCGCCTTAAAATGTTCAATATAGCCAACACCATACATATGAAAGAAAAGAACACTTCAACAAATTTGGAAGTTTCTCTTTATAAAAAACACCCTTCCACAACTTCTACTATCACCATCCATCCTAAATAATTATTCATTTAATACAAATTGATATCTTAACCACTTTTCGTTTTTTTTTCATGTAACATATGATCTACCCACCCACATTTGATAGGGATAAGTATCATTAAGGTCCCACAATGTTTAAGAGGAATTGATCTTCAATATACCAAAAGGATGATAATTACCTTATTATTTAGATTTTTTTGGATCTTTGGGTTGTAAATAGATATAAACCCATTATAATTCCATTAGTTCTCCATGATATGCTTGTCAAGTACCTTAAATCCCTACCAAGATTTAATGGAGACGATGGAGTTCTATCAGAAAAACACATGCCATCCTTCAAAATTATGCTAATTACTTGGGTATTTAGCATGACAATATTTTCGTGAGAATGTTTACCCATTCCTTGGAGAGAGACTGTAGACAATGGTTCAAAAAATTTCTTGATGGTTCTATTGCTTCATGGATGGATTTCCATGATATGTTTTTGGGAAAATGGGCAGAAATAAAAAGTCATCACTATTACCTCATTGAGTTTTATTCCATGAAAAGGAACAAGGATGGATTATTACCTTAGTTCAACCAAACATTTCAAATATTTTATGTCAGTATTCCAATAGTCATTCACCCTTCTAAAGAAGTTGCAAAGGTATACTATGCATCAACTCATCATGTTGACTTTGCATTTTATCTCTGAGAAAGAAGATCTCCATCTTTGGTACAAATGTTCATAGATGTAGTAGAATTAGAGAACAATTTATGGGCTTATGAGAAACTTCCTTATAATACATTGAAAGAGGATTTGATTTCATGGAATCAAAAAGAGTAAAATAAGGATACAAATACAATAATTTTTCCTAGTTCAAATTCCAAATCTCGAGAGCTCGACGTTTATGGGTTGAACAAAATGTTACAAACTTTGTTTGCTAGAATGGAGAAACTTCAATATGAACAATGCATTATTAGTTCATGTCCCATATTTCAAAGCTCATTTTCTAGGAAGAGTAATCCTTTTTAGGTTTCATCTCATGATGTGAAAATACAACAAGACACCAAAGGTATGGAAAGATCAAATGTCCATATTTCAAATCAACAAAATGATAGTGATTTGATGACATATTTTTGAATAATTTTTATAAGTGAATCTCATCATGGGTAAAAAGAATCTATTGATGAAAGGTTTGAAGACATACCTCAATATAGTCATTCTAATTCTACTAAAGAGGTTTTTTGTCAAAATATAGAAATTTCTCGTTCTAATTCATATTTGAATTGCTTCCTAAATTATTGTTGACTAATCCATTGTTCCCATATCCTGCATTAATTTCCATATTTGTAGTAGGTATTGTTGGTGTATTATCAAACTCTCCTCTAGTAAACATGCTGATTTGATCTAATAAAAAATTACTCTCATATGAATAATCCATTTTTTCCACTTTAACAACAATGGACTTCACTCGTTGTTCATCAATGTTTGTTTCTTCTTTTACTTTCAGTTTGAATAAATATTGATTGAAAATCACCTTACGAATACGTTCCCCTAATTTGATATCATCTTGTTCTCCATGCCTCAACATGTATAGTTCCTTAGCATTGGCATCCATTATTTCCTCCCTTGCTTCTTGAAAAGTTGTGTTCCATGTTAAACCACTATGGTGTTGAACTTTGTCTTGAAGCGAGTATCTATAGTCACAATTAGGAAAATTGTGATCATGTCTATCACAATTCCAAGTTCCATCCCCACAATTACTCACCTTCTTGTTGCACTTCCTATCCCCAACCATCAAATGGAAAGTAGTGTAGTAAAATGTGTCCACCTTAATCAAATATATGGTCACTTTTACCGAAATCCAATCAATTTTATTAGATTTACTAAGCCCCTCATCTTTAATTTGAGCCATTGTCTTTCACATGTTAACTCGACCACCAACAATGCCCTCTTTATTTAAGGAATGAGAAGTAGTATTCTTTCCCTCCCTTCCAAATGATTCCCTCAATCTATGTGCTTCTTGAAATTTGGAGTTTGTAAAAGGTTGACTTGATCATATTGTCCCCATATATTTCCCACTAAATGCACTTACATGTCCAGCCTTTACAGCCAAAATTGGGAAGCCTCTTGAATCACACATATCTTGAAGTTGTTGGAATTCCTTATTGTAGAAGGAACACCACATTGTTACCTCCACACTGCAGACTGACATATCTTTCACTTGAAGAGATATTTTATGTGTCTCCATTCCACTTTTATGCATTATGGTGTTTGAAGGATTAATTGATATTACAATACCAATAATATCCACCATAGAATTTGTCTCCATGTGCTCAAATTCACTGATTGTCCTGAAGTTAAAATGTTGATTTGGTATTGAAATATCCTCTTCCAAGCAAGGCTCTACTGTTGAAGTGGAGTCCAGAACAATTTCCCAATCATTGTTTAGATGGTTAAAGTTATTTTGTGCTAGTTTTTTCCCTTGGAAACCATGTACACTTTCCCATCCTCTAACTGATCAAAAACCTGGTATGTAACTGAGTTAAAGCATGTTACATGTATTTCCCCTCATTCATATTCAAGAAGATCAATACTAAAGACTTTCCCATCTCCCTTTTCATTTTTGTAACAAAAAGATCTCCCTTGGCAATAATTCTAGCCTTGATTGTTCACCGTCCCTAGTAAGGATTCACAGGTGCTTCATTTCTTTCTATTGGTCCTATATTAGAATACATTGGAGGTGGTTGATAGGATGGAGAAACACCTTGGAAGCCATAAAAATTTGATTGAGGATTCAATCCTCTGCCAACTGCTACACCAAGCCCAACACTTAAAGAGTTATGCACTGAACTTGCAACTGGTAGGGAAGGATTTGCATATGAACCAGCTATAGAAATATTGGTAGGTCCATTTGTCCCAACACTAGGATCATTTTTTGGATAGACCCCACTTACATATTAAGCTATCAAATTTGGATTTTCCCTAGCTCTAAACCCTACCCTAGCTCTAAACTCGCATTCTTGAATCTAGTTCGTTCCTCATGACATGCTAAACCTCTAAACCTCGGTTCACCTTGCTGAAAAAACCCACACCTTAACCGAGTGAGCTAGCAGGAATTGAAAAAGAAAGTACCTCATTATATATGCACCAATTTTTAATTAGCAATTGCTTTTAAGGCGGTAAAAGTACCCCATTATATTATGCACTAGCATAGATCTATCTTAAACTCTAAGCAACGAGAGGGATTCAACTTTTTGAGGTGTAAATTTTTTCTTGATGTGTAAAACATTTAAGATTAAAAATGTTTGCACCTCAATAAATTGGATCCCTCTCGATGTTTAATAGATCCGTATTTAAGATGAATCTATGCTTGTGAAAGTTGAAGAAGAAAGATGAATTCTTGAATTTACATCTTCAAAAATTTACAATAGTTCATTGTTTTATGATGATAATGATGTCGATCATTCAGACCAATTGTTTTATAATAAATATGTTAGTTTCCACAATGGTTATGAAACATATTATATTTGAGATCTTGTCCATGAAAGACAAGCAAATGATTGTTATACCTATTATGTTGATGAAGAAATTGAGCCAGCAGTTAGAAAGGCTTGTAGTCCACCCATTTATGACAAATATGATGAACATGATGATGTTGATTTTCAACAACATGAGGGAAATATTTATTTGTCTTTATGTGAAAATATCTTGAGTAGTAATCAACTCATATACGATAGTTATGAATTAGAGTCAAAGCATGAATCTGGAAAGCAAATTTCTAAAGCACTATCTTCAAAAAAAATTGCAACCATGAATAAAAAGAGTTTCAATAAAAAAAATGATATCTCCAGTTTTTTAAAATACAAATCATGAAGTTTTTCTAACTCGCATTCTTGAATACCAAAGCATCAGAGAAAAATACAAGAAGCATATTCCAATCAAAATTCTTGAATACATTGAGCTTGTTGTCGACAAGAAATTCGTCTTTCATACTTTGCAATATGATCCTGTAGCATCCTAATTCGAAGTTTCAAGTGTTTCAAACATTAACCTCGTCCAGACTTCAAAGGAGTTGGTCATAGGGGAAGAGGGGTTAAAGGCGCATTCACTACATCCAAATATTTAATGACCAGGTCACGTGGGAAGAAGAGCTTAATGGAACAAAATCCATAATTTTCTTAAGGGTGGAACGAAATATCACCACTTAGATATGTAATATGGTGATATTAATATTTTATTACATGGATTATGAGGTTACAACTTAGTTGACTTGAATTTCATTGTGAGTTATGGTTAACTTATGGTATATTAGAGATTATAATTTGTTGTGTGTCACATATCTCAATCAATGTGGTATAGAGAGGTATTTATGTCATAAAAACAATTCCAAGGCACACAAATGTTAGGTGTATCTGACTTAGTAATGGGAATTTTTAGGAAGGAATGTGAAAGGTGTTTCTTTCATTGTTGATTTTACTTTGAAGGAGTCTTTTCCACTCTTGAAAACCTTTCCATTGCTCTCTTATTTTCCGCTTTCAACATTCACCAAAGGCTTCTTCGATAATATCTTGCTTGGAATCTTACCCATGCGATCATCATTGTCATCATCATTTCATATCCCATCCAAGCTTCTAGAAACACTATCTTCCAACTCTTCTTCATATATAGCCATCAAGGGCTCTTTATATTCCATGTGTTCATAGCACTCTACAGGGGATTTCTGTTAAGATCCTAGTGGGTGACCTTCACTAACACCTCAGGGTTTTGGTGTAACGGTTCGTATCATTTGGTATCAGAGCATCCACCCAAGTTCAAGTCACAAAGTGGTTGGAAACGTCAGCATTGCAGTGTTCATCTGGGGCTCGTACAACACAAAGGGGACACCACCGTACAGGTGCACATCCAGCCCAGAATCTGGACTGCGAAGCATGGTGGGATGTTAAGATCCTAGTGGGAGGCCTTCACTAACACCTCAGGGTTTTGGTGTAATGGTTCGTATCAATTTCATATGAGATGCAATAGATAATTACCAGACCCAAAACCCACCTAATACATCAATCACATCTAATGCATTATCACTGGCATTCGAGGAAATTGAACAAAATACACTGTCAAACCTTTTCCTATCAATATCCCTTTCCATCACAAGTATGTCTATGGCATTTTTCATAAGCATGCCTAGAAAACCATATGTGCACGATATTCTTATTCATGGGATTGTCTACACATGGCCAAAATTTACCTCCATGAAACCGATTACTCAAGAATTTATCATGTCCTATGAACCTTTTGAAAAAAATCCCTAGTTAGTCTAAAGACAAAGAAATGTAGAGTTAAAGAAAAAAAAACTCCAAGAAGACACACGACAAGAGAATTTATTAGAACACATACTTGTACACTTTATTCATTTATTTTATTTTATAAAGAATAGGTATTTCAGGAAATTGTTGTTTACTCCCAAAAGAAAAGAATAGATTTGGAAATTCCATGTACATTTCATTTTACAATTGGAAAATACTACTTTTACATTGTGAAAGTGATTGTGATGCTTTTACATTGGTAGGGACAAGGATCATTTGTCACATTCCTCTACAAGGTGGATCCAACACATTAACTATTGGGAAAGGATCGAGTCATTTGAATTGCAGGTGGACTCTATTTGTATCGATCTCCAGGTTTCAGGTGGACTCGGTGGATCTCTATTAATTGGTTGGATCTCTAGATTGCAGGTGGACTGAATGGGTCTCTATTTTTCAAGAATCCATAATATTTTTTTTATTACATCACCAAAGAAATCATTGTAATCATTGTGATTGTGGATTTAATTGTTTTACTCTTGATGATTTGCATTTGTTGTACTTTATAGCTATCTTTTCTTCCTCTTAATTCTTTTTCAATTCCCCTTATATTCTTAGTTCCATCATATTTTTTCTCTTTTTTCTCGTCTCCTCTTGCATTGTATGTTTTTGTGCTTCTTTTTCTATCTTGAGCTTTAGATTTGGATATGGACTCTTCTTGCGTTTTCTAGTTCTTCTCATCTTCTTTGGCCTTAACCTCTTGTCCATCCTTTTTTTTCCTTATCTTTTTCTTTAGCCTTCTTTTAAAACTTTATCCTTAGCTTTTTCTTTAAAAAAATTTTAACTTTAGCCTTAGCAAGATGTCATTGATGCCAAGGGTCTAGTACAAAGCAAAGGTCAAAGGACAAGAAAGAGACAATTTCAAAGGTCAATCACATCTTCAATGAGGGAAGTAAACCATCGACAATATGCATCAAATCATCATCCATGTGAAAAATAAAGTGTGTTCATGTTGATGGACATAAATCCCCTCCTATGGGTATCAAAGCCCCTCTTCGTGTGTACAAAACTCCTAGTTTATGTAAAAAAATTGTATGTAAGTGGTCCTATGGTTAAGGGAAATGATGGAGCATATAAACATATGTGAAATGCCCCTACATTATGTATTTCTCAAGATTATAGTTCAGCCTCATGAAAAGTTAAACATCTCCTTGCAAGGGTATAAATACACCTTCATTTTACCTCATTTCATCATCAATTCAAGCAAATCTCTTATGTGCAATCAAGAGGAAATAAAGGACCATTTTTTGCAAGGGTCTATCAAGGTTTTATAAGGTTCTTTTATCTCTCTTGGGTTCTCTATCCTTGCATGAGGACTCTCTCTACAAGGGAAAGTTTTAAAAGTCACCTTGACCTAGGGTTTTGGCATGCATAAGATTCACTTAAACTTGCATAGCTTTCTCATACCGTATAAGAATCACAAAATTCTTAGCTCATTGGAAATATTATTGTAAGGGATATGTGATCCCACAATTAAAAGGAGTATCTATTATGTTCTAAGGATTCGCTATACTATGACAAGATTTTATCTCTCTTGTTGAAGTCTTAATCATGACTTAGGGTTTGTGCATGATTTTTGGGAAAAGTGCAAATATTTTGGGATGGATGGTTGCGTTATAGCTTGAGGAGAATTTTTGAATCATAATGTTCATGAGGATCACTCTTAGATCTGAAATTTCATTATTTTTCTTAGGTTATTTTCTAGACTTATTGATGGCAGTATGATGATGGTATGGCATTGACAGTGTGTGATAGTGATAGTGACAGGAAGTGACAGGGATAGTGATAGGCAGTGATAGGGACAATGACAAGGATAGTGATAGGCAGTGATAGGGATAGTGACATGCAATGATTGTGACAGGTTTATATTCTCTCATATATATTTATATTTAGGGGGTTGGAGCCTCAGCTTCCAATTACATATGGAACACCTAGGGATTTGTAGCTCCCTTCAAGATGGAGCCTGAAATTCATGGGGTGGAACTCTCCTTCAAGCTTAGCTTATAAACATTGAAACTTTGAAGATAAGTTTCTGTGGTTTTTATCTCTGTTGGGTTTCCACGTAAAATCTTTATGTTCTGTGCATTATTTAATTTTTATTTATGGTATGTTTATACATGAATGATAAGTAATAATGAATGTTGCTAACATAATTTAAAGTGAAGGATAATTTGGTTAAAAAGTGCCCAATATTTATTCACCCCCCTATTAGTATTGGTGATATTTCCAACATTAACCAATATCGCTATATATATATTAGTGCCCCCTATAACCCCAAACACATGATGTAACTGCCACAATAAAACAGTCATATATAAAACATCTCTAAAACAAGGCTTTTGGATATGTTTTTTTCAACACTATCGACTCCAAAATTTCAATTCTCATTAATTTTAAGGGGATTCTCAAAACACCTCCTTGAAAATAGCCAGGGGTCGTATTTCTAAACCCCCCTAAAAGTCATGAGAATTTAACTTATGGTGGCAATTTTTAAAAAACCGCCTCCAAAATTTAAATACATGTGGGGTGAATCCACGAAGGTGGTTCACCATTTTAGGCATGCGGATGCCAAAAAACTTGTTTCTCCAACCCTCGATCGAGGTTTAAAAGCTTGATCGAGGGTTTTAAAACATCTCGATCAAGGGCTTGACAATACATCGATCGAGGGTTTTTAAATACATCAATCGAGGGCTTGGTTAGACCCTCAATCGAGCTATTGCTCGATCGAGGGCTTGTATAACCCTCGATCAAGCTATTAAGACAGGAAACAAACAAAAATAGGGCCCGGCCGACCGGTTGGCCCTGTTCGAAAACAACATTCTAGAGAACGTTTTCAGGATGGAAATAACGCCCTCGACCAAGTGTCCATAGCCACCTCACCACACCATGCCCCACGCCCAACGCCACCTCCCAGCCATGTCTTCTACTCCACTAGGTAAGTGGAATTCCAACCTACTATTTTTTTTTTAATAAAACTTAAATTTTATCTGTTTTGTATAAAATTGTTTGTGTTTTTATAAAATGTAAATTTTATTTGGTTTTTATAAATTTGTGTGAATGTAAACATTGAAACCAAAAACCTTTTTTTGTGTAGAAAAACCATTGAAACCAAAAACTATTTGAAAAAAAAAACCATTCCAAAACAAAAACCAAAAACCATTTGAAATATGTTTAGGGTTTTAAATTTATGTTGTATTTATTTTTTTTAATTATTAATATTTTTGTTTATATCAACCGGTAGCATTTCATTGCATAAATGCTACCAGTTTTATTTTAAAATGTGTTTTGACAAGCAGAAATGTTGCCCCTTTTTTTTTCAATCATCTGAGAATGCCAAGAGGATTAGAGAAAAAATAATCATATTACGTTGTCGGTTTAACAAAAACCAGTAACATTAAAAAAAAACATTTGAAAACCTTTGAAGTTGACATTGAAATTTTAGATTCAAATTGAAATTAAAATTTTAAATTAAATTGAAATTTTAAATTAAGTTTAATTGAAATTGAAATTTTAAGTTTTTTTTCAATCCTCTATGAATGCCAAGAGGATTGTACAAAAATTATACATATTGCGTTCCCCGTTTTTTTCCAATATAAGCTCATATAAGCATGTAACAAAGACTATTGGCATTAAACTCACTGGCCCGAATCCATCTTAACATTGAATCTATCAAACACCAAGAGAGAACAAATCACTTAAGGAAAACCTTTTTGATAAATAAATCTAAGATGGTCTCATTCTAAATGACTAAAAAAAAAATACAAATAAAATCCAAACACAAAAAACATATATAAACAAAAGTACAACTAGTAATTGAGTAGCAATTCTTCCATTCATTTTAAACATTTTTAATTACTTTGTATCAATGTTTAATTTAATTTTTCTAATGATTTAGAATTGCACATTGGTGGATGATATGGAAATGGAAATCCCACACACATGACAATGAGAACATAGTAAATGCCAATATGATAATGGAAATGAAAACTCAATGGCATATAGCAAAATCCACTAATCCTCATCTATATCCTTAGATTCAACAACACCACAATGACATGTAGAAAACTCATTTGGTCTCCATCTATAACCTTAGATTCAATGTTACTTTGGAAAATGACCTACAATTTCTCTTATGGAAAATCCATAATTAAGTACTCCATATACACAAACCAAGAGATGATGATGAAAATGTAGTGGAGAGGAAAGAAAATGGGCAAGAGAGGGTAACCAAAATACCATAGAGAGAAAATATGCATGGGGATTATTCTCAATACCTAGTACATTACATAAAAACTTAATATTAGTCGACAATGTTGATCATCTATTTTTATGGTCTTTATGCAACTTATTTTTTTCAAATGATTTTAAACATATAAGGGGAGCTTCCATGTTACAATTTGTGCATTCATGTGAATCTTGTATCAATATAAACTATGGGAAAAAGTGATTACCTTGAAGGGTAGTTGATTTAAAAGAGATGATTTTTTCATGAAATGTATACTTATATAGTTCTTGAGACTGTAACTTTTGCATACTAGCTGCCAAAATGATTGTAACATTTCTTCACTGTCTATGCCTCTATATAGGCGACGATGGTAGCTTGCATGTAAATACTATAATGTATTTCTTGTACTAAGATGCACTGCATTGTGGTATGTGAAGATAGTTGACTTTGAACATGATATACACACCCTCCCTTGTCTAATCTACGATGTCCAAGTTTTATAATTTTCATTCCGCTTTCAATGAGGTTATAGTTTAGTGTGAAGATGACCTAACATGTTGGGTCACTCACAAAGGTTCAATCCCCTAGAGGCTCAAATCAATTGTTGGGCCTAGGTGTAAGTTACTGGTGTTTTTGACATAAAAAGTAACCCATATGCGAGGATGGTTGACCATGAACAAAATATCATGCCACATCCTCCTTACCTAACTTGATGTCCCAATCTAATGATTTTCACTCCTCGTCCAATGGGGCTGTAGTCTAGTGATGAAAAACGTGGCATGTTAAGCCACCCGCCAATATTCAAGACCCCCAAAGGCGCAAATAAGTAGTGGGGACCAAATTCAAATCCTCAGTGATTTTGATGGAAGAGTAACCCCATGTCATGGCCTCTTAGCTAAAGGAAATTGTTTGTGATTAGTGGTTTTCCCATCGAGGGTTTTCCCATGAAAATTGACAACCTATGGTGTTTCCATATATAGATTAGACTGGAGTTTAATGGAAGCACATTAAAAGAAAAATCCACTTTGTTTACTAGTGGTAAATAAACATTTAAAATACTCATGCCACCTCTTGACCCTCAACTAGTATATCTGTCCCGACAAGATATTGAGAATATATCATTCTAAAAATAGTTTATTCCCCCCCCCCCACATCCCAACCTCTAGTCCTAGGGCTAGTGAATCATCGCAATTTTTTTTTGGTAGCCTTAAGTGTTGGGAGACTCTCAATAAATTGTTCCCAACTTTCACTAAGGGTTACATAACTAGCTTCTTAAATAGGCCCAGAGACTCCTTTGGGTATATTATAATGCATTATATCAAATCCTTCTCTTTGGTTGGTGATTTGGTAGGGATGTCTTTATCTTCCTCCTTTACTTCCACTATTATTTTTTTGGTGTGACATTGAGGACTTTATCTAATAAATCCAACTATTCTCAATGAATATGTGTATCCAACATGCTCACATGATTTGAATGTGATCATAGGAACCATTATTTTAAAGACACTCACAAAGTGACAACATTGTATTCCCTCTTGTAGACCACTAAGAGAAGGCTATGCTCCTCTACCATGATCTCATCTATTCCAATGCCACATGTTCATGCATATCCTTGCATATTGAAGCACCAAAACAATAGATCTATAGATCTAGTTAGTCATAGATCACTCATAGATCCATGCTTCTCCAAGCACATTTCGGGCCAAAGCCACATGCTTCAAGCTCTCTCTCTATGTTTCCAGCTTCAACTCCTAGTGTCACAAACCACTATTGCTATATAAGAGTCTATCTCAAAGTGGCTTTGATCCAACATCAAGAAACAACCTGTCCCACTCTCAGTAGAGAATCCAAGCCTATCACGCTTTGATCCACTATCTAGGAAACACCCAAGCCACTCTCACTATAAATTTCAGGCCTATTGGGCTTGATACCAAACGTTAGAACTAAACAGAATGAAAGGATAATAAAAAGGCACATAGAAAACATTCTTGGAGAGAGAGAAACATCAAACCAAAAAAAACATGCACATAAATGGACACAAGAGATTTACCCTATAAACCATAACTGGGAAATCAACCTTCATGCAGAACAAGTCTTCATTACCCATGGCCAATATTGGCCAACACCAACCACTTAGGTGTCATACAATGAAGTTCTTCAAACCTTTAGGATTCTTCACATCTAAGACCATTGACATTGGAATTGAATGTGAAATTGGAATTCAATGTGAAATTGAAATTTGAAATACAAATTTGATATCTTAAATTTGAAATTGAACATGAAATTGAAATTTGAAATTTGAAATTGAACATGAAATTGAAATTTGAAATTTGAAATTGAACATGAAATTGAAATTTGAAATTGAAATTGAATTTGGAATTGAATTTGGAATTGAATTTGAATTTGGAATTGAAGTTGGAATTTAAATTTTAAATTTTAATTTGAAATTTGAAATGGAAATTGAAATTGAAATTTGAAATTAAATTACAATTTCAATTGAATTTGAAATTTGAATTTGAATTTGAAATGTGAAATTTGAAATAGAATTTGAAATATGAATTGAATTTGAAATTTGAATTTGAATTTGAATTGAATTTGAAATTTGAATTTGAATTTGAAATGTGAAATTTGAAATAGAATTTGAAATTTGAAATAGAATTTGAAATTTGAATTTGAATTTTAAATGTGAAATTTGAAAGAAAATTAGAATTAGAAATTGAAATGTGATGCAGAGAGTTTTGTTATCACACAACTTGTAGTTGTCCCTAAGGATATCCCATCTGGGATGGTAGAGGAAATAGACAACTAAAGAGGTGACCTAAGAGATGCTACAGTTCCCAATGCAAGCTGGGAGTCACGATAACCGAGGCACTCTTCACTTTAGATCTAGACAATTCAAGATCAAGGGGGAGACCCTATAGCCAATCAAAGAAGATTAGCCAAAGCAAAGGTTCCTAGGGAGATGTGTAAATTGCGTTACGAAAACCAATGCAAGCTTAGGTGAGCCCAAACGTTTAAGTGTGGTTGAATAGGATTAATATATGAGAAGTGTTTCAACCAATAAATGAGTTAGGATACTTAGGGAGATCAAAGAGATAGATCTAGTACCATGAAATACACAGGTGGGGCCCACTCCCTTAAAATATGGAAATGGCCCAAATGGGACCCACAAGGTGAAGTTAGGAATGGTATGGCACTAATGGGTGTTTGAATATGTGGATCTATGGGTCAAGATAGATTAGGAAACACCCACATATGGGATCTATCACATGATACAATCCCCAAGGAGTGCGAATTGAACCAAGGAGACTAGTGCCTTGAAATGAAGGGGTAAATGGAATCCAAAGTATGCCAAAATGTAGATCGAGATAGTTAAGGAAATTATCAAAGTGGGTTTTGAGTTGCATGCCCCAAGGTAGGCTAGATCTCCATAGATCTAAGTTCGAAAATGCATCACCCAATGACCCAATTGGGGCACAACCCTAAAAAGAGGAATGGGGCCCACAAGGAAAAAATCAAAGAAGTGAAGCACTAGGGGTAGGTTATCAAGTGAGAGGAGTGCAAATCAAGTGGGATCTCACCTACCCATGTCTTGGAAGTAGCAAAAATCACCCTCCCAAGGAGTGCGACCTCACCCAAGGAACGTTAAGTGATTTGGGGGAAGGGTCAAATGAAGGCCAAATGCCACCAAACTATAGATCTGGATTTTCGTGGATGCTATAGAGGTGGGTTATTTTTATTATACCCAAAGAAAATATAGATCCAAGTAGATCTAGGAAAATAGAAAATGAGGGTTTTGAATTTTAATGAAGTTTGTGACCAATAGGATGGAGAACGAGCGAAATCAATACGTACCTTGTAGATCTTACCTCAAGGCTTGCGTCCTCTTCAAATATGGAGAAGTCTTTCCCTAGTGACAATTCTGAGCTTGATCCAAGTGTCTTCAACCAAAAACATCCAAGCCCTAGGAGGAGAGATGTCCCATGAAAACCTATAAATCAAACTACATCAAGTTAGATTTGATCCACAAATCCATAAGATCTAAGAATGTCATATCAAAGAAGCAATCAATGGACAAAGCACAATGGAGAAACTCCCTCAAGATGAAGACGTCTTTTCCATGGGGGATGTGAGCAACCCCTACAATCTTTCCACAAAGAAAATCGTTGAGCTAGGTTCAAGCAATTCAACCTCCCTCTCTTGATGTCGATTTCACCTGAAAAGCAAAGAATGTTTAGACACAAGATGCAAGAATATATACAAGAGAAACCCAATAAAAGCCAAGAAGTAGATCCAAAATATTATTTTCATTCCAAGTTTTCCAGGAGCCAAAGGTGCTTTACAATGAGGGGGGTCTCCTCCTTATATAGGATAATAAAGACAAAAACACTAGATCTCAAAACCACTTTACAATACAACAAGATGAGTTCTTGAGATTAAAATATCTCATATTCTAATCAATGGCTAAGATGAGACAATACATAATATCACATGGATCACTCAAAAGAGGGATGACGGCATAGCCTAAAGTGACTCATGGAGGGTGACGTCATCACTAGGAGGGGGCTAAGATACATGGGCCAACCTCATATGACTGGGCCATGACTCAATAAGCTCATGGTGGGGCTAGGAGTTATCAATCCTTACTAGCTCATCCCCATGGCAAAATAATATAAAATAATATGTCCAAATAATACAAATGATCAAATCTTGTCCTCAAAATCTATGAGAGACGTGCAGTAAAAGGCCTCATGTGGCCTCTCTGGACTCCGCTTATTGATGATATATGGTTGGAAGATGGGGGGTTCACCCTAGAAGACCCCTGTGAAGACCAAATGGAAAAATCTTGCCTCAGTTGCCCAAATTGAATTCCTCAGTGACCCTTTTATTTCATTTTTTTATCCACCTCGGTAACTGTGAAGCTGCCCAAACTAACATCTGGAGTGCCTGCACTATCAAACTGATCCCACCAGGCTATCTGGAATGGGGGTATAATGGGGCTGGACCACCCCCTCCTCATACAGCTCCCTAGGTGAACTGGCCTCTCATGGCCCCTGCTGGACATGCAGGGAAAACTACCCCAAAACTGGTCATCAAGTGGATAACTGCATCTATCACTATCAGAAGTTCCTGGAACTAAATGATAAGTATCTCATTGGATCCATAAGACCCAAATACACTAAGAACGTTTACTCATACACCATGGGTTGACCTAAGGGGTCAACTGTAGGGTCCACCATACATGGACAGTGCATAATATGATGATCTGAAATAATAAAACCTGTTGAACTGCATCAATCACCATCTGAATCATATGTCCACCATGTGGTATCATCAACAAGAATATGTGGGACCATCAATCATCATCTATAGGCATACATGGTCCACATCATCATGGATCCCAAGAATGACCATAGTCAAACTAAGTTTGACTAGGTCAAGATACAACCAAGGACAAATTATATCAATAGACTAAGACATGTTCCTCTAATCATACTCACAACTTAACTTAAACTAAATCACCATTCCATGGCAGTTTAATACATATAGATTTTTAGTGTTATTTATACTTTACTTACACAAGAGCTTTAATGACAGACTCACCCATTGGACATGGTCTAACTTCTAGCTAAGGGTGAAGGCTAAGACAAGGTTGGGAAAAGGGGATGACTTGACCAAAATCAACTTAGGTGACACTTTGGACGGGGAAAGGGGGAGCTACACTCTGTGCTGGACAAATAACACGGGGAAGGGTTGCCTCACAAATGGATAAGTTGTTTAGAGAGTCTTTATTCAACTCAGGCATCATGTCTACATCAAGCTAGATCCAAGTTCATTAGGATCATTCAATTTCATTTCATGGCATTTTCGGCCTACATAACCCTTCATATTTCAGATGTGCTAAGAAGCACAACTAGTTGCAGCTTGCATCCAGGGCATGTTTATACATATACAAGGTCAGCAATAATAGATATAAATTTTAAGTAACATTTTCTTTTTGGACCTTTTCTATACTCTTCGAGGAGTATTTTTTAGCAGTTCATTGCTCTTTCCCTTTACTCACGTGTGTTAAGAAACACATTCTAGAGTTTACAATTTCCATGGGCGAATTTATAAAGATTTCCAATATGAAGTAGTACATGAGCTTTCAGCTTTAGCCAACAACATATCAAGTGACTAGGGGGACTTCTTCCAGTGCCAAACATTGGGACAACCGATTGAAATGATTTAGGCCTCTAATGCAACTCACCAAAGGCAAGTTCTGTCACCAACTCAGAGCCGAGACACTAAGCAAACATGGATGCAGTCCAACACAGAAGTGGAAATGGGGAAGTCCTCAGTATCAAAAGTCAAGAAAGGCAAGTCAAAGGTGAAATCCAAATCAAGAAGGTCATGGATGGATGGAGTCAAATGAATGTGGTGCCTAAGCTAGAAGACAAATAATGTCAAGAAAGACCATATCAATGCATAGGGAGGTTAGTAAAACTGGTGGGTTTTGTCAAGAAACCTAGGTGTGCAAGTAATACATCCATTAATAGTTATAACATCATCCAAGATATTCAGTTTTAGTTTTAAATAATATTGCCATGTCCTGAATCATATACCAAGCTAATGCTATGAACATGACTAAAACAACAAGATAATAATCCATAGTCAATAATCATAAGTCCATAAGTTATATCACATCATAATCATAATCATCACAAATCATCTAAAACACTGTTGCAATAACATCACTGGACATTGAACTGAAATTGTATGGAATAAAGGGTCATGTCGGTCATCAAATCTGAGCTCCCAAAGCTCAACCTTGGCACAAGGTATAACAAAAGTCTGATATAATATACTGCTCTGATCATGAGTGATCTCAAAATACAATATCATCATAGCCAAACTTTGTAAAAGAAAAGATCTGAAATGTGCAAATGTCTGCTCAGCAAGGATAGTAGCCCTACCAGTATGGTGTGATAACATCTGGATCCACCTAGGACAAGTTCTCTAAGGGAGAGAGCGCTTGAGAACCTCAGAATCCCTGGTCTCGAACTGCTCTGCATCAATCTTCAATCCAGTAACTCATCATCCTTGCTTTCAACTTTTATTTTTGCACCTGTATCTGCACTCACAGACACTAGAATACCTCATGAAGCATGTATGGGAGATATATAAAAAAAACTGAAAATGAAATCTACTCTAAGACATAAATTAAAATGCGTAAAAGAAATTCTAATCTAACATGGCATACAAATTTTATTCATCTTACTGTGCAAGAGGAAAAGAAAACTTTTTCAGGCAAGCATACTCAACTCAACTTGCACAGAAAACCAAAAAGCACTCAAAGATTCTAAGCACTCTTCAAGGCATGCAGGAAGTGAGAGAAGCTTAGGAAGGAGCAAGGCTCAACTCAATCAATAACTCAACAGGAAAACAATCAAACAGAAAAGAAAAAGGGAAATACTCATCTCAGAGAAAAAGAAAAAAACACACAAATCCTACTACTCAAGAGAGCTTCTTTAGAAAACTAGCTACTCTAAACAGGAAAGCAAGGAAATCAAGGCAGATAGAGTCAGGGATGATAATCCCTTAACTCCCCTTGGTTGATAGGGAGTAAGATACGATGGTCAGTCCCAGTAGTGAGGAAACACATCTCATCAATGCAACGCTCGACAGTGAGCGGTCCAACCCAAAAGTCTCTAGATCCCCTGGATCAGATGTAAAATAAATCATTAAGAACAATGACCCTATCACCAACTTCAAACCTCTGGTGATTTACAGAATGAGGGATGGTTTCAACATTATGAGCGGGAATAGGTTGTATATCAAAATTGCATCGGGGTTGAGGTGTAACTATCCTCGAATTCCTGTCAAGAGGAATTGCATCAAACCTGGGAGACCCACCATCTACAGGTATGGCTACCCTACCAATCAGGATTTCTCGAACTACTCTCCTAGGAGGACTTTCAACTCTTGTTTCTTCAACTTGCGAGTGAATTCAATGTAGTTTGGAGTTTCTCCCACAGTCCAAAAGTCTCTATCAACATCCTCTTCTTCTTCCGCATGAACTGGGGATGGTAGATTCTGGTTTTCAACACTTCTACTACTACCTTCTCCAGATGGGATAGGAACAATCATACTCTCTAAGGCTTCCATATCAGTGGTAAAATATGGATGACTAGGAACCATGCTAGAAACACTCTGAGCTCCCATGCCTAAAGATGTTGGTGAAGAGGTAGGAGTGTGAAATGAATCTGTGGAGTTCATGCTCTCTTCCAAAAGGTAACTCATGGGGGAAAGGAAACTAGGGATGTCAGGATAAGGAGAAGACAAACCGACCTCACTGGGCTCTTCCTAAAAAATGGCTAGATTATTCAAAGAAAATTCCTCACCATGGGCATCATGGATTAAGGCATGCTCTTGCCAAGTCATGGAGTTTTCATTTGCTTTCCTTAAAACTCCATCTTCCAAGGACAGATGAGATAGATAATCAGGAACATAAAAAAAAAGATAATCAGTTGGTTCTTCATCACTCCCCTCATTAGGGGAGGGATTTGTTCCTTCATTGTTATTTTCCCAAGGAATGATGGGATCAAGCCTCTCTCTATGCCTCTCCATGTTAAGGTCCACCATAAAAATCCATTCATGGAGTGTCCTAGGTATATACTCGCCCCTTCTTATTTGATCAAAATTAATCTCATAGTGTTAAGTTGAGTGATGAGATCAGGTTGTTCAATGTGTGGCTCCACATCACTAGGCTAGTTCAAAGCCCTAATCTCTTCCGACACTTCCTCTCGAAATGACTCAAGGTTCATTTCTCTAACAACAATAACTCTTTTCCTTTCTTCCTCAGAAGAACTATCATCTCCAAATATATTCTCTTCCTGTACTTGAATTATCATCATGACTACCCATAACCATAAAGATACCTTCAGGTAAGATTTCACCCTCGCCATAAGTGCTCCTTACACCATCCTCATAACTTTCAAGGTGACCATTATAAAATGGTTCTCGATACACTCTAACCAATAACCCATCAGACTTGGGGATAGTAGCATATGATAAATCCATTTGAAGATGTCCCCCTAGTCCAACAGACCACTTCCTATAGAGAAGCATTCCATAGGCTGGGGGTATATCTATGACCACTATGTCCATCAAAATATATATATCGAGGCATGAAAACAAGTCAGATCTCAAGTTCTTTATCAATCCAAAGGCTTGAACTAGTCTAGAATCAATTCCACACACATTCCCATAAGGCCTAGCTATTTTTAATCCCATAGCCTCCATGACTTGCAAAGGAATAACACTCATGGATGCATCAGAATCCAACATACAGTTATGACGAAGGGTATCACCAATGCGAAGTGTAAGATAAAAAGGTTGGTGACCACCATCCTTCCTCTCATATAAAGCAGTCTGGATGTTAATGGGAGGATCCTCCTTGTCTTCAACCCTGGCACTAGGTGATGAGTTTAGAGGAGATGGATCTTCACCACTATTGGCAGTAGTCTTAGGGATACTCTTGAAAAACTCTACCACTTGCTCTTTTATTGATGGGGTTTTCATTAACTCAGTGAGTGGGATATTGTGCATAACTTTATCTAATTCCCTTTCAATTTTGATGTCTAAGTCATACTCAGGAAGAGAGATTGGCTCTCTCAGTGGACTAGGAAACTCACTCCTATTTTCAATGAAAGGGGTAGGCTTTTGGCCATCCTTTCTTCGTTGAAAGGTTCTAAAAGGATTTTGGCCATTTCTAGTGGGATTATCAATAGCAGCAATGGGAAAGGTAGGACTGGGGTCTTATGCGGACTCTTCCTCATGATTAATCAAAATTCTTCCGAAGTCCTTGTCAAAATCTAAGTTCTCAACCCAGTTAATGTTCTTTGGAGAATCAGGATTATCATCACCATGAGTGGGATACTCAGATTCATCCATCCTTTGATCTTCTGACTAGTTAATAAGAGGAGGTTCAGGTGAGGCTTGGCTCACAGCGTTTCTTCTATCACCTTCATTAGGTTTCTTTTGATGGTTCCAATAAGGCTTTGGACCATAAGGATGTCTATACCTTTCAGACTCTTTTCTCTTAGCTAGATTCCTAGTCAGGAGAGTTAGATTCTTCATCATTTCATGCATGCTCTCCATCATTTCATTGGGGTCTTTACTAGGCTCTTTCCCTTTTTAAACTTAGTACCAGATCTAGAAGAAGAGGCACTAATTAGGTCTAAGAAATTTTGTTTCCCCATGGAAGCAGCATTTGCCTCAGCCTTCTTAGCATTTTCTTGTGCTACTTTTAGGTCACTAGGGTCTTTATCTTTCAAATGATAGCCAAGGAAACCCTCATATGCATTGATGTAATGAATTAAGACACCTTGCTTAGGGGGCCTAATGTTATTTGGAATGTTGGCCACTATCTTATCAAAGCGAAGGTTGAATTCATGGACTGACTCGTTTTCTTTTTTTTCTTGATTTCAAAATGTCGATTTAAAAGAAAATGTCCATTTAACTTGACTGACCACTCATACTTAAGTTTTTCAATGAATACATCATATCCTATGATTGATGCTGCTCGAAAACAGTCAAACCACTTGCAAGCATCACCCTCCAAGGATGCAAAAAGACCCCTCATGAACACATATTCTTCCTCAACCCCATAGGATTCCATGTGAGCCCAAACATTTTCTATGTGGTCCTCGATGGAGGTCGTACAATTCCCATTGAACTTAGGGATCTTTTCAAAGTACTTGTCGGGCATATCATGGGGGGCACCAGGAACTTGGGAAAAGTCTAAACATGAAGCTCTAGCCTTATTTCCAAAAGCACGAGCAATGAGAGGATTGTTCTGATTGTTGTTTCCAGAATTAGTTTGATTTCCAGCCATCGGATTGACTGGACTTACGTTAATATTAGGATTAGGAGATGGAGGAGGAACCGAATTGGTTGAAGGAGATCCCAAGAATCGGTTTGGGGAATCAAAGTTAAAAATTCTCCAAAAAAAATTAGATGATCGGGTTTTAGGATCTCTTCTAAGATAAGTAAGTGGGGTTCCTTCCGATTGATTTAGATTTGATTTACTTCTAAGGTCGTAAGGATTCTTATGAGGTTGTCCCTTAGTGGAGTCACGATTTGGAGTCGCCAGGTAGACTTTTAAACTATTCTACCAAGATGTATGTCGTTAAAATGTAGGGAGAGAGTGAGTGACAAATAGATGGATATGGTTTAATTAAGGATTGGAAAGATAACAATCTAGATTAATCTGAATGCCATAAGATATGAGTTATGCATGGATAATCGCAGACACCTAAGGCAAGCCTCTACCTCCCCGGTAGTGGCACCAAAAATGTTATCAAAAAACTTGTAGTTGTCCCTAAGGATATCCTATTTGGGATGGTAGAGGAGATAGACAACTAAAGAGGTGACCCAAGAGATGTTACGATTCTCAATGCAAGCTGGTAGTCACGATAACCGAGGCACTCTTCACTTTATATCTAGACAAGTCAAGATCAAGGGGGAGACCCTATAGCCAATCAAAGAATATTAGCCAAAGCAAAGGTTCCTAGTGAGATGTGTAAATTGAGTCACGAAAACCAATGCAAGCTTAGGTGAGCCCAAAAGTTTAAGTGTGGTTGAAGAGGCTTAATATATGAGAAGTGTTTCAACCAATAAATGAGTTAAGATACCTAGGGAGATCAAAGAGATAGATCTAGTACCATTAAATACACAAGTGGGGCCCACTCCCTTAAAATATGGAAATGGGCCAAATGGGACACACAAGGTGAATTTAGGAATGGTATGGCACTATGGCGTGTTTGAATATGTGGATCTATGGATCCAAGATAGATTAGGAAACACCCACATATGGGATCTGTTGGGCGGGGCCCAAGTGGGTTGGAAAAATATATAAGTATGGAAAATCGCGCGTAGCGCGCTGCAGCAGGAAGAAAAGGCAATTTTGATAATTGTGCATTGCATGCTGCAGCAGGAAGAGAAAATAGTTTTTGTGAAAGCACATTGCGCGCGGCAGTAGGCGACGGACAATTTTGAGGCTTTGCGCGTGTCGCGCGATGGAAATGACTAAGGCACGGTCGCGCAGTAGGACGATACGCATGATAGCACATAAGCTATTTTGGGGAAAAACATGGGTAAAGGTTAGACAAGGATATGACCTAGTTTGGGTAAGTAACAAGTGGATGACAGATGAAAGCGACTTGTTCAAATGTGTGGCGGCAAGTAGTTGAGAAGCTAGGCCACGACGCCGATGGTGACAGGTAGGTGAAGGAGTGGAAAGGGACAAGCCATGATGCAGTTGTAACCGCTTAAAGGATTGCAGTTGTCAGAGAAGCGTGTGAACCACGAGTGGTATAGCTGGATGGCTTGGAGCACGTGGAGTAAGCTGTCGACGACAACAGCTAGGGTGGCAGTTAGCCACGCTGATTTTGTAGACCTAAGGGTTTTGCTTACGAATTGTAAAGATATGCCTACGAGCATAATCTATAAATAGGAATGATTTTGTATGGGAAAGGGTTGTTGGTTGGGTTGTTGAACTCTTCATTTTGGTTAAGTGTTGATTATTGTAGAATCTTAAGCTTAGAAAATCCATTGTAAAGGCTTTGCAGCTGAGTGCGTAGAGACCTATCTGAGAGAGAGAAGAGAGTCTGCAGCTGAGTGCGCAGAGACCTATCTGAGAGAGAGAATAGAGTCTGCAACTGAGTGTGCAGAATAAGAATGGTTGTACCCTTCCCATCAAGAGCAATATTAACAATTGTTCTTGTGGATGTAGCCTCCATCCGGGGGGTGAACCACATTAAATTCTGTGTTGTGTGACCAATGTGTGTTTATGATTGTTTAATTACTGGATATGAATGTTTAATGCTGGAAACTTCTGTTACGTGATTGCTTTTATATGTATTCACCGTAGAGAATGGGAATAATATGTTAAGTAATGCATGCGCAGAGGAATGTTAAGTATTCAACATGTATGAATCTGTCGATCGGAATGTATGAATCTATATATTGGTCAAGTAGTGAACACTGAGTTTAAGCATAACATTGGAGCGTGCAGTGACATATGTTATTAAACCATCCACAATTTACTGATAAGAACTTGAACGGAGTAAAGGGATAAAGGACGTTAAGTAGAATGGTTAGAATTGAACACCCTAGAAAGGATACGCAATCTCATTGATGCACTGAGTCATTGAAGGTTGCTGTGAGGTAAGCTCTTGATAGCTCACTATCGTAACGCAAGGGTATCCTGTATCGCACAATCATTGAAGGTGCGAGCCCAGTTGCGCGCTGAAGGCGCAAGTGCATGAGCTCAGTTTGCGTTGAAGTATCCGATGCGGAACAGAAGATTCGCGCAGTTATCTATCCGCGCAACCCGCAAGGCATTGCGCTGCTTATTAGCTTTCCCCCCATCGCATCACCTGATTGTGGAAACCTGATTCTGCGACCACCCCCTCAGCTTCTCCTCGGGTGAGACCTCAGGCTACACGTAGTTTGTTGCCGAAAGGGTCGGTGAATTGGGGTTTTGTTGGTTCCTTGAACCGTGAAGTACCTAGATCTACACTGGAAACCTCAAGAAGGTGATCGACAACCAACAGGACCTAGCACATATCACAATTCCCAAGGAGTGCGAATTGACCCAAGGAGACTAGTGCCTTGAAATAAAGGGGTAAATGGAGTCCAAAGTATGCCAAAATGTAGATCAGGATAGTTAAGGAAATTATCAAAGTGGGTTTTGAGTGGCATTCCCCAAGGTAGTATAGATCTACATAGATCTAAGTTTGAAAATGCATCACCCAATGACCCAAGTGGGGCACAACCCTCAAAATGAGGAATGGGGTCCAGAAGGTAAAAATCAAAGAAGTGAAGCACTAGGGGCAGGTTATCAAGTGAGAGGAGTGCAAATCAAGTGCAATCTCACCTACCCATGTCTTGGAAGTATCAAAACTCACCTCCCAAGGAGTGTGGCCTCACCCAAGGAAAGCTAAGTGCTTTGGGGGAAGGGTCAAATGAAGGCCAAATGCCACCAAACTATAGATCTGTATTTCAAGGGATGCTATAGAGGTGGGTTCTTTTTATTATATCCAAATCCAAGCTAGATCCAAGTAGATCTAGGAAAATAGAAAATGAGGGTTTTTAATTTTAATGAAGTTTGTGACCAATAGGATGGAGAACAAGAGAAATCAATACATACCTTGTAGATCTTACCTCAAATCTTGTGGCATCTTAGCATATCGAGAAATATTTCCCTTGTTACAATTCCAAGCTTGATCCAAGTATCTTCAACCAAAAACCTCCAAGCCCTAGGAGGAGAGATGTCCCATGAAAACCTGTAAATCAAACTACATTAAGTTAGATTTGATCCACAAATTCATAAGATCTAAGCATGTCATATCAAAGAGGCAATCAATGGACAAAGCACAATTGAAAAACTCCCTCAAGATGAAGACGTCTTACCCATGGGGGATGTGAGCAACCCCTACAATCTTCCCACAAAGCAAATCGTTGAGCTAGCTTCAAGCAATTCGGCCTCCCTCTCTTGATGTCGATTTCACCTAAAAAAAAAAAAAAAAAGAATGTCTAGAAACAAGATGCAAGAATATATACAAGAGCAACCCAATCAAAGCCAAGAAGTAGATCTCCAAAATATTATTTTCATTCAAGGTTTTCCAAAGCCCAAAGGTGCTTTACAATGAGGGGGGTCTCCTCCTTATATAGGATAATAAAGACCAAAACTCTAGATCTCAAAACCACTTTACAATAAAACAAGATGAGTGGTTGAGATTAAAAGATCTCATAATCTAATCAATGGACAAGATGATCCAATACATAATATCACATGGATCACTCAAAAGAGGGATGACATCATAGCCTAAAGTGACACATGGAGGGTGATGTCATCACTACGAGGGGGATAAGATACATCGGGCCACCTCATATGACTAGGACATGACTCAATAAGCTCATGGTGGGGCTAGGAGGTATCAATCCTTACTAGCACATCCCCATGGCACAATAATATAAAATAATATGTCCAATAATACAAATGATCAAATCCTGTCCTCAAAATCCATGAGAGACATGCAGTAAAAGGCCTCCTATGGCCTCTGTGGACCCCACTGACTGATGATGTCTAGCTGGAAGATGTGGGGCTCACCCTGGAAGACCTATGTGAATACCAAATGCCAAAACCTTGCCTTAGTTTCCCAAATTGATTTCCTCAGTGACCCTTTTATTCCATTTTTTTATCTACCTCGATAACTATGAAGTTGTTGATGTCCATTTTGTCACCACCTTTGATTATCAAACACACTCTGATTGGCCTCATTTTCACCATTTTTTATATGATAAGTTATTATTTCCACCATTCAAACCTTCAAACAGATCAGGTATGCATATATTCCCACCACATGAATTTTGGGTAAAAATCGTCATATTGTGATTTATTGATGTTTATTTTATATTTCTTGGCTTGCTTGGAAAATATATTTCATTCCACAGGTTATGGATCTCAAATGAACCTCCATTTTGACATGTATTCACATTGCAAACGATCATCTGCATTCAGCCCGCCGTTTAGACCCGCATTCAACCCACGAGGTCGTCAGTTGAGATATTCTTGGGCTGTTAGAAAGCAAACCGTCACATGGGTTCTATTTAGAACGTGGCCCTTATGGTGCATGATCTGGTGTTCTGGAAGATTCCCTCTCCTGCATGCTTAGCTCGATAGCACATCTCTCTCTGCCCACGTCAAAAGAGGATCAACGTCTTGATGACCGCGTGAAGGAAACCGACGTCATGGAACCTGGTAGATGCTCTGTGTGCTGTCGTAAACAGTTATGGGGTTGTTCCTTGGCCATGAGTTGTCGTGAGTTGTTAAGAAAAGCCATTTTATGGCATTAAGACTGCCTATTATTAGAGCACTCAACCACTAAAGGGTCGACTTACTCTCCTAATTGCAATTCTGTATATATAGATGTCTTCGGACTGTCATTCAAATCGTCATATGTACCTTAATACTTTTTGCATTGTTTTTATGCATGTTTAGAATCCAGTTTCTTAGGTCTTTGAACTGTAATATTTCTTACCTTTAATTAGCCTCCTTAGATGTAATTAAGATCTTGTTTTACACCACTTAGAGTTTGAATTAATTTTTGTCATCATCCTTAGTTTTCATTCTATCTTTTCCTTATCCTTGCTTCAACTGCTTTACAAGTTATGTTTTTCTTATGTCTGATTCATTAATGCTTTACTGTTACAAGATTTATCAGTTTCATTCTTAATGTAGTTTATTATATGTTCTTAAGATTTATTTCAAATTAGAGTTAATAATTTCATTCTCCAAGTTATCTCAGTTTTGATAGTTTCTTTGTTAAGCATAGGATCAGTTTGCCCATTCATACAGTTAATGAAGATGTTCATGAAATAGGGTTTGGTTCAGAAATAAATATCTTTATCAAGTTTTCTACTTGCTTCTATATAAAATATATTTAT
The DNA here is from genome assembly GCA_027924585.1 of Larix kaempferi. NCBI lineage: Eukaryota > Viridiplantae > Streptophyta > Pinopsida > Pinales > Pinaceae > Larix > Larix kaempferi. The sequence continues at coordinate 4,487,033 of BSBM01000195.1, read as the reverse complement.
CAAGTTTTGCTTTCAAATCAAATTCAGTCCAACTAAATATCTTTATTAAGTTTTCTACTTGCTTCTAGATTTCATTAGTTTCATATCATTTTGCTTGTGAATAGAAGATAGATCATAATGTTTAAAGTTAGTTGTAATTGGTCTCTTTGTAGTTTACATCTCTTTGTAGAAATTAGGTTAGATTTACTTCTATTTTGTTTTGTTGTTACATTCGAAATTCATTATGCTACATTCACCCCAGTTCCTATCACATTTGATGTACAACATCAAGGAGAATGGAATTAGGTAATTTAGTGTAGTCTTGAAGTATTAATTCAATGCATGAATAGTTGTTGAATTCACTAAGTAGTTTGTAGTTTTTGTTTTAAGCCAAGTAGTTTCCATTTTCATAAAAAGTAGTTTGTTTTTTTATTAGTATTTGTTCTTTTCCCATTGTTTAAATCATAGAGTGGAGTAGTATAGCTTGATACTATTCCGATCTATTGGTTTAGCTAGTTTTAATTAGTTCCTTCATTGTCTTTCTGATGTTTGACTCGGTTTTTCATTTTGAAAGATCTTTCTATCTTTTCTTTATTAAACATTTCTAAGGTCTGTTGAGCCGAAACTTAGGTCCCATTCTACCTCAGCATATACTGTGCCACAACTCTCATATTACCAACCCTGTTTGATAATTAAATATTTTGGTGATTCCTTAAGACAGTAAATACACCGCAACATTTTGGCATCATTTTCGGGGAGTCTTAGATAGGTAGAATTCAGTTGTAGATAATTAGGATTTTCTTTTAAAAACTTAGTGATAAATTTGAATTCTTCCCTTTGAAACTTAGAAATAGGATCGTGACAGGTGAGCGGTAAGAAGAGAGGTAAGAACCTACGAATCTGTTATAACAGGAATCCCCAAAACCCAGTAATAGTAGTGATGCAGTTAGAATTTATTTTAGTTATAGTTTTGTTGTCATGAATAGATCTAGAGACTCAAAAGGTAGATTTATTAAAACTAGTCCTCCTACTAAAATCCCCACTAAGATTCCTACAAACCTATATAGGGTGCGTGCCACCCCAACTACTAACTCAACAGAAAGGCATTAGAAGACACCTAAAGGGGATAGTCCTACTTGGAAAGCATAGGAAATCCTTTCTGGAAACCATAGGGACATCAGAACAGTCAGTTCCTAAAGAAATTCCACTAGAAGAACCTCAAGCTCATATTGAGACTGAACTTAGACAAGAGGAAACTCAAAAGGATAAAACTTCAGAACCTCCCAACCCTCCATTAGTCCAACAACCCAAAGACACTACTTTTTCAATAGTAGGTGGTCCAAACTTAGTATATTTTGTTGATCCTGCACAGGTAGACGCTCTTTTTTAGAATTTTGTGAACATAGTCATCTCACAGATTGAGACAACAATTGTAGGACCTACAAAACCGGACTCCCACATAGCTGATAATTCTTTTCTTAAAAATTGAAATCTTTTCCCTAAAACATAACGTTTGGAAATCCCATATTCACTGAGAAAGGAACCACCTAGGTATTCTCGCTTTGGAAATCAGATCTTCATGGAGGATGAAAATGAAGATCGTGTCTAACAAGATGAAGGAGAAGGAGAGGTTAGAACCAAAGGTACTTTTGGATTCCCTATATTAGACACTGCACAAGATGTAACTATGAAAAACATCCCTCCTTCCTCACTACCAATCTTTTATGGGAAGAGTAGTGAGGATCCAGATACATTCTTATTCGAATTTGACATTTTGTGTAGGAGCTATAATTACCTACAGCATGGCTAAAAACTAAAACTCTTTCCTGCCACATTAAAATATTTTTCTCTCCAATGGTTCATGGGGTTAGGAGAATCTAGTATTAGAACTTGTGAAGACATGAAGAATGCATTTCTATAGAAATATCAAGATTAATGTAAACCTAAGGACTCTCGCAATGATATTTTCAAAATTCAACAACTTGAATATGAGAGCCTAAAGACTATCTCGGAAGATTTAACTATGTGTTACATAAATCCAAATATAGTGATCTTCGGGAAGATGCAGTAAGAACACTCTTTCTCAAGGGAATTTCAGAAGAATTCTTAGAAAACCTTAATCTCATGGCAACAAGAGACATCTCTCATAAGTCTTTTGCACAGATTTGTAAACTATGTAGGAATTACTCTAGGAGCAGAGGGAAAAGTGGAAGACATTTTCGAGAATCTTATGCTAAGAACCTAAAAGGAAACACATCCGTTCCTAGTGGAGTTACAAGGGTAGAGTTGGGAAACCTATTAGAAAATTTCAAAACAAATATCTTAGGAGCTATGGGTTCTCAACTAGATGCACTACAAGCTAAAAAGAGATAGGATGAAGAGCGCGTAGCGATGAGTGTTTTCTATCCTAGGTGTAGAACTAAACATCCCCAATAAGAATGTCCATTGAATAATGTTTTGGTTTGTCACCTTTGTACAAAAGAACATCCAACTAATAATTTTCAATCGTTGCCTGGGTTGCAAGATTTTTATAATAGTGGAAAATTTGATGAGACATCTAGGAGGCCTTGGAAACCTAGAGATCAGTCATCATATTAGGATCCATCATCATAAATTCCACTCTATTACTATCATTATCAACCTCCTCAACAATGGAACACTTTAGGTTGGAAAAATTGGCCACCACAGTACCCTCCTCGGAATGCTCAACAACAATAATGGCCACATGGATGGAGAGGACAATCTTATGCTCAACCACCTCCTCATATGCCTAACTATGCTTACCCACCTATTATTCAGCAACTCTTACCTAGATTTGTACCTCCTTCACTACCTCCTTCACTACCCCCTATCCCAAATCAACCTCACCATTTCCAGAATATGAATCCTCCAAGACCCACAATATTACATGCACAACCGATATCGAACCCTAACAACAAACCAACCCAAGCTCTTAATAGCATTGGGTTGTTAGCTCTTCCATCATATGTCATTTCGACCGCACCAATACATGAGATTCAACTTGTTAACACCCAAAAAGTGCTCAATACCTCATCTCCCTCATTACATGGCTCATTTTTCTATATTTCCTACCATATTTGCCTCCAAAACCTTAAAAAACCATTAAAAAGCCACCAAAAGGCCAAAAAACCCCTTTTTCCCCCCAAAATAATTTAAATTTCCTCCAAAAATAGAAAAAACCCTCTAAAAAGGGAATAAACAATATTTAAAAAGAGGAAAAAGAGGGGAAAAAAGAAGCAAAAACCCTGTACAGTTGACCTAAACCATATGGTGCCAAAAACCATGGGTCAACACTCCACCACTAAAAACCTATAAATAGGTGATTGAGGCTCCCCATTTCATATCCACAATTTCTCCCATCCTTATGCTGCCAAAAATTCTCTTGAAACCCTAGCTCTCCACTTGGAGATAATTTCCCACTTGAGAACCCCTTTGGCCCATATCCAAAACACCTTGGAAGAAGGAGAAGGAACAACACTGGAGCATTGGAGCAGCCTTTGGACTACTGCAAAGGCTCCACCAACCTCAACATCTAAGGTAAAATTAATACAAAACAAATTTTCATTATCTTTTCGTTGTCTTTTTATGCACATGCTAGAATAGTTTACTGTTTTTACTTACTGTCATATTTTACTATTTTATTGAACTGCTACTAAGGAGTCCCTTCTCCTTAGTAGGTGCCCATTTGCACAAGCTAGGGTGAAAACCCTAGCTACACAACTACAGTCTGGAAGAGTTTTGCAAGATCATCCCAAGTCATCAGTTGTTATCCGAGAAGAGAATGAAGAAGAAAACATACCTAATGAAGTTTTGAATGATGCTATTCTTGAATATGTGGTTATTCCTAAATCTTCAACACACAACCATCCACATAAAGAAGTAATTCCAGGAGAAAAATCACCCCCGTATCCGGAGCGTCTAGTAATAGAAAAACCTGTAACTTATCCAGAGTATGATAACATTAACGAATTAAAAAATATTTGCACTAAAATCCCTTTGTTATAATCCATTAAGGATATCCCAATCTATAGCAAATTAATAAAGGAACTCTATATTAAGAGACCAGGTAGAAAAAAAAAAGACCCTCCAACAATTCATGTAATAGGTGAAATGTCAGATTACATAGCTGACCAACCTAGAATCCCAAAGTATTCAAATCCAGGAAACCCTGTGGTGACTGTTATCATCAATAACACTGCCATAGGAAACACACTTATTTATCTAGGAGCTGTTATTAACCTGATGACTACCACAGTTTTAGAAACTCTAAATTTAGGATAGTTCCTCCGCCATACCCCAACAATGTTGGAATTAGCAGATCCCACTATGGTGTAGCCTGCTGGGATCTTAGATGACATCATTGTATCAGTAGCTTCATGGGAATATCTCGTGGAATTCATGGTCATTGGATCAAAAGACCCTTCCAAAGTTCAACCCATTATTCTGGGAAGACCTTGGTTGGCTACTACCAATGCATTTATAAGATGTAGGGATGGAGAGATGATTATCTCTGATGGGTTATCTACAAGAAAACTAGCTTTATACTGACCAGCTCAACCAGTAACTGAAAACCTATTTTGGTTAGATTGTCCTTTCGAGGATGAGAACTTGGAAGCACTTTCCCTTGTTAGTGATTTCTCCTGGGCACTTCAAGAATAGAATACAGAGAATGTGTTGAACCAATTTATCTCTTCCACAACATGTACAGAATTTCCTTAGTCTTTTTCCCAACTTGACCAGATCTTTGGAGATGAATTCCAAGAAAACATGAGCCTCTCAACATTTACAAGTACACCCTGTGTCTTCACAATCGAAGAACATCTAGGATCCTATACCATACCTTGTGAGGTTAGTTCTGACAAAATTCTACATATAAATGCAGGTTTAGATGAGAGTCAGCAAAAACAATACTAAAATTTCTCAAGAGTCAAACTGGAGCATTTGCATGGGAATATACCGATATAAAAGGTATACACCCAGATACCTGTATCCACCACATTTACACAGACTCAAACATACCTCATGTTAGGAAGCCCCATATAAGAATGAATCCAGTCCTAAAAGATATAGTAAAAGATGAATTACAAAAACTCCTTAATGTCGGTTTCATCTACCCAATTTATAACAGTAAAGGGGTGTCTCCTCTGGTGGTAGTTCCAAAGAAAGTCACAGGGAAATGACGTATCTGTGTTGACTTTCGAGAATTTAACAACGCCACTCTTAAGGACTACTTCCCTTTTCCTTTCATCAATTAGGTGTTAGATAACTTATTAGGGAAACAATACTTTTCATTCCTAATGGGTATAGTGGATACAAGCAAATATTAATAGCACCTGAGGATCAAGACAAGACAACCTTTACTTGTTCTTGGGGGACATATGCCTATCGAGTGTTACCATTTGGCCTATGCAATGCACCTTCTACCTTCCAGCATGAAGTTCTAGGAATCTTTGTTGACCTTATACATGATTATGTAGAAGTTTATATGGATGATTTTACAGTTTATGGAAATACCTTCCAAGAATCCCTTGATAACCTCGAAACAGTTCTTATTCGGTGCCAAGAAACGAACTTAGCTCTTAGTCATGAAAAATGTAAGATGTTACTAACTGAGGCCATAGTTCTGGGACATCATGTCTCTCTTCAAGGTATCAAGGTGGGTCCTGCCAAGATAGAAATAATTGTTAATCTTCCTCCTCCAAAAACTCCGAAGGAAGTAAGAAGCTTTCTTGGCCATGCAGGCTATTATAGACGTTTTATTTAAAATTTCACTAAGATGGCCGCACCTATGTTCAAGCTACTCATGAAAGATACAGAATTCCAAAGGACTGAACCGTGTCAACATGCCTTTGAAACTTTGAAGGCAAAGCTATCAGTGGCACCAATACTTAGGGGCCCCAATTGGTCCCTTCCCTTCCATATATCCACTGATGCTTCTGACATAGCCATAGGGGCAGTCTTAGGTCAAAAAGAGGGACAAACATCACATGTCGTCTAATTTGCTAGTAAAAAATTGACTCCTGTGGAATCGAACTACATGTTACTGAAAAAGAGTTTCTAGCAGTAGTCTATGCCATCAACAAGTTTCATCATTATATCACAAGATATGAAATTTTCATACATACCGACCACTCCGCCATTATATTTTTGATGAATAAACCAATAACCAATGGTAGGGTGACTCGATGGCTTCTTCTGTTACAAGAATTTAACATCACCGTTGTTGATCGTCCTAGTTGAGAGGATGTTGTAGCAGATTTTCTCTCTCGAATTCAAATTGACGATAATGCTAGTCCTGTCAATGATAGCTTCCCAGATGAGCATTTGTTTGTTGTATCTATTCGAACCCCTTGGTTTGCAGACATAGCCAATTATTTAGCAACTTGAAAGCTACCAAACCATCTCTCCCCACCTAAGAAACGTAGGATCATAGTTCAAAGTTCTAATTACTCTTGGGTGGACAATGATCTCTTTCGTACTGGTCCTAATCTTATTATTAGATGATGTGTATGAGAGGATGAGATGGCAGAGATCCTTCATGCATGTCATGGTGGACCTTGCGGTGGGCATTTTTCTGACAAGAGAACAACATACAAAGTGTTGCACTCTGGATATTATTGGCCAAGAATTTTCAAAGATGCTACCAAGTATGTTAAGGGGTGTGACAGTTGCCAAAGAATGGGTAGACCTACTCCATTTGATGAGATGCCTTTACAACCCCAAGTTATGATTGAACCTTTTGCGAAATGGACTCTATATTTCATTGGGCCAATTTCCCCTATGTCTCACAAGAAGAAGTACATTCTAGTATGTACATTTTATGTCACCAAGTGGGTAGAAGCCAAAGCTTTATTTCGAGCCACAAAGAAATCTATAGTGGAATTTATATATGAAGAAATATTTACTCGATTCGGTGTACCTAGGGAAATTGAACCGATCAAGGATCTCAGTTTACCTCCAATTTGATGAAAGAGCTTACTGATAAATATGGTATTAGACATTTTAAATCTTCACCATATCACCCACAAGCCAATGGTCAGGTATAATCCACCAACAAAGTATTAGAGGCCATCCTGACTAAGACTATCCAGTTACACCACAAAGACTGGGCAGGTAGGCTCTCAGAAGCCTTGTGGGCTTATAGAATAACTTGGAGGAACACCACTGGCCACACACCTTATGAACTCGTTTATGGTAAACAAGTTCTTCTACCTACTAAATTTCAAGTCAAAACCTTTTGTATGGTTGCACAATTAGGGATGAATCTAGAAGAAGCACAGAGACAACGAATCCTGCAAATAAATGAATTAGACGAGATTAGGCAAGATGCTATTCAACACACAATATTAATACAAAACCAACGCAAAAATGTGGCATGATAGATACATCAAACAAAAACAATTCAAAACTGGGGACTGGGCATTACTTTTTTATTCAAGGTACAAAAAATTTAAAGGTAAATTAACTACTTGCTGGATGGGTCCATATGATATTGTTACAGCTTTTGATAATGGATCTGTTAAAATTAAGACAATTGATGATTCTCAAATTTCCTTTGTTGTAAATGGACATAGACTTAGACTTTATCATCAACCAATATCTAAACAAGATTTTGTGCAGAATGCCTTACAACGGGAGGAAATGGAGCTGGTAGAAGAGGAAGTCATTCCTCCTTCTCCTAGTTCTTGAAATTATTTTGGGTTATCTTTCTTTGTATATATGTAAATATTTTTTTTTTCAATAATAAAGAGTCATTTCTAACCATTGATGGCATCTTTAGAGGAAATTCTTTTTTATGATCAGCTTATGAAATTTTGTTAACTAAAACAGGAAGACTCTTTTCCCTTTTTCCTAAACTTCATATGACTTTTCTTTGTACATAGGTTTTTGTTTTGAATAAATTTGAATCATCTAACAAGTGGTTTTGCAGTTTGATTAAAAGAACCTTATAATCAGCTCATGCAATTTTATCTGAAAAGTGAAGTGCTCTAAAAATAAATACTTATAGTTCTTCTTCTCTTTCGATTATTGTTGAAAATTGAACATTTATAGTGAAAGGTTAAAGCATTCTTTACATCATTTTTACCACTTTTTTTTATGATTCTGTATATGGTATTTGATTCAGACATGTACATTTCTGATTTATCATTAGAACAGTTTCTTAAGACCTATCATAATTATTTTCAAAAGTTCTATCTTACACCTATGGACTACTGGTTCATCCTAGACTTATTATCAAAACTTGTCTCTTAAGCACTTTTAAAAGGTAGTCCAAAAGTGTGATATTTCTATTTTGTTGGGAACATTACTAATCTTTTATGAAGAAGATGTACTGAGAGGTCAAAGAACAGCTTTAGGTTATTATATTTTGACATGATCTATAATCCATGCCATTATAAATAAAGTTACTCATAAGGTTCGCTCTAAAATTTGAATTATGTGTTTAACAGGCTTAGCACACTCTAGTGCCAACCGACTTCCTTACTAAAAATATCATTATATGAAGTAAACCCACCGGGGTACTAAACAACATCGTTGGCAGCAAGTCCATGCTAAGTAAAATCTTAAACAATGAAGCTCAGTAAATGCAAGTAAACCCGTCGAGGTACTAAACAGGCCTATTGGAAGCAGGGCAATATCGGGTAAAAGAGGTTTGGTTAACGCATTGCTATGCACATGGCTCATAAAAACCTGAGTATACAAATACATGCTTAGGCCAATTTTTTGTACTGTCATTAGAGAATGGCTATAAGTTGGACTTGGACCCTGTCATCTAATTCAAGCAATACCTAGGGTATGATTATCCTAGAAATGGGACCCATAACTATAGAAATCTCACAAACTCTAAGGTGAAATTTATCTGTATTCTTTAAATGAAAAGAGATCTTTCAAATGAGTCATGGATGACTAGCTTTCCTATGGCATTTTTCGCATCCATTATACTATCATTCTTCATATGGTCTTCTTAAGCACTGTTGTATTCTTTTTTATGAATGTACATATCTGAATCATCTACATTTAATAGTTAATATTTCATTTTCTTATGAAAATTATCACAACATTTTTAGAAGTTATTTCCTTAACCATGTATTGAAAATATTTGAATGTTACTCTATTTTTCTTTGATGGCTTGAGGACATGCCATATTTTTGGTTTGGGGGAGGATTAGAATTGTTTTTACTTTCTGAATATTTATGAAAAGTTTATTTATCTTTTATAGAATTATAGGTGTTTTTAGGATAATGCAAAAAGGAGAAGGAAGATTGTTCTGACCAATGACAAATAATGAAGAATACGACTAAATTTCCAGAAAAAGAAGGTTTACAATATCTCTTATGTGCTGAAAAATCCCAGGAAAATTCTCTGCATAATCAGCAGCAGTCAGATCCATCAAAGCACATCTTTGTACAAAGGTACATATGAAGGATTGAATGAAGGGTCGAATGATGATCCGAATGAGGTGATGAACGAGGCAAACAAATAACGATCTGAATGAAGTGCCGAATGAAACCTTAGCTTGTAATGATATTAATAAGTGTGCTAAGATATTTAATTTTTTTTTTATGATATATCTAACCAACCAATCATGTCATGGATAAAATTAAATGCCATCTTTGCATACTCATTTTGTCTCATCAAAGGAATTGATTAATCATCACATGGCTATCATACGATTTTAATCCTCCATTAAGCTTATCATGCGATCTATCGTTTCATTTATTAAGTCATCATGATTTTTTTATGTGTAATTTATGGCTATAATTTCATAATGAGGATCACATTCAACCTGTCCAAAGTTTCACTTTGGACATGGTTGAACATATCATAAGCCATACGAATTCATTAACCACGCAGTTCTATGATGGCACATCACTCAAGGAAACTAAATGATAGCGTATCATTCGAACATGCCAAATATATCTCCATGATCAGTTAGCCGCTCAAATGGATCTCAATTTAAACTTACCTCTACGTAAACTCTCCTTCATCTTGCTAATTTTTCATCCATCCTAAACCTATCAAGCCTCCATCGCCTGCAATCTCATGCATCCTCTCTATCAATCCACATCCTTCGACCTCTGTTCAATATCCCAATCCATTACGAGGATGGCAGTTACCAAGACCTCCTCTACATTCCCGAATTTACGGCATGTCGTGAAGTATTTTTGTGAGGCGGATGGGGTCCATTTCTTCACCTTCTTGATGGCCATGATGCCTAGATTTCACTATTGTTTTCTAAGGGTTTCGATGGCAATACATCCAGAATCAGCCATCTCACTTTTTCGGTGACGGAAGAATCCATTCCATCGGCCACGATAATTCCCAGGGAAGGATCCCATTGGCACAAACATCTCTTTCTTCCACGGACGGAGCTCTAGTTTGCTCTTAAGGCCGAATATCAACATTTTGCTGGAACCAAAGGTTTCCACAGGGAATGGGTTAAGCCTGAATAAATCGAGCCACTGACTGTCATTATCCATTTGATTACCTGTGAAGGTAAGTACACCGTTTTCAAATCTTGCCACCTTATGTTACTGGCACATTTTGTTAAAGATCAAGCTCTTAATTTTCCCTTGTATTTTCTGAAAAGTTTAGAGAAAATGTCAAACCAAGTTAGGAAGAATACCACTAACCCCTCTGGAATCTTATACCACCACTGTTTGATCAAAATATTGATCACTCACTAGTTGGAAGAAAAGGGGCAAACTTGGGAACGCTTTGTCTTTGAATTCCTGAACCCTCATCTAGTTAAGAATCCTACAGTTAAATCCCTTGTTAAATTTTGAGCATTAATTCACAATTGTCTTGGATCTTTACTGAGAGAATAACATATACATTATATCAATGCATAACAATCACAATAAGCATGACAAGCATCACAAGAATCAAAAGCATGAGAGACAAGAGACACAGAGTTTCCGTGGGGAAAACCCTAAGGTGAAAAACCCCACAACTTCCTCAGAGATAGAGAGAGCAATGGCTCAACCAAAATACACTTGAGATAGTCTCCTAGAGCAGATGATCCTCTTCCTCACTAGTGTGCCACTTTCTAAGTCAGAGAAGTGTGTCTTTTTGAATGATCCAAATAGAGATCTCCCGATCTCTATTTATACTTAACCTGTTTGCCCAGTTACACTATGGGGCCGACTTGTCTATCTAGATACATCCACAATATAATATATATTTCAGGGCCGACCCCACACATGGTGGTCTAATAACCCATCGGCAATTACACACACTTGCAACACTTGTCAATCCACATGACGACACTTCCTTATAGAGGAATAACACATCTCTTATAAGGTTACAATAAATATATATGAAATACATAGATGAAATACATTCTGAAGTTACATATACATCAACACTCCCTCTTAACTAGGAAGGTATTTCTCGACACAGTTCTGCTAGACAAGTCTTCTTCTAGGGATCATAGTCATCGATGCATCGTCATCATCATCGTCACTGCTGCTACTATCTCAACCAATCTCTGACTCTACTCGTCATAGGAAGATCTATAGAGCCAGTCCTTTTTCATACTGGATGTAGGCCCACCACCTGCAGGTCTTTATCATCTGTGCGAACGGTTTGATAGAGGTGGCCTCTCAGGACTAATTTTATGTGTGGATGCAATACCGGAAAGAGTATCCCAGGAACATTTATGTGCCTAAGCACGACCGGCAAGATCTCCCAAGACTGATTACATGCATCTCCTCCACAAAACCTTTAAAGAGCATCCCAGGAACATTTATGTGCCCCAGCACAATCGGCAAGATCTCTAAAGAGCATCCCAGGACTTATTACGAGCATACAGCTCAACCTCTCGGATCTCCAGGACTGATTACATGTGGATAGACAAAACCTTTAAAGAGCATCCCAAGAACATTTATGTGTTGCAGCACGACCGGCAAGATCTCTAAAGAGAATCCCAGGACTAATTACGAGCACACAGCTCAACCTCTTGGATCTCCAAGAATGATTACATGTCTCCATAGTAATACCTCATCCCAGGACTGATTACGAGCACACAGCTCAACCTATCAGACATCCGAGGACTGATTACATACTACATAGCAATACCGGAAAGAGTACCCCAGGAACATTTATGTGCTGTAGCATGACTAGCAAGATCTCCTAGGACTGATTACATGCTATTTGCACAACCTTCCACATATCATCTCTGACATCCAAGTATCAACCTGATACTCATGATCAACGGATCATCATCACACGAGGCATCATCCTGATTCCCATGATCATACTGATCATCATCACTTGTACCATCCTGGTACATATCATCTGGAGCAACATCATGAAGCTCATCATTATGATCAACCTGATCATACAATGCATCCACCTGATGCATACCAAGTATCTACCTGATACATATCATCATACATGATCCATCTGATCATATAGTGTATCCACCTAATACAAATACAAATACATGATACATATCCACATACATGATCTACCTGATCATACAATGTATCCACCTGATACATATACAGATACATGGTCCAAGCATCCAACATGATGCATATACAAATACATACAAATGATCCAACCGATCATATCCAACATCCAACATGATGCGTACATACATATAAATGATCCAACTGATCATATCCAGCATCAACGCGATGCGTAAATACATACAAATATAAATGATCCAACTAATCATATCTAGCATCAACATGATGCATATACAGAGCAGTAACTGGAGCATCGTCCTGATGCTCATCATCCAGCACTTACATCCACAGCCATGTGAAGGATCCTCCTTCCAACATGCTTGGAATGGCTTCAGCAAATGTGTCCATCACTTCTTCCTCGAAGTGTCGTCGATTTGAACAACACCAAGCCTCTCCCTGAAGTACTCGAACTTTACCCTGGCTAGTGTCTTCGTCAGCACATATGCAATCTGCTCGTCCGTCGCAACATACAGGAGCTTCACAGCTCCTCTCTGCACCATATCCCTGATATAGTGATATTTGATCTCTATGTGTTTCGACCTGTCATGAAACACTGGGTTCTCAGACAGCTTCACACAACTCTGGTTATCACAAAATATACCAGTAGCATCCAGTGGGAGATCAAATAACTCAGACAGTAGCTTCCGTAGCCATACTGCCTCACAACTAGATGAACAGGCTGCAACATACTCTGCCTCAGCTGTACTCAGTGCTACGCAAGACTGCTTCTTGCTAAACCAAGAGATCACACCTGATCCCATACTGAAGCAGCACCCAGATGTGCTCTTCCTATCTGCAGCACTACTAGCCCAATCTGAATCAACATAACCCTGCAGGTTAAACTTTTGATTCACTTCATACTTGAGCCCATAATCCATTGTACCCTTTAGGTACCTCTAGACATGCTTTATAGCAACCAGGTGAACACTCCTCGGATCCGTCAGGAACTGGCTCAATGTGTTCACTGCAAAGCAAACATCTGGTCTCGTGTTCATCAAGTACATCAAGGACCCAATCATCTAACGATACATAGAGACATCAATCGGCTCAGATGAAGCATCACATAGAAGCTTAAGATTCGATGCCATGGGTGTGGCCATGGCCTTGCAATCCATCATCCCAAATCTCTTCAGGATATCTATTGTGTACTTCCCTTGACCAAGGAAGATCCCACCTGAATTCTGCCACACCTCCATACCTAGGAAATAATGCATCATTCCCAAATATTTCATATCGAACTCAGTAGCAAGCTTCCTCTTAGTATCTACAATCAATATGTCATCTCCTGTTACAAATAAGTCATCCACGTACAGAAGTAGAATCACAGGATTTCCTTCCTCAACCTTGTAGTAAAGATTGGAATCTGCTTTACTCTTGGTAAATCCCAAACTAGATAGGGAATTGTCCATCCTACCATACCAAGTTTTGGGGGCTTGCTTCAATCCATACAAGGCTTTCTTCAATCTGCACACATATGACTCCCTGTCATGTATTTCAAAGCCGAGTGGCTGCTCCACATATACTTCCTCTTCAACTACACCATTCAAGAAAGCAGTCTTGACATCCATCTGGTGTATTTTCCATTTCATTGCTACAGCCAGGGCAAGTATTGTTTTGATGGAAGTATACCTGGCTACAGGTGCAAAAGTTTCGTCATAATCTATTCCCTCTTTCTGAGAGAAGCCACGAGCTACGAATCTTGGTTTGTATTTCTCTACACTACCATCTATAGCATGCTTGATTTTGTAGATCCATTTGGAAGTCACAACAGACCTCTCTTTAGGTCTTGGGACAACATCCCAAACATCATTTTTCATTATTGATTGGTATTCCTCAACCATAGCATCCTTCCATTCTTTCTTTTCTGCTGCTTCTTCATAACTGGAAGGTTCTTTGTTCATAATGTCACAGAGTAAAGCAACATAGCTGGTATGTGATCTAGTTCTTTTCCTTGCTCTGTGTTCTTCTTCTGGAATGCCAAATCTTTCTGCATCTTGAATGAGCTCTCTAGCCCATGCAGGTTTCCTCTTGTGAGAGTTATCTTCACGGGGTGGATCTACATGTTCTTGCAGATCTTCAAACTCACGAACAACTTCTAGAATTGCTTCAGTCATGGTAGTGTCTTGAAATCTGGTTTCCTTAGGTTCTTCATAAACTTCGATAGGTGCCTTCCTTGATTTGATGAATGCTGAGTTTTCATCAAATGTTACATCCCTGCTGACATCAATCTTCTTGAACCCTGGAAAGTATATTCTGTAAGCCTTCGAGCTTTCACTGTAACCCACAAAGATACCCTTCTTTCCTGAAGGATCTAGTTTGGTCCTCTTTTCCTTTGGGACATGAGTGTCTACTGGACAACCAAATATTATGAGATGGCTGACTTTAGGTTTCTTACCAGAAAATACTTATTCTAGTGTCTTGTTGTCCAACATCTTGTGGGGTGTTCTGTTCTGCACATATACAGTTGTTCTAGCTGCTTCTGCCCATAGATGCATAGGTAGATCCTGGTCATGCAGTATTTCCCTTTTTTCTTCCATGATTGTTCTATTCTTCCTTTCTGCAACTCCATTCTGTTGAGGATTATAAGGAGCAGTCAACTCCCTCTTAATCCCTGAATCACTGCAAAGCTTCTTGAAGTCACCTGAGATTAATTCTCCACCATTGTCGGATCTGAATGTTTTGATCTTTTTGTCAGTTTGATTCTCCATCAAGGTTTTGAATTCCTTGAACTTATCAAACACCTCATCTTTGTTTTTCAAGAAGTATACCCAAGTTTTCCTGGAGAAGTCATCAATAAATGAGACATAGTAAACACACCCACTTAGATAACTGGATGACATAGGACCACATACATCTGAGTGGATGATTTCCAGGATATCTTTTTCCTTGCTTTCACTGCTTGGGAAAGCCTTCTTAATATTCTTACCTTTTGCACATCCTTTGCAAACACCTTCATGTTTGGTCTTGATTTCAGGAAGACCCTCTACATCCTTGCTTGCAATTGGAAGTGCCCTATAGTGCATATGAGCAAGTCTTCTATACCAAAGTTCACTTGGCTCCATGGATTCATGCACCATGGCCTGTTCAAGTTGTACAAACCTCCCTCTTGCTCTCCAATCACAACTGCATCATCTATGGTCTTTCCCTTTGGCCACATTAGGACTTGGCCATCCACAAATGCAACCCTCATACCTTTTGCATCCAATGTAGAGATGGAGAGTAAGTTCTTCTTAAGCCCAGGTACATAAAGGACTTCTTTCATCTTCAAAGATTTTCTAGAATCTAGGTTGTAGGAGGCTTCACCACTTCCTTTGATGGGATATTGATAGTCATCCCCAAGTTTCACTTTATGGGGTGATTCATGTTCAGACAGATTTACAAAGGATTGTTTAAACCCAGTCATGTGTTTGGAAGCCCCACTATCAATTAACAAATCATTACAACCATAGGAGATAGTACCTGTGAGAGCAGATATTAGAACATACTCTTCTTCACTTGATGAGTCATCATTACTATCATCACTTTCTTCCCTAGCCTTCTTCTTTGGAGGTTCATCATCTTCGGCAGCATGAGCATGGTACCTTCTTTTGTTACCCTTCTTCTTCTTGCTGGAGTTGTTGTTGTTGTGGTTGTCCCTTTTGTTCTTGGGACATTTTGAAGCAAAGTGACCCTTCTCATTACAAGTGAAACACCTTAGATCTTTCTTGTCTTTGTGAAAATGATGAGAAAATTTCTTCTTGTGATGGGATGGCTCCCTCTTGAACTTGTCTTTCTTAGTGTGAGCTGTGAGAGCTTGATATTCATTCCCCATCTTCTCTTCTCTTGCCACAAGCCTTGCTTCTTCTTGAGAACATTCCTCCCACAATCTGCTGAAGGAGATTAACTTCTTTCTGGCACAGATCCCCTGGATAAAAGAGTCCCATAACCTAGGTAGGCCATTCAAAGTAGTCATAACAATTTCACCATTCTCCACCATTTCATCTACAGCTTCAAGTTGTTCCTTGATCTGAGAGACCTTGGAGAAATAGGATTGAATGGTTTCTCCATTCGACATCTTGACCCCTTTCAATTGATTCCGCAGGGTCATCTTCCGATTTATGTACTTTCCTTCAAATAGCTTGGTCAAAGAGTCAAACATAGCCTTGGGTGTCTTTAGAGAAGACACATGGGGTATGAGATGGTCTTTGATAGAATCAGCAATGATTCTCTTTTCCTTGACCAAGTTCTTCTTATGCAAAACCTTAGCCTCTTCATCCTCTGGGATAGGGATGTCTTCTTTTATATATAAGTCCAACTCATTTTATTCCAGGATTAACCCAATCCTATACTTGCAAGCTTGGAAGTTATCAGCCCCTTCAAGCTTATCCTCAAGCTTGGTGTGGTGAGACATCTTAAAGAGTAATTCAAATGGAAATAGAAAATATTTAGGTCTTACCACTTGAAATGCTAAAAACTAGATCTAGTCCCGGATTAGGGTTTGTCAGAAAAACCCTAAAAATTCAAAATGTAAATTTCAACTTTCTGAAAGGATAGAAAGATGCGCCTTGATGAGTTGATCAACCTGGTGTATTCAGAATTTGAGATCAGGAAAGATTTACCCTTCAGATTTTCCTTTTTGTCCTCTCGGGTTCACTAGGGAGAGCCCTGAATTAGCGTTTGAGTTTTCCGGAGATCTACCCATCCAAAAATCTCAATCCAAAGCTCTAAACTTTGATTTTTGCAAGGAGCTTCCAACTATGTCTTCAGATTTCATAAATTCCTATTTTTATGGAAACCCTAATGTTTAGGGCCAAATCTGAAGATGCTCAAAATTGAATTCTGATTGGACAGATAGATTCTCCTTGATTAGTAGAGTCAATCTACTATACTGCTTTTCCAAAAATTGTGGAGAGAAACCCAATAAACAAGAAACTCAAGTTTCTGTCACTGCAAAATGTCTTCTTCTCAGGTTAGCTCTGATACCATGTTAAATTTTGAGCATTAATTCACAATACTCTTGGATCTTTACTGAGAGAATAACATATACAGTATATCAATGCATAACAATTACAATAAGCATGACAAGCATCACAAGAATCAAAAGCATGAGAGACAAGAGACACAGAGTTTCCGTGGGGAAAACCCTAAGGTGAAAAACCCCACAAATTCCTCAGAGATAGAGAGAGCAATGGCTCAACCAAAATACACTTGAGATAGTCTCCTAGAGCAGATGATCCTCCTCCTCACTAGTGCGCCACTTTCTGAGTCAGAGAAGTGTGTCTTTTTGAATGATCCAAATAGAGATCTCCCGATCTCTATTTATACTTAACCTGTTTGCCCAGTTACACTATGGGGCCAACTTGTCTATCTAGATACATCCACAATATAATATATATTTCAGGGCTGACCCCACACATGGTGGTCTAATAACCCATCGGCAAGTACACACACTTGCGACACTTGTCAATCCACATGACGACACTTCCTTATAGAGGAATAACACATCTCTTATAAGGGTACAATAAATATATATGAAATACATTCCAAAGTTACATATACATCAACATCCCTTGCCTCTCGTAAATTTCATCGTTTCCTATCCCATGCTAATGATCCGGCCCAAACCTTTGTCTAAGAATAAAAGGTTTCCAAGTCTGTATGATTTAGTGAGGGAGCCTGAGAGAAATACACTCTGATCATGCATCTTCTCCTGATCATGTCCACAAGGACACAACCACAGAACTCCAATTCTTTTCTCCCATACCTACGAAATTGAGGGAGGCTAATCGTGACCAGACCGTTGTTAGTTGTCGATCACCTTCTTCAGGTTTCCAGTGTAGACCCAGGTACTTCACGGTTCAAGGAACCAACAAAACCCCAATTCACCATCTCTTTTGGCAACAGGCTACGCGCAGCCTGAGGTCTCACCCCAGGCGAAGTTGAGGGGGTGGTCATGAAATCAGGTTTCCATGACCTGGTGATGCAGTGGGGGGAAATCTAATAAGCTAATAAGCAGCACAACGCCTTGTGGGTTGCGCGGATAGATAACTGCGTGAACCTTCTGTTCCGCGTCGGATACTTTAGCACGCAACTGCGCTTGCGCACTTGCGCCTTTAGTGCGCAACTACGCTCGCACCTCCAATGACTATGTGATACAGGATACCCTTGTGTTACGATAGTGAGCTATCAAGAGCTTACCTCGCAACAACCTTCAATGACTCGGCACATCAATGAGACTACGCATCCTTGCCAAGGTGTTCAATTCCAACCATTCTACTTAACGTCCTTTATCCATTTACTCCGTTCAAGTTCTTATCAGTAAATTGTGGATGGTTTAATAACATATGTTACTGGGCGCTCCAACGTTGCGCTTAAACTCAATGTTCACTACTTGACCAATAGATAGATTCATACATTCCAATCGACAGATTCATACATGTTGAATACTTAACATTCCTCTACGCATGCATTACTTAACATATTATTCCCATTCTCTGCGGCGAATACATATAAAAGCAATCACATAACAAAAGTTTCTAGCATTAAACATTCATATCCAGCAATTAAACAATCATAAACACACATTGGTCACACAACACAGAATTTAAGGTGGTTCACCCCCCAGATGGAGGCTACATCCACAAGAACGGTTGTTAATATTGCTCTTGATGGGAAGGGTACAAACGTTCTTAGTCTGCGCACTCAGTTGCAGACTCTCTTCTCTCTCTCAGATAGGTCTCTGCGCACTGAGCTGCAGAGCCTTTACAATGGCTTTTCTAAGCTTAAGATTCTACAATAATCAACACTTAACCAAAATGAAGAGTTCAAAAACCCAACCAACAAACCTTTCCCATACAAAATCATGCCTATTTATAGATTATGCCCATAGGCATATCTTTACAATTTGTAAGCAAAACCCTTAGGTCTACAAAACCGGCATGTCTAACTGCCACCCTAGCTGTCGCCATCGACAGCTTACTCCGCGTGCTCCAAGCCGTCCAGCTAGACCACTCGTGGTTCACACGCTTCTCTGATGGCCGCAGTCCTCCAAGCGATTACAACTGCATCATGGCCTATCCCTTTCCACTCCTTCTCCTTCCTGTCGCCATCACCGTCATGGCCTAGCTTCTCAACTGCTTGTCACCACACATTTGAACAGGTCGCTTTTGTCTATCATCCACTTGTTCCTTACCCAAACCATGTCATATCCTCGTCTGACCTTTACCCATGTTTTTCCCAAAAATAGCTTATGTGTTATCATGTGTATCATCCTACTGCGTGACCGTGCCTTAGTCATTGCCATCGCGCGACATGCGTAAAGCCTCAAAATTGTCCGTCACCTGCTGCCACGCGCAATGCGCTTTCACAAAAAACTATTTTCTCTTCCTGCCACAACACACAATGTGCAATTATCAAAATTGCCTTTTCTTCTTGCTGCAGCGTGCTATGTGTGATTCTCCATACTTATATATTTTTCCAACCCACTTGGGCCCTGCCCAATAGGCCCCTAACACTCACCTGTGGCTCGACCCAAGCCACTTCCACCTACAGACCCTAGTGCTGTGTCTTTCATCATCCCAAGATTTACTATGAAGCTTTGCAGATTTTGTTCCAACTCTACAACTACGTTCTTGGATTTCTATTCGAACACTTGAAGTGTCTCTAGAGTAGCTTGCGAGACCTTCTCTCGAGCCACTTGTTCCTGCATAGTGCCTTTTGCCATCTAAAGTTCTACGAACTTCGCATCGAATTGCTGCATTAATTCAAGGCCTTCTTGCTCAATAGGCTGCAACCTGTCCGATGTGGCAGCCTCTTTCTCCCTTAGTGTTTCCAGCTCTTTCTGTAGGTCCTTGACGTCATTAAATATCTGTACTTTCTCTCTTGCGCATTCCTCATCTGTATACTTGCAGCATCTACCTGTTGCTGCTTCTGTTCTACTTCTTCCCTTACCTGCTGTAGCGCAGGATCTTCGTTCAACCCAGTTACTGTTGTAGTTATCCGCTCAATTAAGTCTTGGAATTTCATCACTTCCTACGAAATGCCATCCACAGTTACTTTTATGCCCTCGACTGGAGTTGGGCACTGATCAGACGGAATGACAGGGTGTCGAGCCTCCAGCTCTGCGATTTTGCCTTTATACGTGGTTTCCATTTCCATTTTCTCAGCAGTAAGGGACTCTACCTTGGCCCCAATTTTCTTTATTGTGTCCTCGATGTCATCTTGTTCCTTGCATTCTACTATGTGTGTGCACATAGCTGAAATGGTTTCCTTCAGCTTCTGGCCCTTTTCCTTAGTTGCGCTCAATTCTTGCTTGGTTTTATCTAATTCCTGCCTTAACTGATTGATGTCTTCAGGCAACTACGCACACTTATCATATGAGGCGATGCCTCTCTCATGAATTTCTTCAGCAACTTTGATGTGCAACTCATTCAGGTCCTCCAGGGGCAAGGCCCCAATGTTCAGGTCGAGGCACCCAGTATTTAGTGCCTCCTTAACCCAATTGATATAGGCATCCAGCCTAAACTGTGGGTAACTTTTCGATGTTACCAGCATATTCTCCAGTAATTCTTGGTCATCCAGCTTGCAGCCTGGTACGCCACCCATCAGATTCTCCTCAATCTTAACCCTGGTAGAGATATCAGGTAGCAGGATTTCATATTTGAAGTTCTTTTCTATGTTTACTGGTGGGGCATCGAGCTTCCTTAGGGGAATGTAGTCAGGCACTGGATAAAATGGCAGAACTTGAGCCGAAGCTGTCTACTGTAATGGCACTTTGGATCCCCCCTTCTCTAGAGATGCTACCTATTTTCCCTTGCTGCTTCCTGCAGCCCGTCGTGCTGAACTTCTGGACAGGCCTGGTTTCATCGCCATCATTGCTGCTGGAATCCCTACTTGCTCGAATAAACAAGAAATATCTACTAACTCAACCAAGTCACTCATACAATGTTCTAGTCGCTCAGCTCTCGACTAGTTGAAACACTTCGTAAAAATGGTTAAGTGGCTGAGCGAAGTCTATTTATAGCCGTTGCTGGTCCGCTATGTGGCCTTCCGCAGTGCCCGAGGCCCTTAAAGCCATCTTGATTGCCAATTCGTGCGTATTATCTTGGGCCTGTCAGCCGATCCTTCTCGTGATGCGTCGAACGTTGTTTCCTTAAATGCCCAACGGTTGCATGTCAAGCCAGCTTGTCAAATCCGTTGAAGTTGTGTTAATGGCTTACACTGCCATCCAGATTTCGGTATGAACTGGTCACTTCGGTCTTGAATGGGTTCCAAAATGTCCCATCCGCCTTTAAATTTTGAGTTGTCCTATTGCTGCCAATTTGGTTAACAGCCGACTAACCGGCCGACAGATGTCGTGGTAACAGTTTCCGTTATAGTACACTGCCGATCTAATCGGATGTTTGGAACATGATGCACACTGGGTGTTATCTTCTGCGCAGTTGTCGTTCCACCTTTTCTGCGCAACGAGCTTCTGGACTTGCTCTGCGCGTCCACTCTTCTCTTGCCTCTCTTTTTTTTTTCACGTGCAACTTCAGCAATGTTGCGCGGTACGCTTCCCCTAATCATATAGGATTCTGCGCAGCCGGACTATCACGGTAAAGCTTTAGTCTGCTACCATTTATCAAACTTGGTAAAGTATCTCCGGCTAATGTAGCTAACTGGACTGTGCCACTGTTAGTAACATGCATTACAGTATATGGGCCAAGCCAATGCATCTTAAATTTTCCAGGAAATTTCATGAATTTGCTATCATACAGGAGGACTAGATCTCCTACCTGAAATTTCTTATTCTTGATGTGGCGATCATGCCAAGCTTTTTTGCACTCTTTCTGGACTTGTTGGTGGAAGCCTGCGACGAAGAGATATTCCTCTAGCCCAACCAAGTGTAGGAGTCTTTCTTCGCATGCTGCGCGATCGGCCATGCGTGTAAATGCTGCTATTCTCAAGCTGGGAACAATGTACTCCATCGGCATTATTACTTCTTGTCCATAGGCCAACTTGAAAGGTGTATGGCCAGTTAGTTTCTTGCAGGTAGTCCTATATTCCCATAGTACAGATGGCATGCGCAGGTCCCAATCATCCCGATTGATGTTACATATCTTTGTTAGCGCATTCTCCAACACTTTGTTAAATGCTTCAACAGTTCAATTCGCTTATGGATGATAAGGTGTGCTGCGCTGATGATGAACGTGGAACTCTTCAATTAAAGCCTCAATGGTCTTATTCAGAAAATGAGTGCCTTGATCACTCATCAATATCTTCGGGCATCTGAACCTTGTTAGAATATTCTCATATATAAACTTTGCGGCTGTAACTGCGCTACAGTCTTTGACTGGCTTTGCTTCTGCCCATCTGGTGAGGTAATCGGTAGTAGTAATGATATACCTTGCACCAATTCTTTTTCCTGCTGGGTTAATAGGACCCACAAAATCAATGGCCCACTTCTCAAAGGCCTGCAATGTCAACTGTGGATTTAATGGCATTTCATCTCTGCGTGACATCTTCCCTATCCTCTGACAGACATCGCAATTATGGCAGTGTTCCTTCGAATCTTTATGAATTACAGGCCACCATAGCCCTGCGCGCAATATCTTCTACGCAATAGCTCTTCCTGCATAATGGCCTCCTACGACTCCTGAGTGCACATCAGCTAGTATAAACGGTTTCTCATGCTCTAGCACACATCTACGCAATACTTCATCCGGTCCCAGTTTGTATAGCTGACCTGCAATTATAGTGAAGTCTGTTGCGCGCACTACCAGCTGCTTCTTCTGCTACGTAGTGAACTCTGTGGGTGCGAATCTAGTGGTCAAAAAATCAATGATGTCATGGTAGTACTCATATGCAACTTGTATGGCGAACAACTGCGCATCAGGCAGATTGTCCTCCAAATTTGTAGGCTCCTCTCCTAACTCGATTCTTGACAGATGATCAGGTCCCAAATTCAATCTGCCTGGCTTAACAACAATCTCAAAATCCTACTCCTGAAAGAGTTGTAACCATCTGCATATGCACCCCCCTAACACTGGATTATTAGCCAGGTATTTCAAGTTAGAATGGTTAGTGAACATGGAGAAGTGTACACCAAGCAAGTAGTGCCTGAACTTCTGCAGTGCATATACCACTGCGAGTCCTTCTCTTTCAGTAGAAGTATAGTTCTTCTCAACGGATGATAAATTTCTAATGGAAAAGGCAATGGGATGATCAATGCCTCCCTCTCCTAGTTGCACAAGAAAAATACCCAATGCTATGCATGATGCATCCACATGGACATGAAAAGGCTTCTCCCGATCTGGGAAAACTAGGATTGGTGCAGTGACCATTTTCTCCTTCAATGTGTCAAAGCCTTTCTCACAATCCTCATTCCAAATGAATGGTACATATTTCTTCAGCAGTTTTTCCATAGTTGCAGTTATCTGCGCATACCCTTTTATGAACTTCCTGTAGTAACTGGTATGCCCCAGTGTAGTGCGCAATTGCTTAACTGAATTGGGCATAGGAAATTTTACAATGACTGCGATCTTAGCAGGGTCTACCATCAAGCCCTGTTTGCATACAATGTGTCCCAACAAGACTCCATAGGTTACACAGAAGACACACTTCTTCAAGTTCAATGAAATTTGGTGCTATCTGCATTTTTCCAGCATCATCCTGAGGTTCATGGCATGGTTCTTTAATAGCCCGAAAATGGTCCAATCATCAAAGTAAACCTCTAGAAACTTATGTATAAAATCCTTAAATGCTGCGATGACCACTCTAGAGAATATGGCAGGTGCATTTTTTAGACCAAAGGGCATCACTGTGTATTGGAACGACCCCCATTCTGTAGCAAAAGTCATCTTGTGCCGATCTACACAATCAATCCTAATCTGATGGTAACCAAACAATCCATCAGTAAAAGAACAGGCCTCATTCCCTCCAACATTATCTAGCACTTCATCTATAAAAGGTGTAGGGAATGGGTCATGCATGGAAGCATCGTTGAGTTTTCTAAGATCCACACAAATTCTGATCTCGCCCTTTGTTTTCTTGTCCTGGATAACCATCAGGCTTATCCATTCAGATTCTTCCACTGGCTCAATGATCCCTGCATCTACCATCTTATCGAGTTCTGCCCTAACTCGTTCTTTATAGCGTGGGTTCATTCTGTATGGTCTTTGTTTCACAGGCTTTGCGCCAGGCTTAAGAGGAATTTTCATCACTCCTAAGTCTCCCAAGATACCTTTCATCTCTGTGAACTTGGTCAGGAATAGTTCTTAATATTCTTGTAATATACCTGTGACCTCTTCAATTGTATCTTCGTCCCAATAATCTCCAATAGCTACGAACCTTGGTGCTTCGCTGGTGCCAATGTTCACTTTCATTGTTTTCATGGGTCCAGTCATGTCTGGAATTTCCAGTGGAGGTCCTTCTACCTCGCACGATCCCTCTGACTCAGGTATCTGTATGTTGCGTGGGTCCTCCTCATCACTATCTGTTGTATCCTGGTTTCTCCATCCATGTGATAAAAATAAAGAGCATGTTCTAGTTGCTCTTCCCATTCAGGTTGTAGGCGCTCGGGTATGCAGTCTATGCCGAGGAATTCTTCTAGTGTCATGTTTCCTTGTGTACAATCTGGACTGAATATTTTTTTCTTAATGACCTGCAGCGTGTCATTGATACTTGGATGCTTGTCTTCGAAGCTGAAATCCTAATAGAAGGTCACAGTGAGGCCCGACCAATCCACTGTGCCTCTACGCAACTCCAGGTCTAGTTACCATTTCTTCAAAATCGATTCTTCTAACGTGTGCACAAACAGATGTACCCATTCTGTCTGTGGTCTTTCCTTCCATGCTCCTGAACAGACTCGAATATGCTCTCTTGGATCCATCTGTCCATTATATTTCTCAAAGGATAGGGTAACCTTATCAGCAAACCTGATTTGCATCTTAATTCTACACTGATCCCATGTTGTCAGTATCTACTTATGCACAGCCCACCATCTGGAAGGTATGCCACACAATGCCCTGTCTAGAGCTAAGACACGGTGTTCATCCAGAATTGCTGTAGTATATTCTTTGATAAAACAATACACATTAGATAAACCATCAAAGGTAGGGATTGGAGTTACCTCTTTCCCAATCCAATGGAGAGACTTCGTGATCCGTGTGCATTTCCTGGAAGATACTTCATGTAACCTGCTTTGCCAGTTTTCTAGTCCTGCATCGGAATCTGAAATGCAAGAGCTATCACAGCGCCAACTGAGTGTGCCATCCGCGGTCGGATTAATATAGTCAGTAGTATTGGTTGTCATCTTGTAGATACGGTCCAAGTCTTGAGCTCTGGATTCCTCTTGAATCAATTCAACATACCGCTCGCCCTGCAAAGGGTCTAATGGCGCGATGACCCTAATATGATTGCCTTCAAATATCATTTTCATAGTTTTTAAATCAATAATGGCAGAGTTTGTCATTGCCCAATCAATACCCCGCAGTGCTGGATAAGGATGGTTGTCATCCACGATTTCGATTACTTCAAAATCGGCATAGCTCTGCACTCCATCAATGTCAACAATGGTGTTGGGTAATCTTCCAAAAGGTATAACTATCACTTGGTTAGCCATCCTCAACTATAGAGGTGACCACTGTAACTTGGGTTTACTCATCTGATGCCATGTATGCTTGGTCAAGACATTTACTTTGGATCCAAGATCGAGAATGATCTCATCCATCTCATAGTCCCCAATTTGTGCAGTGAGTCTCATGAGTCTCATTTCCCTTCTTGTTCTCTTACGACTCCTAATATCGTGGACTACACCATTGGCAGCCCCCTTGTCACTGTTTGGCTCATACTGCCTTAGTAGCTTTTCAAATTCTGTAAAAGCATCTGCGCTCTTTAGTAATTTCATGCAGCTATGTAAGAACTACACAACAGAGGTCCTTACATCTATTGCGACATTTGTCTGATCTTGCATCGTTGGCATATTCTCTCTTTGTGGTACTTCACTGCGCAACTGTGTTTTGGGGGAGCTAGGTGGCAATGCCCTACACATGTCTCGTGCTTCCTCAAATTCTCCCTTATTTTTCTGTAAATCCAGACCCAGTGCTTTCCCAGGAACTTTACTAATCCATACCGGCCCTCCAGGATTCTGCCTAGGGTCGCGCATTCCGGACATCGAAGCTTTTGCGCCACTGCGTGTTACCACGTTTACACTTGGATCCACAGTTCTGCTCTCTGCTGCAATCAACTGAATATTGGGATTTGGTGGTTCTGTCCTTCTTCTCTTCTGCATTTCTACCTCAAGCATAGGGCAGTCTTCAATAACATGCTCAAATGATTTGCAGTGGGAGGAAACAGCGCAACGATGAAACATTCCTTGTGTTGTTGTGGAGCTATCATGAAACTAACTTGGTATAACAATGTTTTAAATTTTTGGTCAAATTCCCAAACTGATTCAGTAGGCTTTTGTTTGATTTCCTTTAATTCTGTTATGCACTGCGATTTTGACTTTGGCTTCTTAAAATCTGCGACTAGTGTAGCCTGAATTTTTGTTAGGGTTCTCGGCTGTGCCTAAGAATATTTCATAAAACAATGCAACACGCGGTCTCTACAAGTAGTGATGAGTTGCGCTCTCTTCACAGCATCATCCTAGATTTGCTTTAAACTACATACGGCTTCACATAGAAACCAGTGCTACTCAGGGTCTTCTAGACCCGTTCCTTTGAATATCGGTAGTTTTATATCATTATCTGTCATTCTCCTCCCTGGTTGTGCACTACTCTGAGTAGTGTTGACTATCTGCGCGGAGAAAACAAAGGGAATATGCGGAATACTGGGATTCTACGGACTGGGCTACGTGACACTCGCAGCGGGTGGGTTCTGGTCTAAGGGTGGCGTGGTTTCTGAAACTAGTGGATTCTGAGGTGTGATAGGATGAATAGTGGCTGATAGTGATGCGGTCTGATTGTTAAGATCACATGAGAGTTCGGTATCTACGCGGAGTCCAGGTCCTCCAGCATTCTTTTTCTTTATTAAACTTATATCTCTTTCCACTTCTTATATTATGTGTCTCTTCGTCAGAATCACTATAAATGCTATTGACCATGATAGATGTAAAAATATTACTACATCCTTAAAACTCCTTTCTCAGCTAAATGCATTTTAATGTATAGAATGAGATTTTTTAAGAACTTACCTCTAAATCCTTCGAAGAAGTATGCTTCTGCTTGACTGTAGGAATTTAGCGTGTCAACAGCAAATTCCGTTACGAATCCTTCAAGTATGCTATCAACCCAAAATTTGACTGCTCGCAATAGTGGGTTATCTATTGCTTTGAGCTGCGCTGTGAGCTCTGGAGTCCACTCGATAGGTACTCCTCCTTGAAAATAGTTTTTCTTTTCTACGAGTCGCGAGATCCACTCGTGCAACTCGTTTTCAAATGAAGCCCAGAAAATCTCATGAATCTCTCTCCACAAATATTTGTTCAACCACTGTACATCAATGAGACGTGGATGTCTATTCTCTTTCTTAGCAAAATCTCTTTCAATCTTGTCACACCAATCCCTGATCTCTTTCTTTTCAGGATGCCAATTGTCTGATCCTTCCGGGAACTCGTATTCTTCTTCACACATTACTTTCCAACACTCTATCGCATCACTAGTCTTAGCCGAACAATGGAACTATTTGTTGGTTGTCGATCACCTTCTTGAGGTTTCCAGTGTAGACCCAGGTACTTCATGGTTCAAGGAACCAACAAAACCCCAATTCACCGTCCCTTTCGGCAACAGGCTACGCGCAGCCTGAGGTCTCACCCAAGGTAAAGCTGAGGGGGTGGTCGCGGAATCAGGTTTCCACAACCGGGTGATGCGAAGGGGGGAAAGCCAATAAGCAACACAATGCCTTGTGAGTTGCGTGGATAGATAACTGCGCGAACCTTCGGTTCCGCGTCGGATACTTCAGCACGCAACTGCACTCGCGCACTGGTTCCTTAAGCGTGCAACTACGCTCGTAGCTCCAATGACTGTGCAATACAGGATACCCTTGTGTTACGACAGTGAGCTATCAAGAGCTTAGGTCGCAGCAACCTTCAATGACTCGGCGCATCAATGAGACTACGCATCCTTGCCAGGGTGTTCAATTCTAACCATTCTACTTAATGTCCTTTAGCCGTTTACTCCGTTCAAGTTCTTATCAGTAAATTGTGGATGGTTTAATAACATACATTACTTCATGCTCCAATGCTGCACTTAAACTCAGTGTTCACTACTTGACCAATAGATAGATCCATACATTCCAATCGACAGATTCATACATGTTGAATACTTAACATTCCTCTACGCATGCATTACTTAACATATTACTCCCATTCTCTGCGGCGAATACATATAAAAGAAATCACATAATAGAATTTTCCAGCATTAAACATTCATATCCAGCAATTAAATAATCATAAACACACATTGGTCACACAACACAAAATTTAACGTGGTTCACCCCCCAGATGGAGGCTACGTCCACAAGAACGGTTGTTAATATTGCTCTTAATGGGAAGGGTACAACCATTCTTATTCTACGCACTCAACTACAGACTCTCTTATCTCTCTCAGATAGGTCTCTGCGCACTCAACTGCAAACTCTCTTCTCTCTCTCATATAGGTCTCTGCGCACTCAGCTGCAGAGCCTTTAGAATGCCTTTTCTAATATTAAGATTCTACAATAATCAACACTTAACAAAAATGAAGAGTTCAACAACCCTTTCCCATACAAAATCATGCCTATTTATAGATTATTCCCGTAGGCATATCTTTACAATTCGTAAGCAAAACCCTTAGGTCTACAAAATCGGCGTGGCTAACTCCCACCCTAGCTATCATCATCGACAGCTTACTCTGTGTACTCCAAGTCGTCCAACTAGACCACTCGTGGTTCACATGCTTCTCTGACAACCGCAGTCCTCCAAACGATTACAACTACATCATGGCCTATCCATTTCCACTCCTTCCCTTGCCTATCGCCATTGGTGTCGTGGCCTAGCTTCTCAACTACTTTTCACCACACGTTTGAACAGGTCGCTTCCATCTGTCATCCACCTATTCCTTACCCAAACTAGGTCATATCCTCATCTAACCTTTACCCATGATCTGCCCAAAAATAGCTTATGCGCTATCATGTATATCATCCTACTTTGCGACCGTTCCTTAGTCATTGCCATTGCGCGACACACGCAAATCCTCAAAATTGTCTGTCGCCTTCCGTCGCGCGCAATGTGCTTTCACAAAAACTATTTTCTCTTCCTGCCGCAGTGCGCAATGCACAATTATCAAAATTTCCTTTTCTTCCTGCTGCAGCGCGCTACGTGCGATTTTCCATACTTATATATTTTTCCAACCCACTTGGGCCTCGCCCAACAACCGTCATTCAATCCATCAATCAGTCAGTCATTCAACCAATGCATTTGGACAACCCTGACGACCAAGCAAATGACCCTATCTTTGAATCACCTCTTCTCGCGTTGGCCAACATCTCTGCTAGTTTGCTTGAAAATCCTATCATGGAACCTACCCCTGGACATACTGAAGATAAGGTTCCTAAGGAACACATTACACCTACTGGTCCTAAACCATCTCTAAGGGGATCAAGCCCTCAAAAGGAACCTGTGTCTCTTGTAGAAGCATCTGCTCCACTCCATCATACTATGGACAGATTAACCAAAGACATAGCAGAGTTGAGAAGCCAAAATGAGAAGTACGTTGAGATCATATATGGGCTTTATCAAGAGAACAGGGACTTGCGTTTCCACGTAAAGTGTGTGGAAGATTTAAATAGCGCCAAAACAGCCTCACACCTTTCTCTTTGGTTGAAGCATGATGCTTTGAAGGACCAGTTCTAGAAGCTGAGAACTAAATCCACTTCCAAGTCGAAGACAGCTGCTAACGCACCTCAGCCTTCTTCCTGAAAATCTCTTCTTTTTGCTAAGTGGGACCTGACATATTTACGTTTTGGGGGAATGTTGGTGTCCATTTTGTCACCACTTTTGATCATCAAACACACTCTGATTGGCATCATGTTCACCATTTTCTATATGATAAGTTAATCTTTCCGCCATTCAGACCATCAAACAAATCAGGTATGCATATATTCACACATCACATGAATTTTGGGTAAAAATCGTCATATTGTGATTTATTGATGTTTATTTGATATTTCTTGGCTTGCTTGGAAAATATATTTCATTCCACAGGTCATGGCTCTCAAACGCATCTCCATTTAGATGCGTATTCACATTGCAAACAATCAGCTGCATTCAGTCTGTCGTTCAGACCCACATTCAACACATGTGATCGTTAGTTGAGATATTCTCAAGCCGTTAGAAAGCAAACTGTCACATGGGTTCTGTTTAGAACATGGCCCTTATGGTGCATGAGCTGGTGCTCTGGAAGATTCCCTCTCCTACATGCTCAGCTCGACAACACATCTCTCTCTTCCCACGTCAAAAGAGGATCAACATCTCGACGACCACGTGAAGGAAACCGACACCGTGGAACCTAGTAGATGCTCTATGCACTGTCGTAAACAATTATGGGGTCGTTCCTTATCCATGAGCTGTCGTGATTTGTTAAGCAGAGTCTTTTTCTGGCATTAAGGCTTCCTATTATTAGAGCATCCGACTGCTAAAGGGTCGACTTGCTCTCCCAATTGTAACTCTCTATATATAGACATCTTCGTGACTGAGACGAGATAGTCTCTTAGCTTTTTAGTCTTTAGTCTTTTTCAGCTACAAGTAGACACAGAAACATTGTAACTCTATTTCTAATTTAATATACCTTTGTTCTAGTTTTATGAAGGCTTAGTAGCATGCATGGTGATTGATTGATTAAGGCGTAGCCTATGATTGCTGAGAAGGGCCCCTCAACAACCAGTGGTCTTCCATTTGTGTACATAATTTGTCTTTGTTTTTTGCAGATAAGTTGTGTTATTGTTTAATTTATGTATTTATTTTGTATATGATATCTCTGTCTTGTAATATGTGTTTTTTGGTTGCTTATGTAAATGATACTTCTGTTTTATCATCTGTATGTCTAATTTGTTGTTCATATTAATAATATTTCCAGAATGTAATTAGTGACCGGTCACGCTTAGTTGCTTAAGTTTAGTTTCCTTCGTTCGCTTAGTTTGCTTATGTTGTTTAGTTTGTTTAGTTTGCTTTTAGTCCTGTTATTTACAAATACCTAGAGTTTAGTTAGCTTAACATTCCAAGTTCAGTCATAGTTAGAATTAGTTATGTCAGTTTCTTTCATGTAGCTATAGGTTAGTCTTATTTATTTCAGTTTTGTTTTCTTATGCCATAGAAATAGTTTATTCCTTAGACAATGATTAGGATAGGTCACTTCTTGTTATCTTAGCTCCTAAACACTCTATTCATTGCTTCCTTTCACTATAGGTTCATTTGCACCAGTCAGCTTACGTTAAGATCATCCAAACTGCTTCTTTCCTTAGTTTAAATAATTTTCCTCCACCCGGATTGTCATTCAGACAGCCATCCGGATCGTCATACGGACCTTAATACTTTGTGCATTGTTTTTATGCTTGTTTAGAATCCAGTTTCTTAGGTCTTTGAACTGTAATATTTCTTACCTTTAATTAGCCTCCTTAGATGTAATTAAGATCTTGTTTTACACCACTTAGAGTTTGAATTAAGTTTTATCATCATCCTTAGTTTTCATTCTATCTTTTCCTTAAACTTGCTTCAGTTGCTTTACAATTTATGTTTCTCTTATGTCTGATTCATTAATGCTTTACTGTTACAGGATTTATTAGTTTCATTCTTAATGTAGTTTATTATATGTTCTTAATATTTATTTCGAATTAGAGTTAATAATTTCATTCTCCAAGTTATCTCAGTTTTGATAGTTTCTTTGTTAAGCATAGGATCAGTTTGCCCATTCATACAATTAATGAAGATGTTCATGAAATAGGGTTTGCTTCAGAAAACTTATCAGTATTTGTTCTTTTCCCATTGTTTAAATCATATAGTAGAGTAGTATAGCTTGATACTATTATGATCTGTTGGTTTAGCTAGGTTTAATTAGTTCCTTCATTGTCTTTCTGAAGTTTGACTCAGTTTTTCATTTTGAAAGATCTTTCGATCTTTTATTTATTAAACATTTCTAAGGTCTTCCAAGCTGAAACTTAGCTTCTATTATACCTCAGCATATACTATGCTGCAACTCTAAGATTACCAACCTTGGTCGATAATTAAATATTTTGGTGATTCCTTAAGACAGTAAATACACTATAACAAAAGCTGCACAAACTGACACCTGGATTGCGTGTGCTGCCAAACAGAGCCCACAAATATCTTTGGGAGGGAGTTATAATGGTAAAATCAAGTGGCTGTACCACCCCCTCCTCATACAACGCCCTAGGTGAACTGGCCTCACATGGCCGCTGCTGGACATGCTGGGAAAACAGCCCCAAAACTACTCATCAAGTGGATAATTGCATATATCACTGTGAGAAGTGCCCATAAATGAATTATAAGTGTCTCATTGGATCCAGAAGACCCAAATCCACTAAGAATGTGTACTCGTACACCATGGGTTGACCTAAGGGGTCAACTGTAGGGTCCACCATACATGGACAATGCATAATTTGATGATCTTAAATAATAAAACTTGTTGAACTGCATCAATCACCATCTGAATCATATGTCCACCATGTGGTATCATCAATAAGAATATGTGGGACCATCAATCATCATCTATAGGCATACATGGTCCACATCATCACGGATCCCAATAATGACCATAGTCAAACTAAGTTTGACTAGGTCAGCATACAACCAAGGACAAATTATATCAATAGACTAAGACATGTTCCTCTAATCATTCTCACATATAAACTTAAAGTACATCATCATCCCATGGCAGTTTAATACATATAGATTTTTAGTGTTACTTATACTTTACTTACACAAGAGCTTTAATGACAGACTCACCCATTGGACATGGCCTAACTGCTAGCTAAGGGTGAAGGCTAAGACAAGGTTGGGAAAAGGGGATGACTTGACCAAACTCAAATTAGGTGACACTTTGGATGGGGAAAGGGGGAGCTACACTCTGTGCCAGACAAATAACACAGGGAAGGGTTGTGCCTCACAAATGGATAAGTTGTTTAGAGAGTGTTTATTCAACTTAGGCATCATGTCTACATCAAGCTTATCCAAGTTCATTAGGATCATTCAATTTAATTTCATAGCCTTTTTGGCCTACATAACCCTTTGGATTTCAGATGTGCTAAGAAGCACAACTAGTTGCAGCTTGCATCTAGGGCATGTTTATACATATACAAGGTCAGCAATAATAGATATAACTTTAAAGTAACATTTTATTTTTGGACCTTTTCTATACTCTTCAAGGAGTATTTTTTAGCAGTTCATCACTCTTTCCCTTTACTCACGTGTGTTAAGAAACACATTCTAGAGTTTACAATTTCCATGCGCGAATTTATAAATATTTCCAATACAAAGTAGTACATGATCTTTCAACTTTAGCCAACAACATCTCAAGTGACTAGGGACTTCTGCCAGTGCCAAACATTGGGACAACCGACTAGAATGATTTAGGCCTACAATCCAACTCACCAAAGGCAAGTTCTGTCACCAACTCAGAGCCGAGACACTAAACAAACATGTATGCGGTCCAACACAGAGGTAGAAATGGGGAAGTCCTCAGTATCAAAAAGTCAAGAAAACCAAGTCAAAGGTGAAAGCCAAATCGGGAAGGTCATGGATGGATGGAGTCAAATGAATGTGGTGCCTAAGATAGCAGACAAATAATGTCAAGAAAGACCATATCTATGCATAGGAGGGTAGTAAAACCAGTGGGTTTTGTCAAGAAACCTAAGTGTGCAAGTAATACATCCATTAATAGTTATAAGATCATCCAAGATATTCAGTTTTAGTTTTAAATAATATTGCCATGTCTTGAATCATATACCAAGCTAATGTTGTGAAGATGACTAAAACAACAAGATAATAATCCATAGTAAATAATCAGAAGTCCTTAAGTTATATCACATCATAATCATAATCATCATAAATCATCTGAAACACTACTGCAATAACATCACTGGGCACTGAACTGAAACTGTATGCAATAAAGGGTCACATCAATCATCAAATATGGGCTCCCAAGGCTCATCCTTGGCACAAGGTCTAACAAAAGTCTTATATAATATACTGCTCTAATCATGAGTGATCTCAAAATACAATCTCATCATAGCCAAACTATGTAAAAAGCAAAGCTTTGAAATGTGCAAATATCTGCTCAACAAGGATAGTAGCCCTACTACTATGGTGTGATAACAAGTTCTCAAGAGAGAAGTTCATTGCTTCGTGCTCGATGAACCACGAGAGGATCTTACGTCGCCCAATAAGGCGGCGATTGGCAGCACTCTTGTTCACCAATGGGTGAGGCCACGCCGGGGTTGGCTTCCACTGGTGGCAGCAACAGGAGAGATAGTGTGTCGGTTCATCCCAACGACATACATGTTGATCCCTAGGTGTGGGATGTGCAGTAAGACACGAGTGCATCAGGTGCATATTTTTTGTTAGATACATTTTTAGTAAATTTTTAGTATATAATGCATTGAATTTCAGTTACAAGTTATAATATATATTTTCAGTAACATTTGTGTTTTGGTTTGGATCGCAGGTCCATTAGGGCGATCGTACGACAATGAGGTTGTACGCATCACTCTCATTGATATCACTACCCAGCGAGAGTGGGTGCACTCATGTGTATGCACATTGAGGGAGGATTCTCCCACACGACGATCTTTATTCATGATGTTATCAGCCGTGGATGACATGTTGGCCCTCTACAAGAGGGTGGGACCTCTTAGTGACATTTGGCGTTTTGCATGCCAAAGGAGGAGACGTGATATAATTGGGCCCCGAAAATGGGAGGATGTCAAAGTCTCCATAAAAGGGAATGACATCAAGGGTACTTTATTTGACATCCCTCATGACCACCCTTCCGGTCAACTGCTTAGACTCAAGGATTTTAAGTTGGAGGCCGCTGCACCATATTTATATGATAGATTCGTCGGAGTGTGGGGCATGTTCCCCCACCATGACTAGGTCACATTGTACATTGCAAAACATATTTATGCAGATTTTTTTTTGGGGATGCACCTAGATTACATGAGCACATGGTATGAGTTCTTTGGGGTTAGTAGGGGACGCTCCTACCAATGTCCTGGAGCTCATAGAGACCCTACCTTCATGCCACCCCCTCCGAGGTTGGTACCGATTCCAGACAAAACGGTTATCAGGTCGGCGGATGTGGCACAGTCATCCCAGATTGCTGCTGAGGTTAGACATGACATTGCAGATTCATTGTTCACTACCATGGGTAGTGTTTTTGTTGTTGTGCATGGAGAGGCATA
Source organism: Larix kaempferi (assembly GCA_027924585.1). Classification (NCBI taxonomy): domain Eukaryota; kingdom Viridiplantae; phylum Streptophyta; class Pinopsida; order Pinales; family Pinaceae; genus Larix; species Larix kaempferi. Next base: position 4,451,148 of record BSBM01000195.1, on the reverse strand, counting down.
TAGACCACCCCCTGCACCTGCAGAGCGAGAGATAGAGTGGGTCGATAATGACCTGCTCAGAAGTTTGGATGGTGAGGACATATAGGGGTATTCTCAATTAGCCCAAGATGCATACTTTTGGTTGTATTAGAGATACGTTGCTCCAGAACAGGTATACTTTTGTACATTATGTATATATGTTTTCTTGTTACATCATATTATATGTCGTAAATTGAATGGTCAATAATACTTAAGGGAGCCATATTCTATTTCTCCATGCAGAGCACCACATTCATGGATCAACTCTTTGGTAGTGATACATCGATTGGTCCATCCGCTCATGCCAACCCACAGATGACAATACTCGAGATAAGTTATAATTTATGTTCCAATTTAATTTGTGTTTATTATTTATCAGTTTAAATCATTTATGTTTTATTTCTTAATTTTCAAGATTTTATATTTTAGATATTAACTTCAAATGAATTCAAATTGTACAGGGCAAAGGAAAGGGCATTTCTCCTGATGATAGACATGAGGACCGTGAAGGTCCTGACTAGCCGGGTCTAGACACAGAGGTGAGTTTTAATTTATGTTCCAATTCATGTTATTTAATCACATTTAGTAATTTATTTTTGTACTTTATGTTTCAATTTTTGAATTATAACTTAAATTATGTTTTAGTTTTAATTTGTAATAAATCTAACTTATTACATGTAATGGCATCTTACACAGGCATCACTACAGGAGGGTGTCAATGCTGTAATGACTTTCTCATATGATTGGGATGCAGCTCGAGCACGTGGTCCTGATGAAGGGCCATCTACCCATATTCCTACCTAGATGCCAGATATCACCATTGACTCAACGGACATCGAGGCATTCTTTCATAGTTTACTGCCTCAGAGCCAGCATCGATCTACTACAAATGAAGGTAGTCACAGGGCCGATCAAGGGCCTCGTGGGGGTAGTGGCCACTAAGTTGATGATATATACATTTCCATGTTTTGGATATTTTCATATTTGATATATTTTCATGTTTTGGATGATCTATGTATACATTTTCATGTTTTGGATATGGATTTCTATCATTTATACATTGACTTTTATCATATATGAACTTTGGATATGGACTTTTGGATATTTTGTTACATATTTTGTATATTTTATCATATTGATGTCTTCATGTGTATTTTGTATCTGATTTGAAATATATTTTTTTTAATATTACATCTGGGTATAGTTATTACAGTTACAAATTTATGTTTTGTCGTTTCAAATGCAAATTTAATGTACAGTGATTACAATATAAAATTTCAATCTCGATGTGTAGTTACAATTTAGTTCAATTTAAAATTTCAATTTCAACTACATTACAGTTGCAAATCCAAAATTTAGAATTGAATGTCATACATTACAATTTAAAATTGAAATTACAATTCCAATTCAATTACAATATAAAATTTCAAATTTAATGTGTAATTTCAATTCCAATTCAATTACAGTTCAAAAGCTCATTTTCAACTACATTACAATTGCATAAATGAAATCAAAATTTAAAATTAAAATACATTTGAAATTAAAAATTGAAATTACAATTACATTATGTTGTCTGCACATTACAATTCAATTACAATTTACACATTCCAAGTCAATTACAATTTAAAATTTAATGTGTAATTTCAATTGAAAATTCAATGTGTTGTTGCAATTTAAAAGTTCAATTTCAATTACATTTGAAATCAAAATTTAAAATTAGAATACAGTGTACAATTTAAAATTTAAATTTTACATTGTATAGATATATTTTAAATTCTCAATTACATTACAATTATATTTGAAATCAAAATTTAAAATTAGAATACATTTGAAATTAAAAATTGAAGTTATAATTGCATTATGTTGTCTACACATTACAATTCAATTACAATTTCCACATTCCAATTCAATTACAATTTAAAATTTAATGTGTATTTTCAATTGAAAATTCAATGTGTTGTTGCAATTTAAAAGTTCAATTTCAATTACATTACATCTATCATAGATAATATATGATTCGAACAAGTTCCTACATTAGTGATTACTCCCCTTAAAGATTTATTTTCATATTTGTCAAAGTTTTGTAAATAGTTGTTAGTTCATACCTTGCTACTTCTTTTTAGTCATTTTGTTGCTATTTTCCTTTCAAAAGGATTGCTTGGTTTCCTTTCCCAGTTCTAACAATTTATATTTAATTGCTTGTATAAGTAAGTTGCAATTTTTAGAAACTCTCAAACTTGACATTTAAATATAAAACATATTATACAAGTTGAGATATGTCCTCAACCTATCTTTACTTTTATTTGATTATAAGATGTATACTTTATTTTAGGTCAACACTAATTCATTCGTCTATTACAGAATCATAGTTTTGAGAAATAATACAAACAATATATTTTGATCTTGAGATTATAATCAAATATTTAAGCTTTGGATTTGAGCAGTTCATTTTCATAGTGAAGGATTTAGTTGTACTTATTAAAGGATTGATAGTGAATTTCTAGTACTATTTCCAGTTTTCACTTTACATTGTTTAATTTCCGATATTACAATTTTCTTTTGTAGGTTTAGATAATTGGTATTGTTGAAATCATTAGCATTAAAATATCATTTATATTATGCTTCTCTAATATTAGACTGCAATAGAACACTTTGATCATAGGATATTTCTAAGAGTTTAGTTTTTGTTTTATTCGCTCAACTGTCATTTTTAGATTTCCATTTTCTTGCCTTTTTCTAGTTTGCTTTAGTTTTCCCATCTTAGTCAACCTCTATAGGAGTAATCTAATGGAGATCAAGATCTAGCTCGGGAGATATGATATTGTGGTCTAATGATAAGTTAATCCTGTGGTGTTAGTTTACTTCGTTGTTTGATTTGGTTTTATCGCATTTTGAATTGTGCTTGTCGACATTAGTTTAGGCTATATTAGGTTATAATCTTGCATTTCTTGTGCTTGCACCTCGAATTTTATGAAATCCTAGTTGATAATTTAATGTCTATTATTTAAGCATATAATTTTATTTACAAGGCCATGTGATTTGAGGTTGTTAAGTCTAGTATCCATGGGGGTGGATATGAAGTAGAGATTGCTACAAGTGCTTGGAATTTTACATTATATCGTTTGTCAGATATCTTGTTGTGCTTATCCTCTTATGATTCTTCATTTAACCTCTTGCACCTATAATCGTGTTCTCTATGTGGGCCCTACCTACAATATGCACGTAATTACCTCTCCTTCTTGGCCTTTCCATCTTCAAAGTCTCAATTTTCTTATACAACTCTTGGATTTGGTTCATTTTTTCCTTTGAATTATGGTTTCTTCTTACTCATCTTCTTATTTCCCTGAAGTGAAGTAAGGGCATGCACCTTTGAGGACCTTGTGAAGCCCATTTTATTGAGCTTATCTTGCTCTTGGAAATGTGAGACTACAAAATTGTCCAATGTAGGTATATTCCATGTAGCACCAAGTGCCAATATTTTTATTAAATGGAATGAGGAGACACACAAAAATTTGGTCCTAACTTTGATATGTTCAATAACAAAACTAATTGATTATTGTTGAATGAAACATTTTTTCAATACATTGGTATTTGATAATATTTTTATATAATTGATAATGAAATACAATGTAATTGATGATGAAATACAATGAATGGATTATAATGTATATAATTTTGCATTTGAAATCAAATTTAAAATTAGAATACATTGTACAATTTAAATTTTACAATTTTACAATTTTACATTGTATAGATGTATTTTAAATTCTCAATTACATTACAATTGTATTTGCAATCAAAATTTAAAATTAGAATGTACATGTAGCATCCCCTTCCATCAATCGAATCCTAGAAAGGAAACGTGACCAACCTACCGGGCTTATTGGCAATATCATCCCCGTTCATTACTAAGAAATGCATGGATAATTAAAACTTTTGTGTGCAATTCATACTCAATATAAACACAACGGAATTAATCAAATTTGCATACACACAAACAGTAATGCATCAACATATTTAACTCAAGCAGATGGTGAATCAACAGATAGCAAATCAATCTCGTTCTTAGGCTATGCACAAGCTTCATATCAACCATATTAAGATATTCATTTCATCTCATTTAGCATGAACAGTTAACATTTAGGATTAACACACTGCTGACACATAATGCAAATACATTAATCCACAAAGAACATTTATCTTGAAGATGAAGCCGTCCAAACAACTGGCTATGTGAGAGAAATGTTCCACCCAACCATAGATATCTATCCAGCTTGTATCCTTTTAGCTGAGAGATCACCCCTGACCTGGGTTGTGTATCCACTAAGGAGGAACTAGCTGGGCTCACTCACAGCCATGATTTCACTCAACAACTATGCTAAGCCAACACACAGTTGGGTTTGTCAAGCATATGGAAGACAAAGGAGGAGGATGCTAAGTCAGTGAGCTCAACCACAGAGCTACAGACATCTCAAGCTAAATTCAAGCAATCCAATCCTCTGTTCGAACATCCACACTTGGATTTCCCACCATTCTGTCAACAAATAACTCAATCCCGTCACTGGTTTTCTGGACTATCAAAAATGGGTTTTCCAATGGATTTCGGGGTAGCTAATGTTCCCAAATTCACCACAAGGTTCATACCTATGGATCCCCCATTGGATTTCACTGTCAAATACTAAATCTGGGCATATATGGCTCTTCAAAACGTGGGTTCTTTCACAGTTGCGATTTCTGGTTTTTCTCACTGCTGGCAATTCGTTTTTGGATGGAAAATGATATCGGTGCCTTCCACAATGGAATGGGGATGAGGAAGAAGCAACTCCCATAAGGTAGAGTGACTTGTAGTACAAGAAAACAGATCCCATACCTGCAAATATGAATTTCTGGGCTACCCATGCTCCATTGAAGCCATGGACTGAAATCTTCAACTACTTCCTTACAACAGAAATAAATGTCATCAAGGAAAGTCAAATGGGTTCTCAAGGTGACATATGGAAGCCTATGGTTCAATCCCACAGCCCCCTCACCACTCCCTAAAGGATACACATGGCCCCTTCGCATTCGTTGCCTCCATAGCCAGTTTTGGTATTTTATTGCATGATGTTTATTTACATCATTTTTACAATGTTCCATTGCTAAATAGCACATGGGTAACATAATGTCTAATACTTGCCTTTAAATAAAATTCGAGCTTCCACTAGCAGGGCCTTGGCTTTGAGCTCCACGCTAAGAAAACATACATCACATGTATACAATATTTACATTAAAAGCTAATATATCCTAAGGGTCAAAATGGGGTATTACAGTACATTACAATTTAAAATTGAAATTTTACAATTACATTATATTGTCTACACATTACAATTCAATTATCTAGTAGATCTTTAATATTGTTTTTAAAGCATCTATAAAACTATTATGGAGGAAGTTCATGGAGCACTGAGCATACATTCAAGTGTATTCACATTGGAGAACCATGACCCAATTTTCACAAAATCCTCCCATCTAGTATTTTTAATCTTGCCATTAAAGCATCTACAAAAAAACATTTATAAAACAACCTCCACAAAAATTTTCAAAAAAATATTCAACATGACAACTATGTCAATGATGCAAGTGGCATACCTGTAACTCATTCATCTGGCCAATGGGTTATAGGAATGCAAGTCTCCATAATACAATCATGTTCAGCTTCTGACATCTTCCATCTCTTTGGCTCACCTCTCTTCACCTTGATTTCTGTTAGATGTATCTGAGCTGTCACCACCAAATGACTATATTGGCATGAGATATATTCAGGCATAAAATCTTTGTAAATAATATGAGCACCCTGTTTTTTCACTCTTTCAAAAAAGTGTCCCATTAGAACCATGTCTCCAATTTCGTATGTGAAGTCTCCATCTTGATAGGGTCGCACCAAACTGATTTTTATTTGTGTGCATCACATCAAATAATATGCAACATTTTCTTGGTTGTGGAGGGGTGCAATGACAACGAATACATCACCTGCAAGATACATTACAATATTATTCAAATGTCCTATGTTCATTTCTACAACATTTGGATGTGTAATATATAGTGAATTAATTAACTTAATGAAGTCTCTTGTACCTTCCCTAACCATATCAGAAACTTGATCATGATATAAGGAGACCATTTCCTCATCATTGTGCATCTCTTGCCATGTTGGAATTGGATGTGGGCCCTTTGGATTAAGAGGGACATATTTCCATGGTTTCACATATACATCATTTTCATAGTGATGAAGCCTGCATCCATTTGCATCAATACAAAAATCGCAAAAACAAGCATACTTCCTCATTTCAATGGAAAATATGTCACCCATGTCTTTACTTCGAACATAATTTAATTCCATCATACCATGTATGGTCTCACAATACCACGGCATGGATCTATTCACATCACCAAGAGAAACATCCCAAAAGAACCTGCATGGAATTCAATTTGTCATATATAAATTCCTATCGAGTATGTGTTCTTTTGAAATGATGATATTGAATGTTATTATCTTATTAATTGAGTTTGGAATTCATTGCCTGCCCACCGGCCTTGGTTGTTCGTGGCCTTGATGTCCCAAATGACGTGTGCACCAATCAACTACTTCCGTGGAGCATTTGCATCGGGTTGCACCATGACTCATCTGGTACCTCCGAAGTGCTCGTTTCACACATGCACCTATGCCATCATGTTCACCCTTTCCATGCCTTGCTTCAAAAAAACTCCAGGTGTGTCGGATTCTCGTCTCTTTGTGAAGGTGACTCAACCAATAAAACGAGTGTCTCGATTTGAATTTCCATGCACACCCACCTGACCAAATCCAGTGTTCAACAAATGATACGCCTCTTTGCCTGAATGAATCATAAATCAACCCAAAACAGTGTTGAACGAACAATGTGTTATGTTCACGATCACCACTAACATAAAAATGGTACTCCTTGATCACTTCATGCGACTGAGGAGTGTTATCCCTACCATCAATGCTTTCTTGAGCAAGTCTGTACAATACATGTACGGATATAGACACCTGGTCGGAGTGATAGTACTCACTCTGTATCTCTCTCTAAGGAGAAAATGTGTAGTTCTCAGCAAATTCTACCATTGATAAGATTGTGCCCGACTCAAATACCTCACGAGAATGTTTGAATTTTTAAGCTTGCCACCTGGACCTATGGGAGTGCTTTATGTATTTATAAATCTGACTTTGAAACTTCTCCATGAAATCTAAAAAAGGAATCTCATCCTCGAGCAAGTCGATCCTCTTAGATGGCACAAATGAAGAAGATGATGGATTCATGGAGATATACTCATACCTCTTCCACTTAACTATGATATTTGACAATCCATGGTGTGTTGGATCGATAGGAAATTTCCTATGGAACATTGTCAAATCACCGCATTCAAGGCATCTTCTCCCATCTACACACCTCTTATTGAAAAACACATGTTCAAGATTCTTGTTGCATAGTATCTGTAACATCCCCAAATTTCATCAAAATTTAATTTTTTTCTAAGCGGTCTTTTCGCCATTAAATGCTATGCGGAAGTATAAAGTGTATGTTCAACATTTGTAATTACTGCTTACTTATATTAATAAATGTGAGATTTAATCATCTCATAAATTATATTTAATTAATTTAATTGTCTTAATGATAATTAAATAGTTAGGCATTCCTATGTCTATAATTAATATCATATTGTTTGGCTTTATAATCATCATTTCTACAGAATCATTAATGACTAAAGACTTATGTCTTTGATGATGCTAATTCTATAATCATAAATTTGTCATCTTTTAACATTGAGGTAAGTTAGTAGGACTATGAGCCCTTTATACAGTTGCGAGTATTTTATGAACCCAGTCATATCTTTGTTATGATCCAATAATCTTTTGATTATTATGTGCATTAATCTCTATGTGGTTGATAATAGACACTTATAATTTATGTCATATGTGTTTGATATTTAACCTGCCAAATTTATGTTTATCATGGATAATCCTTTTTCATTTTGATTGAAATTAACTTCTTTTGTTGATACGTGCATACTGGAATAAACATGAGGCTTACTTAGCTTAAAGCCAATGCATATTGCCACTTACATGTCCAGGTTACAGGTTTGTATTCAAACTAGTAATGGTTTTATAATCACATGTTTATGTTTAAACCTTCATTGAAAAGGTTATAACATATGCTATTACATTTAAAGTTTGGTAAGGAGTTAGGGTCGATGGTGCCTAACCAAGCTCGATGGTAGGATAGTTTACAAGGTCCTAAACTATACAAAAGGTGGTGGCTCATATAATAATATGTTTGTGATCTACGACAACACTTTCAAACGTAAACTATAGCCTTGTGGGTAAAATCTCGGGTCTAGTGGATGATAGGTCGAGAATTTAATGTAAGCATGTGAATGGATTTAATACCACTCCATTAATGAAAACCCTATTGCTACGTTTTGGGGTTTGGTATTTTTTCATTGTCGTTTTGATTATGTGTTGTGATGGCGATCTGAGCTCCTCTCAGCTGCCGTGGTTGTTGGTAAACTAAGGTACCACTTGTTGAGGTAGTTTGTATCTATAAGTGTTGGGTCGTGGGACTTTATGGTGTTTCCAACGTGTATTGGGTTTCCACTTCCTGGTTCTCTCTCGCCTCGAGTTCAAATCCTGTGAGGTAGCTTCTATATCATTACTTCTTGTATTGTTTACAGTCTAAGTATTTGCTTCGATGATTAACATCATTCATTTTTAACCTCGTTTTAGTTTGTAATGGCAAGGATAAAGGTCATGTTCCACGATGATGGCTTAATGAGAGAAGAGGACCAGATTCCAGTGGTTGTGAGGCCACGGTAAGCCTTGGGTCCATCCAAGATGATACCTCTGTCAATGAAGAATGGGTTTTTTTGTTTTATGTTGCTCTCCTTCAGCGTTTTGCTTGTTTTAGAAAAGAGCTGTAAAGCAACTTAGGACAGGAAGGGAAAAATGGTACTGGCTTAAAAGCCAAGGTTGGGTTTTTTGTTACCATCTATGTTTATGGAGTGTTTGATACAGGGTCTTCTAAATGGAGAACCCTTGAGCAGTATCACTGCGTATGTAAACTTTATAATGGAATAATATATATGGCTCTCTGTCCGCTCAATACTTGTTTTGACATTTGATGTTGTAATTACAATACTCTTTCTCTTGACTTCTCGTTAGTTTGTGTAATGGTAATAACCGTTTCTTTATGTTCTTAGTTCGGTGTTGAAATGATTTTGTTTTCCAGTGTTGCAAGGTTTGATCCCTAAACTCTGTCTCGAGTATTAACTTTTACATTTATTATTTAGAAGTGGTGCATACCCTACGGTGGGTGAGCTCTTTAAGTCGAGACTCGAACCTTTTCCCTTTATTTGTAACCTGTGTATACACAAATACCAAAGAATGTAATTAGCCTCACTACTAATATTTCAGTAGTAATAGGGTTTGGTTTGGTTCTTGATGTTTATAATTTGATATACGGGACACCTTAAATACTTGTATTTTTAAATTGCTTGTACTGTGTAATGCCGGTTCATAATATTTCAATCAACCCTTAGGTGAGCCCTTACGGGTCTCAAACCCGAATCTTGCATTACTTCTATAAACTTATAATATTTGCATTGTAATTATATATAAATCCTGTGTGGATAGTGTGTTATTAGTCCTAAAAGATGATCTCAGTGTTTAACCCTTAAACTATTGTTGATGTATCTGATTACGGTTAGTTGTATTGGAACAAATAAAAGATATTTGATAATATTTTATGAATACTATATGCTGTGAGACTTACAGCTAGGCGATCTCATTTCTGAGACTCGAACCCTAGATCTTTATGAATTAATTCAAGTTTAGTAGTTCTATTTGTTTTTAGAATGGCTAAGATACAATGTAAACGGACTTTGTCTCGGTATGTTCACGAATATTCGAAAAACATGAAGTCCATAGGACTTGATCCTTGACTTAGTTGATAAAGTTATATGTTGTAAACTATACACAGGGTTTTGACCCTGTTATATTCGTAAACTAGATATAATAATTTTTTTAAAATGTGTACTGTATAATAATTCTATTTGATTTCGAACAGTTTTTAAAATGGTTCGACATATAATTTTGTAGTTATGCTATTCATTTCTGTGAATGCTTTGATACGAACTCTATCTTGGTTTGATATTTCATGCAATGCTTTGTTATGGGATACGATAACTGTAGGGTTTATCTGAATGTTTTCAAAATATGTTTAAAGTAAAGGGTTGTTATGAAGTTTGTAAAATTATACTTAGTCCTGAGTACAAAATCGTAATACTCAGTGTATTGTGATACTTCATATTAGTTTTCTAAAGAAATCCTATAACTTACTTTGAGATTAATAATGATTAAGGTAGTAGTTATTTTATCATCCATCCATGCAATACTACTGTAATACTATAAGTTTATTATTCTTACTAGTTTCGTGTGTGAATCAATAGTATTATAATATGATTGAACTGAAATGTACAGCTAGGGTTTATTGTTATATTTCCTAGAATGTTTAGTATATGTAAACTATTACTGCTAGGTTTCATTATTGTTTTTGTTTAAGAATGAACTAATTATATAATGAATATTCATGTAATAATTAGATCAATAACAATAATAATTCTATATCAGATAGGATATACAGTCTCATTCTTTTACTTAGAATCATTCTATTATCTCTAATCTATGTTAAGTAACCCTCTTCTTGTACTAGAGTACATCGTCAATGGCGAAAGGAAAAATACAAGAAGACATTTATGTATTCATCTACATCATCTATTTATTCATTCAATCTATAGAAATAATTTATCAGTTCAGAAATTAGTCATCATAACAACTAATCTGATACCTAAGAAAACATTGGAAACTATGATAACATTTTTAAACAGTTTTCAAAATAAGAATTTCAGTCCAAAATCAATAACATAGAGAACAAGTAGAACTTGATAACTTAATAGGGTGGACAAACACCCAAAGAGGCCTGTTCCTCCCAACCTTCTCCAGAAAAGTAACCAAGTTCAATTGCTCTTTGGACCCCCAAGCCTGTTCACTGAACCACTAGGATGAAGTCTCTATGTAGAAGCAAGGCACTCAGGTTGTACTTCAGCAATCAATGGAGACTTGCATACAAACCTCTCATATGTACTTCAACAATCAATGGGGACTTGCATACATATCACTACCCCTGCACTCAGCAAGAATAAGATAGTCTTCCTCTGCAACCCAAAACATAACTTCCCCTCATCGAATCTCTTGTGTGCTCATTTCTAACACCACAAGGAATAATTTCATCTCCTTTGGGAATGTTTGAGCCGCTGCTCAAATTCAATGGCTATAAAAAGGATTCCCTGGGTCTTTTGGTGGTTAGTTTTGGATTCAATGAGTCATCAGCTCAGTTCCACATCCATGGGAACATGACCACAATTTAAGGGAGGTCGTCCCATAACAACAGCAGGTTACTGAGTTCAGATGCTGCCACTTGTCCATCTTCTACCCCATATTCCATTCCTCCTAGCGGGTCAGTGAACACTCTTTCAACAGTCTCTTTGGGTGAGTGTCTCCTATTTTAATTTATTAAATAATAATATTATTCATTTACAGTCATCCTTGACCACTTGGTCAATTAATATAAAACTTTACAATAAAATTTAAAGTAATTTTTTTCCACAAACATAAAATGTCTCAAGTACTAGGTTGGTTACAGTATCATACAAATAAAATCTCGCACTGTGTGAGGAGCTAGTTCACCATTCTAGTTCCTTTTGTAAAAATACAGAAATGTGTCATAGTATAGTTTAAATTCAATGTGGTACCGGCAACAACAAGTGTCGCGAATCGTATTCAATGTAAAATACCACGGTTTCAATTTGTTGAACATGCTAAATGATATTTGAACACCAGGATTGGTTTCTTGCAATTCCTCATAAACTACAACTCCCGTCATCTCCATCCCATGCCTACAGTGCTCCTGATAAATCCCTCAAGATAAACGTTGTCGCGGGACATGCTTTCGATCTGGAATAGCACGAGAATGGCTATCCCAAAACTCTATCACCTTCTCTCTAATTCCTGTTGCCATCCTGCCTCGATAAGGTTCCCTACAAATAAGTGCCCAACCAACAGCTTCATCATTTTCATCTATCCAGATCCTAAATTTAGTATATTTGAACAATGTTCTTTTTGAAACATTAAGCAATGATGCCATTGTTGATACCATTCAATTTCTTGAGGTGCTTTGTGCCACTTGACAACCGTTGTAATTACCCTACGAGAAGCTCGGATATCATTATTTCTTGATTTTCCAAACGGAGATTATGCAGTTCTTACATTTTGTATTGCATTCTCGCTTATCTTTTATGTTTTAACATCTTGAAAACCCAACAACTTTGTGGCACGTTTCATTTTTTTGTGTTTTATCAACCCATGTAGGATTTGAGCTTGTGCCATCATTGAATGTTGTTCAAAATATAAGTCGATTATGTTACTGACATGCTCTCTAACTCTCCGACTAGGGATCAAGTTCCCAATCTCTTCTCATGCAGAAACAACTGCACAATCGTCTAGACAATTTCCACCCCTTCCAACCCCACTGCAACTTCCAATTATACTTGAAATGTGAGAGGTAAAGTTGTCATGTGATGGCTGATCAGGATCATGAGAGGGCATAGGGTTATGTGATTCTTGATCACCATGATGTGATGTCTAAACATAATCTCTCCCTACATAATCAAAATTCATATGAAGGGAATTTCAACCAGAAATGCATTATACAAGGAGGTTAATTTTAAAGTACCAAATTGAAGTGTTTTGAAATGCACTGGTACACGAATTGAAAATTTACTTTTAAAACAAGAAAATTATTTGTAACTTGAATTCAAAATAACTAAATATGTACAAATTTAACTTGAAGTTGTACATTTAGCTTGATAATTGTTCTAAGTAAAGTTTGAAATTGCTAGTAACTTGAAATTTGAAATTGCTAGTAAAGTTTGAAATTGCTTGTAACTTAAAATTCCTTGTAACTTGAAATTGCTAGTAATTACTTGAGAATTGTTCTAAGTAAAGTTTGAAATTGCTAGTAACCTGTACATTTAACTTTAAAATTGCTAGTAAATTGAAATTTGTTACATGTAAATTAACAAATTGAAAATTGGTTGCTTGATAGTTGTCCATTGAACTTTAAAATTGCTAGTAACTTTAAATTTGATGTGGAAATTGAAAATTTGAAAATTGCATTTCCCAACTAATACATTTAGCTTGAGAATTGTTCTAAGTAAAAATTGAAATTGCTAGTAACTTGAAATTTGAAATTGCTTGTAACTTGAAATTGCTAGTAACTACTTGAGAATTGTTCTAAGTAAAGTTTGAAATTGCTAGTAAAATTTGAAATTGCTTGTAACTTGAAATTGGTAGTAACTTGTACATTTAACTTTAAAATTGCTACTAACTTGAAATTTGTTACAGGTAAATTAACAAATTGAAAATTGCTAGTGACTTGAGAAAAAATTGGTACAAGTATTGAAAATACATTAAAAACAAGAAAATTGTTTGTAACTTAATTTCAAAATAACTAAATATGTACATGTAACTTGAAATTGTACATTTCGTTTGAGAATTGCTAGTAAATGTTGAAAATCAAGTATATATATTTAACTCAAGATAATTATTAATAACTTGATAGTTGTGTATTGAACTTTAAAATCGCTAGTAACTTTAAATTTGATGTGCGAATTGACAAATTGAAAATTGAGCGTCAACTGGATTTTCCAACTAATTATACATAACTTGAAAATTTTTACAAATTTTGAAATATAAATAACATATATACCCACTATAGGAAAAAAAAGTTAACTTATCCGTACATTAATGCATAGAAAAAAATGTTACATGAATTGGAAATACATTAAAAATAACATAATTGAATTTCCCAACTACTACATAATTATCACAATGTTCATTAAATTTCTTTGTTGTCATTGAATTTTACATCAATTACATAACTATCAAAATATTCATTCATTTGTTTTCAAATTGAATTTTCTAACTAATACATAACTATCATAATGTTCATTTCAAATATTTAATGAGGGTAAGTTAAAATTAAGCATTAATAGTTATTTCAATCAACAAATGTTGTGACTTGGAGCTCACATTGAGGTTATATATTTATATTTTTTTAACAAATAACAAAACAAGAATTGAAATTACATTTAACATGAAATTGTTAGTAACTTAGAAAAGTGCAATTAGTTAAATATGTACATTGTAACTTGAAAATAGTGTCCAAGTGTACATTTAATTTGAAAATTGTTCCAATAACATTGAAAATTGTTAGTAACTTAGAAATTTGAAAATAGTTAATATGCACATGTTTTAACTTGAAAATAGAATCCAAGTGTACATTTCATTTGAAAATTGTTTCAATGACATTTGTTAGCCACTTGAAAATGATTCATTTAACATGAAAATTGTTGCAAACTTTGAAATATAAATAACAAAGAGATGAAATAAATAAGAATATCATTACAAATAAATAGTAAACAAATTAAATTATGAAATAGTTAAATGTTTTTGGAAAATTGTTACTAATTTTTTAGTTTATATAACAATTTGTTAAAAATATTATTACAAATAAAATATAATAAGACTAAAATGAAAAAAAATAGTTAGTATATAACAAATTATTACAGAACTTGATAAAATATGATATTTAAATTATGTAGCATATAATTCAAAAATTTACCTTGGTTGTCCTCCATTGGAATTTGTTGCACCAAATGTGCATCTTCTTCTTCTCTCAAGCTTGCTCTTTATTGTCTCATCCTATCTCTATTCCTCTCACGCTCTTCATTGCCATTTTATTGACGAGCATGCTTCATTTGTCGTTTTCTTTTACTCCCCATCAAACTACAATGAAAACGAACAAAGATTTCTTCAATTTGTTATAACAAACAACAATATGTTAGTATGAAATTTTTAAATATGTCTACAAAAAAATATTACATGTATAATGAAATCTAATTGAGCAACAACAAAATCAGTAAGCTCTAATTGAACATCATCAAATTCACATAGCTCTAATTGAAAATAAACTAGCAATGAGTTAAATTAGTGTTGTTGATCAATTGTTTTGTGATTATATATAGGTTGCTTGTTATTTTTACAAGGGAATGATGGTTGGAAACATTAATTGTCCGACTCCTTTCCTGGGTTCTTTTTTATATTTTTTTTACACAAGCAAATCCTCGATTGAACTAATTTTACAAACCCTCAATCGAGCAAATATCTCGATCGAGAGCTTTAACATACCTCGATTGAGGTCTAGGTAAAACCTTCGATCGAGGTCCTATATAACACTTGATGGAGGTATTTTAAATACCTCGATCGAGGGCCTAAAAAACAGGCCGAGAGCCCTTTTCACTGTAGAAAGACAGTTTTGTTTGCATTTCAAAGGATTAAACCATGTCATTAAATGCACATTAATGAGTGGACCTGATACCATTGGATTCGTCAATGAATCATCTATCCATATACATAAAATTTACGAATTTTTATCTTCGTATGTCTTTTGTTTTTAAATTTATGCTAAAACTTGCCCTAAAAAACCCTGCCGACAACTTCGATTGAGCTCAAATATAAATAAACAACATTCAAAATACACATCCAAAAATTTTGAAAAATACACAAGCACTAGATAAGCGCGTCCTCTTCAAAAGGGTATTTTTAGTTTTGGAAATTATTTAAACAATCAAAATATTTGGTGCACACACACACACACATGTGTGTGTGTGTGTGTGCAAAATGCAACTGAAATATTCATTGGTCAGTTTCGAAAAATAATAATAAATGTAATTTTTTCGAGAAAAATTTAAAAAAAAAAATATGTAAGCACTAGTGCATTCTATCTAGATCATGTTCACATATGTCATTTTTTAAAATAATTACTTTAACATTAAATTATTGTGCACACACACAAACTAATTGTTAATTTCTCTTCAAATTTTTAAGTACACATGTTTCATTAAATGAAAATTTGACACGATAAATGACATTGGTATATTTCAAAACAAATATCATTGAAAAGCCAACGTAATTCTCTACAAATCATTTTTTAATCTCATGTCAAAATTCATGTGGAAAATATGAGTTTCGAGGGCTTCAATTTAATACATGGGTAAAATTTCCATTTTTCATTGTCATATTTGGAAAAAACTAGTTACCCATCTTCATGGAATCACCCACGAGAAAAGGTTTCCACTAGAGGTCAACTAAGGAAATTGGTGACTCGATTGGTGCTACCCTTCTTATACTTGATCTTCAGGTGGAATTGTTGCAAGTATGTGGACCATTTTTTGTGGCGATCATTCTACAAATTCCCTTGTGTTTGCATGAATTGCAAAGGATTGTGATCAATGTAGATGACTATCTCATTTTCAAAAATGTAATGCTTCCATTGGCAGATGGATTGGACAATCGAAAAAAATTCATTTTCATAGGTGGGGTATTTGCGGACTGCATATGAGATTTTCTCACTGTTATATGCCATTGAATGACCATGCTAAGTGAGGACTACTCCAATATCATAGTTTGAATCATCTGTCTCAATTTAAAGGGGTTCTTGCAAATCTAGTAAAGTAAGGATAGGTGTCAAACATAAGCACTACTGTAGCTCCTCAAATTCTTTTTTTTGTGAATTCGCCCAAACAAACTTGGCCTTAGATCCTCCTTTGGTCACCTAGCTAAGGGACCAAGCAATATGAGAGAATCCCAACACAAATATATGATAGAAGTTGGAAAATACTCGGAAGCTGTGAATCTCTATGAGAGTCATTACTATCGGCCAGTTGCAAATGGATTGGATCTTTTCCATATCCACATGTGCACCATGTTCATCCAAGATTTATCCCATATACTGAAATATGACCATGCCAAATGAGCACTTCTCTAGATTTTCATATAACTTGTGCTATCATAGGCTGCTGAGGATCTATTGAATATGCTGCAAATATTCTTCCCATGTTCTATTGTAGATGAGGATGTCATCTAAATATATGACCATAAAAGAATTGGTGAATGGGCAGAGAATATCATTCATCATTCTCATGAAAGTTGTTGAAGCATTATTCAAGCTGAAATGCATGACCAAACACTCGAAAAGGACTTCCTAATATTTAAAGGAAATATTCCAAACATCAATCGGCTCAATTGGTACTTGATGAAAGGCGGAATTTAGATCAATATTACTAAAATTAATTGGCACCCTTGATTTTTTCAATAAGTTCTTCAATCTGAGGAATGGGTTATTAATTATGAACTGATATTTTGTTTAGAGATATGTAATCAATATAAAGTTTCCAAGTCCCATCTTCCTTCTACACCAACACAATTGGGCTCTCGCAAGGTGAGTAGATAGGTCATATGTGCCCCTTTTTTATTAATTCTTGAATATGTCGCTTGATTTCTTCATTTTCCATGTGGGAGCGCCTATATATTGGCCCATTAGGTAGAGCCTCCCCATATATTAAATCAATTGAGTGTTTGAACTGGCAATGTAATGGCATCCTAGCAGGTGTGGTGAAGATTTTTCTATGTGCTTCCACGATCTTGTCCACCTGATTTTGTTGTATAGAGTTGTCCTATGTGGAGGTGGTAGATGTTTTTGTGGTATTTCATTCCCCTTGAGAGTAAATCATGAAGAGGACAAATTTCCTATTATTGGAGATTACCTTCTTGCACTGCTTAGATGTGATGAGAGACACTACAGTAGGGGGTACTGCCTCTGGTATCCTTTAGAGTTGATTTCCCAAAGTAATAATGACACTACTAGGTCTAGATTCATACACACCATGACTCTTACACATATATGGTTGTCCTAAAATAAAATCACAAACTTTGAGTGGGGATACATCGCACATTAATTCATATATGAAGGGTTTGATGTTTTAGGGTAGGTGGCATTGTTGACTGATGCATATTTCATATCCATGGTGTTACCGGACAATCTACCGAAAGTGGACTTAAGGCGTGATCTCCCTAGTTCAACGTGAATCTAGAACAAGTAGGATAGAATATGAAACTGCTTTCCTAAATCTAGTTAAAGATTGAGTGATTAGATGTCTTACCTCTAGCTTGTAGATCATTTCTCCTTGATGTTGTTCCAAGCTCCACGGTCTTCAGATCTTAGCTACAAGACCTATCAAGTAAACTACACAAACATTATTAACACAACAACATTTGGTTGAAGGAGTTTATATTACTATATTAAAGAAGGGAAGTACAAAAGAGAGATTATTACAACCAAAGCTTAACATCACAATCCTCCTCCAACAAGCCAATGCCAAAGCCTCCAAAGGAAGTATAGGTCTCCCAAGAGATGAGTAGAGAGCTCCTAAGATAATTTCACCAGCATGCAAGTACTATAGACTTCCTCCTTTTGGAATGGGAATGAACTTCATATATATAGGACTAAGAGGATAGGGTAGGTTGAGATATAGTGGGAGAGGGTTAATGGATCCTCCCCAAGGGATAAGGAACCGAATTCCAGCTCCCCTATAGATTAGGGATAGAGATCCACACCACACACCTTCGAGAAATGGCTCAAAGATCCCCTTTTATCCATTTAACTGACATCGTCGTAGTCTGCATGAGGGTGACCTACGACATCGCAGGTTGCACAAAGGTGACCTGCGAAGACCTTACTAAACCCTATGGAAATGGGCTAGCATCTCTTCCAATTTGATATCTTAGTCATGGGAACTTCAGGGAGGTTTACACTGAGTATCATGATGGCAATATTTAGGGGTAACAGAATGCCCCCCAAAGGATGAAGTTGTTGGAACTTGACAGGTGAAATGCTTTGACAGAAGAATTGGCAAGGAATTGTAGGATGGAGGATGCCGCTACGGTACAAATGACTCCGAGAACACATTCTCATATGACTTACAACATGGTTGCAGATCCATGGTAGTAATGACCGACTGAACACAATCATGGCTACTAGACACAAGCGTAGATCCATGATGAGATGATAACACAGCCATGACCAATACAAAAGTGGATCTGTGTAATATGACTCAAACAATCTCCATCGTAACCTGGGTAAAACATGACTCCCCAGGGTCTTCAAGCCGAACCCGTAATGATACGAATCTATCCATGTGATTACAAATGTCTTGACATCGAACGTGGTAGAAACCACTTGATTATCGGTCATTGATGTATACCGTTAACTAAGCGTGATGGAGATCATCATTGATGTCAATGATTCCCAAGGTATCATACTACATATCATCAAGCGTGAATAAATGAGTTGAATTCAAATGCTAGATTAAATATTTCGATCAAGATTCAATGATGTGAAATCATGTCGAAAGCAAGGTAACCTACCATTGAGGCATGCAGTCCCAAGGTACTTGGTTGGTTTCTAGACTCAATCCTTGGATGATGTGTCGAGGTCGACAAGGATGAATCCGTCAAAGGAGGGCCATAATGAATCACCCATCAACGACATGAAACACGATAACAAATGTTTTGAGTAGATCAGATGGTATAGTAACATGCAAGTCTAACTCAGAGTAGACTGACGTGGTGGAGAGTGTATAGACTGCAAATGATGAGCAGTGAATGTATTCTTGAACATGGGCATGGCATGACTTGGAAGTATTGACATGACGAGAATGACGCCAACTCCTAATGCAACTGATGATGGAAGTATTCTTTGGATGATCCAAAGGAGTAACAAGACTCAGGAAGTAGGAAAAAATCAAGGACAAACGGATGACCCAAGTACTGTATGCAAATGCAAATGAGTGCCATGTTCAAGAACGACTAAGTACTGCCACTGGTAAGGGTGTAACATAAAAAATTTCATTTTTCCCCATCATGACTGATGAGTGCCTCATATGTTTTTTACGAGCTTGATGAGGGTAACCAGATGCTCGGTATAGCTCATCTCATAGATGAGTCCAATTCCAAATATTTTTTTGCACCTGGGAAAGGAGGGGTTCCTCCTATGGTGAGCCCTTCAATGTTGATTTTTAACGAGTCCATAGAAGGTAAACTCGGCGTAATTTCATATTTAGAGAGTCTGAAAAGAACTAAAGAAGACTCCAAAGGTCATTTTTCGTAAGGATAGCCTCTTCGCCCGGAAAAGGGTAAAACACCGTGAGAGAGGACTCTTCAAGTCACGATTGGCTGGAGTATACCTTTTTCATTAGTGTCCCCTGGTCCGAAAAAGGGGTAAACTATCACCAGGGAGATGACCATTCAAATTATTTAACAAGTGTGAACACGACAAGTTCGCTTGGCGATCTTTTTGTATTTAGAGAGCCTGAAAAGAGCTTAAAGAAACACTCTGGGGGGTTCTTTTTTCGTATGAGTTTAACGAGCCCGAAAAAGTGATAAACTATAACTTGGTGACTTATTCTCATCGTTTTACGAGCATGAGAAAGAACAAAGAGTAATCTCGGTGTCATTAATAATTGAATTTAATGAGCGAAATAATGACTAAAAGATGCTTGAAGAAGTTGTTCATACCTGATAATACTTACGAGATGATCATCACGACGAAAAATGGCATTAATTAAGCACTTAAGTTCTCCTGCAACTCAAATACTATGTCAAAAACGGTTAACCACGTATTCAAATGTAGTAAGTAATCCAAACTATAGTAAAAACCTACTAAAGCATCAATTTATAAAAGGAATATTCCATTTTTTGTTATAAAATGGGTGAAATAGTGAAAAGAAATTACAATTGTTTTTACCAAGTTTGGAGAGTGTGGAGAACCATTTGGATCCAAATTTCAAAGGTTGATTCCGGGAGCTACAGTCCACTATTTCACGAGCCGTCAGAAGAAGGTAGGCCTAAACTCATCTTTGCAACTTTTCAATGGATTGGTTTCATGTTTTTTGCTTATTTTTCAAGGTTTTGAGTTGTTTTACTTGGGGTAAATGCGCCCACAGTTCGGCGCAAGCCGTCCTTACGGGAAATACGACAACCCAGGGTCGTCAGAAATCCCGTAAGGGTCATTTGCGATGATGTCGCATTGTCTGCAAGGAAATCCTGCGATGGCGGAAATGTCCAAGTTCAACTCATTGCCCAACCCAAAAGAAAAACTTTGAAGCATGGGGTGAGCTCTAATGTGCTTACTTGTCCTTCTTGACAGGTTCACAGTGATAAACATGGTCCTTGAGTGGAGAGAATGACAACACAAGCTGGATGATGCTCAATTTGAAAATGACCCTCAATGCATTGTTGCATTGAGGAACTGTGGACTTCTCTAATACTTTCAAGTGCCAAGAATGAGGGCATAAGTTCCACTACTGACACACGTGATCTGATGTTGGGATCCGGAACAACATCATTTCGAGATCGGGGTGCATATGTTGAGTATAGATGTCGAGGACATCTATTTTCTGATAGGATTATCCTGGAGGGGAGAACTTGTATCTCTTACGGGGTCACGAGGAGGTGACCAGACCGTGGATGACATGATCACTCAATACTACACCACAGGCACAGCGGCTACTAGTGGGAAGATTCCCATTAAGGAGATCCGAGACCATCCTTTACGTGTCATGCTCTTCACCCTGGTGAGGGTGGCAGGGAGTTAGTCTGCTCATCTTGCGAGCAAGTCCCAGTTGATGTATGCGGAGGAGTGCATGGCTCCCAGGGTGTTCAACTGGTGCCAGGAACTCCTTACCAACCTCAAGAATCAGCTCACCAAATTTCAGCGCGAGGCACTAAAATAGTTTGGGTATGGGTCCATGGTGATCTCTTTCTTACTCCCAAGGTGTTCAACTGGTGCAAGGAACTCCTTACCAACCTCAAGAATCAGCTCACCAAATTTCGGCGCGAGGCACTGAAACAGTTTGGGTATGGATCTGTGGTGATCTCTTCCTGATAATACTTACGAGATGATCATCACGATGAAAAATGGCATTAATTAGGCACTTAAGTTTTCCTGCAACTCAAATACTAGGTCAAAAACGGTTAACCATGTATTCAAATGCAGTAAGTAATCCAAACTATAGTAAAAACCTACTAAAGCTTCAATTTGTAAAAGGAATATTCCATTTTTTGTTATAAAATGGGTGAAATAGTGAAAAGAAATTACAATTGTTTTTATCAAGTTTGGAGAGTGTGGAGAACCATTTGGATCCAAATTTCAACCGTTGATTCCGGGAGCTACGGTCCACTATTTCACGAGCCGTCAGAAGAAGGTAGGGCTAAACTCATCTTTGCAACTTTTCAATGGATTGGTTTCATGTTTTTTGCTTATTTTTCAAGGTTTTGAGTTGTTTTACTTGGGGTAAATGCACCCACAGTTCGGCGCAAGCCGTCCTTACGGGAAATACGACAACCTAGGTTTGTCAGAAATCTCGTAAGGGTCATTTGCAACGATGTCGCATTGTCTGCAAGGAAATCCTGCGATGGAAGAAATGTCCAAGTTCAACTCATTGCCCAACCCAAAAGAAAAACTTTGAAGCATGGGGTGAGCTCTAATGTTGCTTACTTGTCCTTCTTGACAGGTTCACAGCGATAAACATGGTCCTTGAGTGGAGAGAATGACAACACGAGCTGGATGATGCTCAATTTGAAAATGACCCTCAATGCATTGTCGTATTGAGGAACTGTGGACTTCTCTAATACTTTCAAGTGTCGAGAATGAGGGCATAAGTTCCACTACTGACACACATGATCCGATGTTGGGATCCGGAACAACAACATTTCGAGATCGGGGTGCATATGTTGAGTATAGATGTCGAGGACATCTATTTTCTGATAGGATTATCCCGGAGGGGAGAACTTGTATCTCTTACGGGGTCACGAGGAGGTGACCAGACCGTGGATGACATGATCACTCAATACTACACCGCAGGCACAGCAGCTACTAGTGGGAAGATTCCCATTAAGGAGATCTGAGACCATCCTTTACGTGTCATGCTCTTCACCCTGGTGAGGGTGGCAGGGAGTTAGTCTGCTCATCTTGCGAGCAAGTCCCAGTTGATGTATGCGGAGGAGTGCATGGCTCCTAGGGTGTTCAACTGGCGCGAGGAACTCCTTACCAACCTCAAGAATCAGCTCACCAAATTTCGGTGTGAGGCACTGAAACAGTTTGGGTATGGGTCCGTGGTGATCTCTTTCTTACTAGAGCGATTACCCCATCTGCATCCACATGTGGACTTGGCTGACAGGGATGCCAGGGATGCGCATATGATTCGATGGGAAAAGGTGATGGCCTTCCACGGTGGCGGGGGTCCCATCATAGGTTATGACACCGGGTTCCTCACTTGGCTAGAGGGATAGCTCCTCATGATTGACGATTACCCTTACAACGGAACAGAATTCAGAGGTGATACTGACCTGGTGCTTCCCGAGGGAGCACAATGGGGTGACATAGGTAAGAACAATAAATTTTGTGTTTTTCATTTTATATATTTTATGATTTTTTTGTAGTAGTGATGATAACTTAGTGTTGTGTGCAGACGTGGGTCCGTCGTGACCAGTTGCGATCTCTCTCATTACGAGGAGAGGAGAGGTGCCAGTCGTGGGTGTCGCAGTGTGAGATGCCACTGAGGAGGTGGAGGATGTTTATGAGAACCTCCACAGGTTGACCCTGGATATCCCCGAGCCAGGTGTTCACGATCTACCTTGGGGCTACCAGAAGTATGCTTTCGGAGTGTCTGACCGTTTTGGCACTCTGATGGCCAAAGTGGCGAGGAACGTGGTTTGCTTTCATGGGCAGTAGCCACGAGCTTCGAGGCCCAGGGCTGAGAGACCTTAGACTTAGGATTACATTCTACTAATGTATGTACTGAAATCTTGCGAGCTTCAGAGTTTGGATAGACTTACTGAAAGCTAGTATGCTTCAGATTTTGTATCAGTACCATCATTTTGACTTATATATATACAGACATTTTTGGTGGATTTATACATTATGTGTCCTACGAATGATTAATGTGATCTTGTTTACATGTTTGCTTATACAATGAATGATTTACATGTTATGTATGCTTTTATAATTTATGAATATGTTATGTGTGTCCAATGTACTTGTAGCTAGGGTTTTCGCCCTAGCTTGTGCAAATGAGCACCTACTAAGGAGAAGGGCCTCCTTAGTAGCAATTTAGTAAAACTTGATAGTAAAACAAGGTAAAATATAAGCTAACATGTGCGTCAACAGAAAATAAAAAGACGGTAATATAATGGTAATTTTTCTTTTGTATTAAAAATGAGAACAAAGTTACATTTACCTCAAATGTTGAGGTTGTTGGAGCTATTGCAGTAGTCCAGGAGGGCTGCTTCCGTGCTCCAATGGGTTCATTCTCCTTCTCCAAGGTGTTTGGATAATGGGCCAAAAGGGGCACTCGAATGGGAAGTTAGATCAAATGGTAAGCTAGGGTTTCAAGAGTGATTTTGGTAGAGTGAGGCTAGGATAGATTGTGGATATGAAATGGGGAGCCTCCATCACCTATTTATAGGTTTTTTAGTGGTGGAGTGTTGACCCATGGTTTTGGGAACCATATGGTTTAGGTCAATGGTTTAGGGTTTTTGCTTCCGTTTTCCCTCTATTTCCTTTTTTTTTATTCCCTTTTATTTGATTTTTGAGAATTTAGGGCCCTTTTAGAGGGTTTTTGCTATCTTTTGAGGAAATTTAAATTATTTTGGGGGGCAAAGGGGTTTTTTGGCCTTTTGGTGGCTTTTAATGGTTTTTTGAGGTTTTGGAGGCAAAGATGGTGGGAAAAGTAGACAAATGAGTCATGTGGTGAGGGAGATGAGGTAATGAGCACTTTTTAGGTGTTAACAGATTGCTCCCTGATGTGTGAGGGCAGGAACTCATCATATGGCCGATAGACATCATAGGTATTTTATGGTTTTCCTGGGGTGTGGAGAAAAGAAGAAATGGACTGGAGACTGGAACAGTGGTCCCGAAGCAACTGCAAAAACTGAAAATACATGAGTTCAACAATGAATGAGGCATAATCTCATGATATGGACGAGGCGGGCATATCCATACTCGTATCAAGATATATAAAATAACAATGAGGCCCAAAAAGGGAACCTGAAAGATACATGGAGAACTACTGTGTACATCATAAGGGTCCAGAGGGGACACAAATCTGGGACATACTATCAGTCTGACCATGTCTGAGCTGAAGAACTGATACACTTGAATAATAATAGTGTTGCTGAGTTTGGTACTAGAGGAACTGATGAGTTGTTGGATCATAATGACGGGGAGTCATACCCTCAATGGTACACTGGGCTGTAGCTATATTGGGTACTCAAGGAAGCATATGAGTGGGTGGCCTCTGAATACTATCGCCAATGCAACCTGGATATCCCTGGGAACATATACTTGGGTGTTCCAAAGTGACTCACCAATGTGATAGAGTCGGGAGAAGTCCGGGGTCTTCAACAAATAACTAAATGGACTAATACCCTGTACGAGTCTCAACGATGCGATTAAGGTGTTAACGTCGAGCATGTGAGAAACAATCATTTAGAGAGGCACTGAGGAATCCTTTCGAAATGATCCATAGGCACTCACCACTGATGGTGGTGATTCCAAGGCACAAGGGCCTCTGGGTCTATCCTCTGGAATAGATTAGTTGGCGTCGACAGAGGGAGACCTTGCAACTATCAAGGCAATGATGTTTCCTCGATAGGAGCATGAGGTGAACAACTAGAAGGTGATAGTTCTGATAATGGGACTGACATATTTTGGGGATGGGGAATAATTGGGGTCACAAAGTAGGGGGGCATTCAAACTTCCTTCATTCAGAGTATGATGACATGGTTGTCCTAGCAGCATATGAAACTAAAATGTGAGGGAAAGGGATCATATCTTAAGGGATCAGGGGATATGACAGTAATGGGAGAGGTTCGGGGGGTCAAACTGATGTATGATATCCCGAAACTCTTAAGGGTGGCATATCGCAGAATACTCTGAACAAAGGCAACCGTATTGGGGTTGCTGCCATAATGTGGGGATGAGATATGATCTGTCATGGCGCCAGGAGGCACCGTTGGGTCCTTCATTTAACGATCTCAAAGAAGGTATAAAATGGTAC